>KZ308148.1:185149-323772 GCA_000376725.2 Ladona fulva | reverse complement strand
CTCAAAATACTACATATATCTCATATTGAATGAAAGTACTATATATATTTCTATAGAAATATTTTTGCTGAAACTCTATATAAATAAATGTTTAAAGAATTAATTATCTCAATCTACAGGATTTGATTGCTAACCGAATGTTTTACGCGAACCAAAGACCTTTTTAGAAAGCAAAATTGTTTGTTGACACCGAACTTAACGAATTCGAATTCCTCTGGCATCCACTATTTGGTACCTACACTGGTACCACTTTGGCATCGCCCAGTAAAAGTTGAATCTAAGAGCAAGTATGTAAGAAATAAATTAATCATCGCTAGCTTCCGATAGATGGCACTTTCTACTCTCGCGCAGCCAATAAAATCACGAGGAGCACGGAAAAACGCCGTGAGTTGCCGATCACGTCGAAATTATGAACAATCTTTTCCCTTCGCCCACCAAAACGTACCGCAGAAGTCGTTTAAATTCACGGCACCGGAATAATGGAAAAATTCAGTCAATTTCCGCACTTAATGCCCCATTCACTAAATCTCATAATTTGAGAAGGGCGAGTCCGTCCCTTTTTACGACTCCGAGGACCCCGGGACGCGTAAAAAAAGAATATTCCGAAATAACACACGGGCGAGTGCGGGAATATTCATGCATCACGCACCGCGCGCAGGGACAGGGGAGGAGAAGAGATAGCGGAATACGGATGGGGCGCATAAAACGCAGAGAGAGAGAATATGGCCATAGAAAGGACCGTAGGGGATGAGTGGTCTTACGGAGATGGGTCTCTACGACACGGATGGAAAGCTAGGGAGAAAGGGAAAGTGACACGGTGGAGGATTAGCCGGGGTAAGAGCGAACCTGAGGCATATTGGGTTTTATGACGCGAGCGGGATAGCCGTTACGAAATTGATTTGAATGTTTTGGGGCCCCGAAGATGGGGAATTTCCTTGCGGGCGGGAGAGGAAGCTCGTACGAGGTTTGCCGTTGCGAGTAGTGTGTTGGAAAAAAATGTATGCAAAGAGGGCGTAAAAGCTGCTGGGAAAGTGAGGCTCACTTTTTTGGGAGACATTAGGGCAGTGACGTGTGGGAAAGGAAGAGAGGAATGAAGGAAGTGAGTCTCCGGGGAGGCAAGATGGTGGGGGTAAAAGGGGTGGTTTCAGATGGATTCCTGCGTGCATGGGAATATGCCTCGGGAGAGTTAAGGCGAAGTAATGGAGGGGTTATGGACGGTGGAGATAGGAGAATTAAGGGTTAGTGTAGGAGATGGGAGGCTCATAAAAATATGCATGCTTGCGGTGAGGATTGTTCGATCCTAGGAAACTGGTCTCGAGTTTTTCTGAGAGGGATTTATTTCTGCCCGGATTCCGTCCCATAGGCGGATGTATTTGAACATTCCGTAGTTCTTCATCTTTATTTCCCAGAGTAATGTACTTTGTTTTGTAGTTTTGAAAACTGAATATTTCAACTAAGAGAATTAATAATCGATGTATTTTAAAAGTCTTCTCGCCTTTATAAAATATCGTNCTATTAAATCTCACAATAAATGGAAGGGAATGAACGAATTCGTGCCTTTTTCAGAGATAATCCTAACCTGCTGTGTAGCATTTTATAAAAGTGAAACTATCCCTATCCTAGATATTTCATCTAAGATATACAGTGAGCTTTCATGAGCAAAAATTAGTAGTTCAGTGATTCTTAATAGGCTTCATTTTTACAATTTTCTATTCTTACAACTCTTTAATAGTAACATTTTTTCAGCTACCAGGCTATCGTTTCATAGATTATTCGCGTAGAGCATTCATAATATTTGGTACTATGAATTCGAATTTATTTATATACTAATAGATTATGATACCTGAAATTGTACAGCAATATTTCGGAGCATATTTTTAACAGTATCAAATGCATTTAAGGAATAAAAAGTGTGAAAAATAGTCCTATGACTGGGACTTGAACCCAGGTCTCCCACTTTCCGGACAGGTATTCTAACTGCTAAACTACCATGCCACGTCTCTTCCATACTGTTAAGGGGAGACCTGGGTTCGAGTCCCAGTCATTTCGCTATTTTACACACTTGTTATTCCTTCGGGAGCAGCCGCACGGCTTCATCGTGCAAAGTATTACACCTTTCCTTAATCCAAATGCATTTAAACATCTACTGTACTTTCTTAAATTTAAAAAGTCGCTGCACGTATGGCATAACATGCGTCGCTGCTTCAATTTGTTTTGCTGAGGTTTTGCCACTCGTAATTGCTGCAGTAATATAAAATATCTGAATATTGAGTTTTACAAAGCAAAATACTAACTCTGAGAGCTGCATGTAAAATTTGGCACCCTAATGAAATACAAAGTATCCAAACCATTGCAAATAGTCTCCATTACACCTCCGAAAGGGCACACTTCAGAATCCAGTCCCATGGCCCACCAACTCAAAAATCTTTCGACGCAAATTACTCGACCCCTTAGGTTGCCTCGAAAGAAAAACAGACGAAAAACGCCGAGCGATTACGGGTGAATAAACGAGAGGAAATTTCGCTTAAGAAAACAAAAAATTCGGGGTTCGATAAAGGAAGAGAAGGCATTTTTTTTTCATCGTGCTTTCTTTATCTTTTCTTTGCCCCTCGCATAAAGGCCTCGTGAAAATTAATTTGGAAGACTTTAAGATAGGCCGGGGATAAATAATGAGTGGAAAGAATACGGTTTGGCGTATTAAAGATAAAGAGGACCCTTTTAATGATAGAGCGGATTGCTGAACCATATTGCGTGCCGCATAAACTGTTATGAGACGGTGTTCGTTACGTCGTCGACGTCGATCGTCGGAGCGTTGCGTCACGGGTAAAGGAGGCCGGCGGTGAAGTGACGCAAGGGCTAAGTGGAGCGGGAGAAGAGGAAGTCGATTTGGGGGAAGAAATGGTTCCGTTCGATTGGGTGTTTCTCAAGGGGATGGGCAGAGAGACAAGCGCGTGAGAATCGGCAGTTAAAGAGGGAAAAATGAGAGGAAATTTGTGCGGCGACTAATATTATCTCGGCACGGAATGGAAATCGTTGTATGAACGGTGGTGAGACGTGGAGAGGTCTTTAGGGAGTATAACGGAAGTTTAATGATTCGAGAGCGCTTTTGCGCTCTTTTTTTCACGGGATAGGGCTTTTCTTTGCGGGAAGGCGGCGTTAATTTTTTTGCCTCCCGATAGAGCGGCAGATTTCCTTCGAAATTCCTGAAAAATTGTCATCCTTATGCGGTGCTAGTTTGAGGGTATGGTATGATAATTGATAAGGTTTTTAACCTAAACCAGAGTTTCCCAACCTTCATGATCTCAAGTACCACTTTTCATCTCGTTGAAACAGCTAAATCCTAACAAGATGTAAAAAAATTATTTTTCCGTTGGACATTATTTCGTTTCTTTCGAATTCTTAGTTTGCTGATGTAACTCTCGCAGGATTTACTTACAATAAAGCAGAATCTTTGACAAGTGAATTGCTAAACCATCAAATAAAACGCTTTAACCTGCTTTAGTCCCATCAAGTAGGCTCCAAATTCCCAGTAGTGGGGCCCGTCCCACCAGTTAGGAAATAATAACATTGATTCCGGCGAGACTGAAACATTCATGTCTCTTCTTACATCTAACCCTTCGTCATTTTAAGTTTCAAGAGATAGCTTGGAAAACGTGCATAGTAGAAAACTACTTTCTGGGTATAAAAACCTAAGTTTGCATTGAGAAAAAAAATACACCACTGCAGAAAACTTCCATAAGAAGGGGTTGTGAAAAACTTGCGAAACCTTCTGGAAGAACTAAATTTTAAGGAAAAGGCAGGTTAAATCAAATCTGAAAAGCAAACAAAATGGAATCGACGTTATTACATTGATATAACTACTAGAAATAAATTTTCATTAAAAAGAAAAAGAACAGCGAAACACAAGTATAACGGTTTCAAAACAGATCAGCATCAAGATAGCAATAAAAATTCTAAATGCGAAGAAGAAATCAAGAAAATTAATGATTTTATTACGGATGACTTGCTTTTTCAATGTTATTTGATAGAAGTTCATTAACTTTACCCTTAACTAAGTTAAGGAAAGTAAGGAAATGCTTGTCTAAACTATTTCATTGTTAGATATCCCGCGAACAGGTGTATTTTGTATACGCCTTTTTTCGAAGCTATCAACCATGTTCTCATTTCGACACTGGCAAAATGCACCCTAAAAAAATCTACGTTTTAAGAGTTTGGACTCATTCATATTTATATGACCTGGTCGACCTGTGCCGTCCCTAAACACTAACCACTACTTTCCTCTCACATACTATCCTGTCTTCCTCTTTATTGCCATTCTTTCCCATTCCCCTCCAATACTGTCTTCAGGGGACGGTTTTTCCTTAGTGTTTGCCCAATTAGGCTTCCTCTTCTTTTCTTCAAAGTTTTCCGGCGACTTTCCATTTCATTTCCCTTTAGAAGGACTTCCTCATTATTTAATCGATCTGTTTTATTTACATCATTCTTCTGTCGTACCACATCTCCGTATTTTCCAATATCACCTCTACTGTCGATATATCCTATGTTTCACAGATGTACAAAAGAAAAATCCATGTATGAACCGTTTACCAATATTATTTCATGAAACGTTTCCCAATATCCGCGCTAGTAATCTATTAGAATAGTTATGAGAGATAAAGTTTTTCAAGAAAATCTCTATTCGAGACACTTTACTCCATATTCCTCAGATTCTATCCCGTGTTTCATTCTTTTCCTAAAGTAGAGAACAGTTTTCGTTTTGGCTGCACTATGTTAGAGTTGATTGTGTCAATAGAGTAACGTTTCCATATACTGTCGATTTTTTTAATAAAGTGGCGTTATAAAGGTTTGAGGTGTGGTCAAGTTTTAAGGTATCCAAGATATAGAAGCGATGTTTTCTCTGAAAAACTACTTGCTCCAGACAGCTGAAAATTCTCTTCTTGTAATCTTCGAGAAGACTTAGAAATTTTTCACAACGTCGTTGCTACTTTTCATTGGCAGCTGAGAACGTTTCTTAAGGGGATTGTTATGCCCAATGAAAAATCACTATGATATCTAGGTGAATACAAGTTCTAAGGTATCCAAATTTTTTTTTCGTATACTGCTGTCATCTGTATAATAAAATTCAGAAATAGATATTTAAGGCTCAACTGTGTAATTTCTAATTGTCTCTCGCCAAGTATTTCTACTTCTCGTGTAATAATTCATAAACGTACCTGTATAAAAACACGTTTATGTTCATTTTGGCTTCAACTTCTCGTTCTAAACTTTACCGTTCTATTTTACTTATAGTAGCATGTTCAACATAGCTATTTCAGCCTCGCAAAATTTACCGTGTAAACGCACACTTCCTTAACACAATTTTCAATAACCTCTACATCCCTTTTGATTTCTTTATTCCTTTCAACATCGATCGAATTTTAGATGAAACTTTACACCGTGCGTTATTTTGCCGCAGGAAGGAAGCACCTTCAAATTATAAAAACCATATTTATTCATCGGAGCAATTACAAAAAATCACGAAACCATCGATATATATCACTTCCGAATGACTGCTTCTTTCTACTTTCCATTCGAATTCTCCAGTTGATATTTTTGCGCTCACGCACGCAAATTATCAGCGATGAATATTTATCTCTTTTCCTGCTAAAGGAAAAAATAAACCTACCTTCTAAACTGCAGTGACCTCGTCGACAGCTCGTATGAACCGAAAATTGGTACGCGAAAAATGTTTTGTTGGAAATCAAATTGTTTTCAGAAATCCATTCCTTCTGGTAATGATGTTCAGAAGAACGCGTCCGGTGATTGCATTTTACTCGATCACCGGGTTTTATGGGTACGCTAGAGTCCCACTAGATCAAACGCCAATTATTTGAAAGTTCGGTTAATCCGANTTCCTTTTATTTAATTCTTTACTTTTTATGATTCTTAGGTTATTTCATTTCTTTATTTCTAATTCAGTTGCAGGTAAACTTGATACTTGATACGTAAAATATATTAGCAATCGTCGATTGGTAAATTCCATTTCTCTCTCAAATATGTTAATTAGCGTTTTTATAGTCCTGGCTTATATCTTTTTCTTTCTTCGACTAAAATTCGAAGTTCGCTGAAGTGAAAATTCCCTCCTGTAACACGCAAAACCGTTCGGATTGACACTTGCCCATCAAACTCGTATATTTGTATCAATGTCTTCTTAGGGTTTATTTTTTGGATTAATTTGAGTTATTTCGTTTTACCTTAAGGTTGAAGGTTTATTAAAACGGTGGATTGACAACTTAATATAGCGTTTATCAAGTTCTAGTTCGTGTGATTTCACTGCGTGATTGACGTTTCCTAGTGAATTGGAAAAGTTAACACCTGAGAAGTGTTTTCATCGATTAAGTGCCGGTGTCATTTATAGAATGCTTGTTGAATGAAAATCTTTTAAGGTCATAGGGCGGCTCTAAAGGTATTGATTTCCGTATTGTCACTGTTTATGGTTTCTAAAGATATAAGTTTCTTTGGCGCTTTTTATAATACGTAATAAATAAGAGAAGAATAACTTGCTCCTTCTATATCTCCCAGCAGTCCACGTTTTATTTGTATCGTCATGCCCACAAGCTGATTAGATCTTTAAGCCACCCAGTATTGAAAGTAAAAAGCTAAAGAAAGGGGATGGGCCATTCTAGGCAAGATTATTAGATTACCATATTGCCCTTGTTTTCCTCGCCGAGCCAGAATACTAATGGGAAATGTCCTCGAACGTGTAGCACTATGATCCTATAAATTACAGCGAAAGACCCGGGTCCAAGTCGCGAGCTCCTCAGGCATTTTTCATATTTGTTTCTCCTCAGAATTATTCCTGGTCGCACGACTTTTTGTCGTGCCATTCTTATTCTTTTCCGTGTCTCTCTCTATAGAATTTAGTATGGAGTTACTAGGATGAATTCCATTGCTCGTCATCATTCACGCCTCATAGCTTTCAAACCATAATAGCTATGCGAAAGAATGTGACAAAAGTGAATGAAGGAAGCATTCCTTTCATCCTGTACGAAAAAAATAGTCCTCACATTTACATATATTTATCATTCTAAATACAAATGTAATAGTTTCACGATGCTGCACAAAGTTACGGACTATGATGAAATCTTCCCTTTACATATTTTCCCATAACGAGAAAAATACTAAATGAAACAATTGGGTTTCATTCTGTTTTGAAATTTTATCTTGTGAACAAATGTAGATAATATTAATGTGCATTTATTTAACCTAACACGGCCTGCGTGATTACTATATTCTTTCTTTAGTTAAATTTTAGTTCAAGTAAATATAATTGCTTCAATTTATGTTCAAACTTAAAGCATTATATGTATTTACGCTGAAGGTGAATTTATTCTTCATCTTTCATTTTAACTGTTGTCCGTTATTAAATAAAATATTTTAAATGGAGAGAAACGGAGGGAAAATGTTTTTATACATTTACGGAAAGTTTTCCGTGGATAGTAGGTTGCCTGCATCAACTGTTTCATAAAAGCAAAAACTATGTTTTTGTTAAAGTTTTTCATAGATCACTTTGAAACCAGCGTACAACAAACTCTATTTACGTATTAGTAAACGAGAGTTCGCAAAAGTGTTGATAGCGATTGCTTTAGAGTAACGGCAAAAAAGTCAAACACGCCGACTTCGAAGCCCTGCTCTTACGGAGGAGTGGGGAGAGAGAAGTTTAAGAGAAGAGGTACAGTTCGGGGAAAGGGAGAGGAAGAATGGAGCGTGCAGAGAAGGCAACTTCCCCATCTCGTTAGGAGAGAGAACGCTTACTTGCAGTTCAGAGGCTTGATTTATATACGCTGTTTTGATAACTTGTGCTTCGCTGTTTGAGGTAAGGCTCTCGATTTAGAAAGTGCACAGTATGCAAAATGCACTAAATCATAATGGAAGTCCGTTGTAACTACACCAAAGTCGCCGTTTTCCACGTGCCGATAAGATAGCTCCTGGCTTAAATGCCAACCCCAAGGAAGGTTGTATCTAGTATATTAAGGGATTAAATTTAATAAAGGTTAGGTTCCCAATGGTCAATTTTAAACTAATTTGTAATTCATTTTTAACTAACGATAAAACTTACGGTAAAACTTATATTTGGTTAAATTGAACAAAATCCGACTACGCCAACGGAAAATATATATTATATAAAAATATATATAAACACGATCATGTTTGAATGTCTAGGTCTAAAGATAGCCTCTATGCCTGTTGACGAGGTAGAACCCTAGAAACTGATCATGCTCTTAAATATATTTTGTGTGGATATAGTCAGTTTTTGTTTTTATTTAAACGGTAAATTTAATCTTTAGGATCGTTTAAATTCCTAATTTTTCGAAAGTTAACCCTATAAGTGGCTGATTTATATTTTATATTTTGAATATGTAATGCTGATATATGTAAATTATCTAATAAATTTTATTTAATCATTAATCAACAATAAATAAAAATCATAGGAATTTAATTTAATTAGCTCTATATTTCACCTGTAACGGTAATTTCGGTTATATTTTTTATGTTATTGCGGTAATATATCCATTCCTGGCATTTGAAAAGTATGGCCAAAAATTGCGTTGAATATCCTGGAGCATTGCGCAATCTCGATAATGTTACGTTAAAGAATAAATCGTAATTAATTTTATATTTTCTGTTTGATTTTTATTTGATACGCAACGATTTGCGTAGCGAAACTAACCTGTGAATTATCACCATCACCTGACAATAATAGGTTAATTATCTATTATTATTAAAGCTAAGAATTTCTCTTAAGCTACACGATTCGCAAAATGTAAACGACTGTTCTGTGGTAGTATCACCTACTTTCTAGGCAAATGTGTATTAAACGATTTGCTTTGCCCTTCGATGGTCGCCGAATCCCTATAATTTCAACTGCCAGGATGAGTTTGTAACTTTTCCAAGATCGAAACTATCCATGAGTAACTCAGTCCTGAACATTGGGTCTTGATAAACTTATCCATTAATAAAATGCTAAACTTGCCTGAATTATGTGTCGCAAATTTCAGGCTTCTGTGTATTACTCTCTTATCTTGTTTTCTACCGTATTCCGCAACCAATACGTAAGATAATTTGAGATAGCATCAGTAGTTTACGTAATGAAATTCGAAATCTATTTAAAATTTCTCTGAGCCTAACGGAATACTTTTTTAAAAGTTCCGTAAGATTATGTATCCTGGGAGCCATAGTCAATTATCTCAACCCGTATAAGAAGTAATATATTTTCACAGACGTTTTTTAAATCCACACCGATTTAACGAGGTAAGCTTTTCCATGTACTTTTTATTTTTATTCGGCGGATTCGTAATTGTTATCCAGTGCAGAAGTTGAGGCTTAGTCTCAGGAATATTCGTTTCTCCGCTCCTCAAAAATTTTGTATTTGACGGCTCGGAAAAACTCGTTCTACTCCATCAGTAAAGACGCGAAACTGAAAAGTTTATAACAGCACAAACGCCTCAACTACGACCCATAACGTTGCCTTTCTTTCGTTAATTTTATTTGGAGGAACTAGCAGCAGATTTGAATATGTACTCTGTTGCTTATGATTGAGATCTCGGAATAATGTAGCATCGCGTCGAGAAGTTAGTTTCGAAGAATTTTTCTTCCGACGGAAAAGTTTTGCATCGGGTCCTTTTCTAGCGACTCCTCCTTATTTATTCTCGGGATATTCGAGTTTCAGATGTGTAATTTGATTTCGAAATTGTTCGTGAGGAAAGGCGTTGAAATATAGATATCGGCGAATAGGTTCAGGACTTCCTTGAATATAGAAATAAATAAAATTAATAGAAACAAACGAGAAAATCGGTACTATATGGAAGCAAGAAGAAGTCCGTAAACAAAGGGAAACAATTTAACTCTTTATGTTTTCCTGCACAGCCAGAGAAAGCATTGGCGTTGTTTAGTGTATTTCAATAAAATCTACTGTTAATTTTTCGTTATGGGGAGAGTACTAAGGAAATGATATAACATAATAGTCGTTTACGTATCGTACACCACCTTAGTTATTTCCCAACTAATAAATACTTGCCGTTACAGTTTCTAAACATATTTTTAAGGCGATGAATGCATTTTATTCCCACAATATGGATCACAGGTTGTTATTTGTTGCTTCAGACATATTTATTCGAATTCAATGGAACTAATCGGAAAGCTCTCAAAATTTTATAATACAGACTTCATCGTCTACTTTGAAAGAAAATGGCGTGTTCAGGACTTCACATTAATCGATTGAGAGGTAACCAGCCTACTGGCCTGGTGGGACTGATATTTTAACCTACATGCGCGGATACTAGTTGCCTGTTAATGAATTATCTTTCGATATGTAAATACTATTTCTAGTTTCTAATTAAAACTATATTCATAACATCTTTGGGATCTCCGAATTGAAAGCTGAAGTTGTGTTATGGATGTTGTAAGTCTTTTCTATGTTACATCAAAAAACTATAACAATTATATAAGTTAATATTAATAATATGAATAATTACTAGTAATTAAAATTTAGTCTGAAAAATATAGATTAATGTCCTGGTTATAAGATACGATTATTGTGTTATTAGAAGTATCCACGATAGCCAACTTTTAATTCAGTACCAGGAAGCAGAAATTAATCATGGCTTAGAGAAGCAAGGAAATACTTTCGTAATATTTTTGTCTCATAGCAGTTCTGCGTTAAAGTTCGTTACGGTTTTCGTAAAGTATGCTCGAAATAATTTCAGCTTTTCGTTGTTTTTACGTCACAAGTAAGGTTTACCAGCACTGGGAGTAGATGATATGAGCAGAGGAAATATATGAAGTTTTTAGGGCACTGTTTAGCTTGGTGGACGTGATTACAGGGCGTGGTTGTTCTTGGGGAAGGGCGTGGTGATGAAGGCACGTTTCACCAGGTGACGTTTTTCTGCCTTCCTGGAGGAATCTCTTCCGCCGAACTCCACGGAAATTCTCCTCTAATTGCATCAAATATGGCGAGCGGCAAAGATGGGTCGCAAATTATCTGCGAACTTGGAGTTGATACATCTCGGTGTTTTTCCTGGTGAGATACTTGGTAAGCACTTCCGTTAATCTAAGAAAGACATACGTAATTCTAAATTAATACCATTAGCTTACATCGTTCACTGTAAGGAACAATATGTTTCGTACTCTGTAGCTACTCCGCTTCCTCCGATCAATCTTTTCATTCTTCTTCGAAGTGTTATTAATAACAATTCATATATTCACGAATAAATAATATTGAAATTGCGTTGTTTAAAAAAAAATATAGCTGGGGACTTACATTACGGCCGTTCATCCGTATAGAATTCTTTATGAATCGATGGCTTCGTGCGTTAGTGAAAAAATCCGTGCTTAGGTATCTGCTGGGGAAGTTATACCCCTTTCGCTTGAATAAATGGTCTGGCTAGGAGAGCATCTTTTTCCTGAAATTTATATCTCATATGTCAATGAAAGTATAGGAATACTTTTAATCCGATTTTTCTCGAAGGGGCTCCCAGTAGGCAGCGCGTTTACCTTTGGTGAAAGCGGTACTGGGTTCGATTCCCGGTGACTGTCTACGAAATGACCTCAGTTGTCGAGTCAACGTTAAAAAAAATACTAATACTTTTTGTTTAGGTAATCAGACTTAAAAACCATTACTCACGCTTCCAGACGCTGCATTACAAATCATTGTTTCTATCGTTACCTCGAAATGTTTCATTCCACATATTACGCACAAGCGAAACCTCGGCGTAGCTAAAAATCTCTGGCGAACGATATTTTTATATAGGTTCCGACGATAATTTCGATGACTCAAAACATCCCTCCCACCCTCATCCTCAAACGGGTAAATAAGTGTCATTAATTTCGGGATTTCGAGTGAAAAACCACTCGAAGCGAAGCTATTCTTTTATTCTCGAATGAAAGAATAAGCCCACCCACACGCATCTATCGTTCCCGTCCCCTATTTGTTTCACGCCGCCGCATTGGATTATGAAGTATGCAAAATGGTTAATTGGTCCCTACGATACTTCCTCAATCGAACACGGTTTCGAAAAAAAGTAGGAGCGTTTCCGAGTGAGCGGGTGGGTGTATCAAAAGAATGAACGCTGATTCGAGTTGTAATTGGAACATGAATGCGCGGCGGTTCGTCCGATTCTTTTCCGAGTGGCACCGCTACGAGACGGATGGAATTGATATTGTCCGCATTCACCGAAACACGGCGTGTATCGAGGCAACGAGCGGTTTTTTTCCGAATCAATTAGTTTCAATGGGACTAGATAAACCGTCGGGGGTGGCCGTTTTTCCATTTTCCGAGCAAAGGTTTTTTTTTTTCGTCCGAGCAAATTTGTTCGGCTTAATGCGATGTGATTAAAACTTGCGGTCGTATTCATAAACACGCATATTTTATGCGCGATATGATGTTCATATTTTTATTCCCTCTCTGATTAGCGGTGATTTAAGCCCCACGTCGGTTGCGAGTTAAATAATTGCATTTTTTTCGAAACTCGATTTTTTTTAATTCGTCCTAATTTATCATCTTCTTTACTCCTCTTGCCGAATGAAGAGTTGAAAGCTGTTCACCGATTTGGATTTGTGCTCGTTTGTTTTGTTACCAGCTCTATAAACACATCATTGAATTATTATCTTTGTGTTTTTGAAAGGTCAAAGACGAATAAGGGAGTAAGAGTAAGGAAAACAAACTAATGAGGAGTGAATGTATCGGCATATGATGCGTGCGAGTAAATAACGATTTCCTTAGGGTTACGAATACGAGTGAAAGGAAAGCGCTTCAGAATATGCACGAACTTTAGAAGAATAAATAGTTTTAGGCATATCTAAATACTTCAAGTAAGAACGCGATTTTAGATGTAATCTAGGGCCAGTCAAGAAATAGATGGAATATGTGAGGAAGGTATTTTTAAATAGTTAAATCCTGAAATGAGAGGGAATTGTTGCTTTCGGAAGTAGATACGGATTACATTTTTTGATGTTTTTGCTTAACTACGGTCGTCAGCAGCAAAACTTCAAAGAGCGACCCGTGAGGAAACTTATTTGGGATTAGTGAACCTATAAATAATGTTCAAATACGTAAGGATTAACAAACCTAGTTGAGACTGAGGTGACTAGACTGTAATTATACCTAGATTGTGATATTATTTTTATTTTTCAATGAAAAATTCAATCTCATTTCAAATTCTTCCGGCGAAACGAAGTATAATTTTCAAATTTATTAATAAAATTACGGCAATTTCTTTGCTTTACCCCAATGCTCACATAATTTATTTCCTGGTTTTATTCTAACGTTTATACTCGTCATTTTCCTCTTCGAATTTACAATTACTCGCATTAATGTACAACAACATGAGTCAGTTTGACCCAGTGCAACGAAATTAAATTTAACAATGCTTCTAGCCGGCAGAAAGCTTTCTTCTTGGGTGAGACGTTATTCATTCGAAAGAAAAACTGCGGTAGACTTTGTTCTCAACCCGCATCGCTGATTCCGCGGCACCAAACCGAATTCTCGAGTTCTCCCCCCGTCTTATTCTAGGATCATTTATTCCTCCCCACCCGCTTCCGAATTTCTCGAGATTTTAAAATATCGCCGACCCTATGGCATTCGAACCATTAAAAACTTTCCTCCGAAACAATGGAACGCTTCTTTTCTTCCCTCGTTAGCGGAATTTTCGTCCTTGACTCCGGCGCAAAATAAGGGGAAAGGTAAAGGGAGGGAAGGGAGAATTTGTGGGGATGGAGGAGTCGGAAGGTCATGGGTAGAGAGGAAAAGAAGGGCGAAATACTTGGGCACCTCGAGGCCGTTCCCTCCGAGAAAGGCATATACAAGTCCTCGCACGTTTCCCTATAAGTTATTCAGTGTACGTCCTCCATCCCAAGATCTACAACACTAACTCATCTACGGGTGTATACTTATTTTTTCCTTCCAACCCTCGGTCCACCTCCCTCCCTCTCTTAACGCCTTATATCTCTCACGTAAGAATGAGAGCGAGAGGTAAAGATTGCGGGATTGTAACCGGCGTTACATGAGTTATTCAGCTAGTGTGCACACAGCTACGGAGTACTCTCCAGTTATCTTTTTCCTCTATCCCTTATAAGGCCCTCGACTCCCCCTTCACGGCCGTTAAGAGTGGCATAAACAATAAACTCGGAGTATTTTATCACCGTCGTAGGTTAAGGCGCAAAGTGGCGAGTTTCGTTACGTTTTTTCTTCATTTTCGGCGGAAATTTTAACTCGCGTCCCCGCGTTTCTTTTCGACTATCGCGCCCACCGGTGCTCTTTTTATTCGACCTCGCGAGCCTCTTTTCTTTCGGAAACGTTAAATCACCGGCGAATGGAAAAAATGCCCGGGTTTTTAAGTGAATTATTTCAGGTAAATACTTTTGACCGAATTGCCTTCCTAATAGCCCCCTGCTGATTTAATATTTATCAAGGGCCATAGGTCACTCCGAGGCGAGAAAATCTACCCCCGTTTCTGCCCGTACTCGGAAGGGTTATGTATTTTTCCCTCTCCTTTCTCCCCGAGGAGTGCTTCGGCTCTTCCCATTTTCTCCGCGGGCTCCGTCTGGGTGCGTTTAAAATATCGCCGATGCAAAATGAATGAGAAGTGCGTCCTTTTAAGCTGTATTAGTGGGGTGCCGCCGATTACCGCGGTAAAAGTTAAAAGTTGAGTAAAATACAATTTTGAACAAAAAAGCGATTCTCTATTTTTTTAATCCGTAGCGGTTGAAAATTTAAAGACCGAACTTCATTGGGGCCCTTTATTTCATCCGAAACCGAATTCCCTCCGCGGAATGAACGTTAGTTTCCTCGCTGAAATATTAACGAATTCTTAGCACAATAAAGGAATAAATTTGACATCGAAAACTTGGCTCGTGTTAAACTCTGGGATTCGAATCCATTTGCCAGGCCGCGAAAAAAACGAGGTTTCTTTTTTCTACGAATCCCTCGTTCCTTTTTTCTTCCGAACGAATCTCCCGTTCATTACCTCCGTAAATAATGCAAAGACGAAACAGTTTCTTTTTTTCTTCGGCGAATAAGCCAACGAAAGGCCTTGTTGAATCGAGTATGCAAACCAATCCATTTGATAGTCCCTGGAGAAAGGGTTCATTAAAAGTTTCCCTCCGTTTCTACTTTACTTACTAGCCCCCTTCCCCCACCAACTCCCCATTTGATTCTACTTACCCACAATCCCCTTCGCGCGGTGGAAGTAAGACTTGGCGCCTTCACCCCCACGGCCTCTCTTTGGAAATCCACACACTTAACTTCCATCACCTCCAGAAGAAAAAACCCTTTTTCATTTCCCTATTAATGCTCTTCTCGTTGCATTCCCAAATTCCCTTATTTTTTTCCTCTCGTTTTTCCAACCCTTTCCGCGTTCTTCGGGGCCACTTTCTTCTCCCCCCGCCTGCCCCCCTCACGCCCAGGCGAGAAGAGGTTTATTGGCGCTACGTGATGCATCGTTTGAAAAAGGCCACTTAGCCGCCTGAGTATCGAAAACGATTCCTTAAATTAATGCTCGTTAATTGCCGATGAAGTAACGCTGGAGTCGCTCGTTTGGCGTAAATGAATCCCCTGGGAGAGAGGGAGGCCATTGAAATTTTTACGGCCACCTAGGACTTTTTTACCGCGCGCCAAATGAATTTAAAGCGAGGTTAGGCGCGTTGGCGATTTATTTACCGCCCCAATATATATTTCACGTTTCGGCCTTGGGAAAGCTCATTAATACTTAATCAGCCCAGTTTTTTCGTATTTATTTGTATAGGTATTTGCGCCGCGCATGCCCTTCGATGTTTGCTAATGATTCGCCTTCGACCGGTGGGGTGGACGTTTCTGTGCCCGAGAATCGTGTCAGACCTTTGTAAATTGGGTCGTATTACTACCCACTTGTGCCCGTTGCCGCACACAAAGGTTCATACTAACATTGTTATTATCTGAATGTGGTTCATTTCTCCTCCTCTCAACCATCGCAGTGAGCTTTGGAAGAAGTCTTTGTGGCGTAAATCTTAAGAAGCTGACCAAACATTGGACTTTTTCTTTCTGAGGGTATAGATGTATTCCTCTTTTGCATACATGCATTTTTATTTTTATCGGATGACTTTCACGAAATTACAAAGGAATTGAAATGGCGCTAAAAGTCTAGAACTGATGACAGTAGTTGATGACGATGCCCAATGATGCTAGCTCGCGTCGCGTCGCTAGGAACATGTCGCGTTAATAATATCTGTGCAAGAGCACGAGATATTTCTTTTCCATTTTCACTTTATTGAAATGTTGTTTATTGGACTGCTGTTATTACCAAACGCTAAACTGAATATTTTCACATTTGTTTCCAAAAATGACATCAGTTCATTCATTGAAATCGAAATTTACTTTTTGTATTTGCACCTGTTATTAATAAACGGCTTTTCTTCATTTTCTCGCTTACGCTGATATATTGCATACTAGAAGTTTAAAGGAACTATAAGCTTAAATTTGAAATTGATTCTAATTTCGTTAATCCAGGACTCGGACCCGGAACCTTGGCGTCCATAGTCAGGAATAATACCTTATCATCATGTATAAATACATGATAAATGAATAATTTCGTATCCCCTTGGTTATTGATTACTTATAATTGACTAATTCCCGATAACCAAAATTAAATATATAAAATTATTCTTAAAATGTCATGTTATAAAAAATTAATCTTGCATGAAAAGGTTCATTGTAGTCTTAGATATCCTCAAAGAAAGATCGGCATATTTATGATTGTCAGCAACCTTGTTTTCGGTAGATGTAATGTTAAAACGATTTTATTTGGAAGCTGAAAGAAACTATTTTTCAATTTCAATTGAAGAACATGCGATGATATTCTGGTGATTCAGATCTAGAATATCTTCCTGCGATTGAAAAGAACCAACTTACTTTAAAAAGACCGCAATTATCTGCAGCAATGGCATTCCGACGGCTAGCGCGGGGTATCGCGGCATTGGATCAGAATAACGTTCTGTCCGAATGCACAGGGAGGATTAAGCCATCATTTCTGCCTGCATACATTTGCCCATCTCGCGCCGTCTCGATCAGCTCCCCCTTAGCTGGAATCACTCGTCCTAATCCCTCCAATGGAATAAGATAAAAATCACATTCCGTCAATGGGTCGTAGTCGGCGAGACACACTGCGGCAAAGCCCACCAGCGTCCTCATGATAATCACGGCCTGCTAGCCCTCAATCGATAGGCAATTGTCAATTAAGTCGACTGTGGAGACTCAGGTTCGCATGCGTGCATTTCGCGCGCGTGAACAGTGTGCGTTCGTGCACAGTGTGTACAGGTTGTGCAGCCGCTTCTGTCGAGAGAGGAGGCGATTCAGGATACGCTCCCCAAGGCTCATTCCTCATGGTTAGCCAAGGTTATTAGAGTCCAGGGGAGGGCCAGCTATCACACCCACCCCCGTCCGCAGTCCTTGCACAACCGACGTAATGGGAAAACTTTTTACCCCAACCACCCTCCTCGCGCCCACCCCTTCAACTCCTCTTTCTCCCTTCAGTGTAGTTCTGCGGGAAATATATACCTACTTTTCTCCCCGAATTCCCCCCCTTTGCTAGTAACTCAAAATTCCTTCCTCTTTTTTTAATCATCTCTCTTTTATTCCTTGAATCGCCAGCGAAACGTACACAGTGGTGAGATGTTTTTTACGGGATGGGGATTTTTCTCTCGGATTGTTTAGTTATTTGTTTCGATGGGAAGATGGAGGTGCATTGCAGCTTGTGCTCTATTTTGGTGGTGTTATTATGAATTTTTCGCGGATTTTCTTCGAAGATTCATTATGTTTCGATGTGGAGAGTAAGGTGAAATGCGTTCTGGTTACAATACCTTTATAGAAAGAATATTTTTCATTTGTCTCTTAGTGTAGGGTATAGGGTATATTTTATTCACTTCCGTCTGTCTTGTAAATGACCTAGTCTTAATATAAAAGCTACTGAGGCAATGTTATAAATGCTCATGACTCAGGTATTCATCCTCGTCAATGCTATAAGATGCAATGGAAATTGTTATTCGATGACATGCTGCATTTACGAGGAATATCCACTTAAAGAATCCACTTCGGGTTTTAAGTAGCCGTCGGTGAAGGGTTTGAGATACAAACCGGCATCCGCTTTGTACGATACATTATACTTTTATAGAAAAGGTTAAAATCTAAATGAAAATGATTTATATTTCATTGAAAACCTTCAATAAGGCAGAAAATTGTTTAAGTTCTAATTCGAAGGATGTTTCTTCATTTTATTTGTATCAAAATAATTTGAGCGTATCTCGTTTGAGAAGACGAATCGTGGATTTCGTCTTCTTTAGCCTTGCTATTTACGAAATTAAATCAATGAAAATTTTGTGCGGATTGTATTATGATATTGAATTTTCCAATAAACTGATTTATTTATTTAAATTAAAAATTATTTTCCATGTTACCAAATCTAACGATGGTGTAGAGAGATAATCTAAACGTATTTAAGAAATGATTCAATTGGTCTATAGGTAGTACCATTAGAAGATTTGTTCTATATTAAATTTTGGGTCCGACCATTTCCATTATTTTTGGTCACCTTTCCGCTAAAACTTCCCTCCTTAAATAACAAATTTCGCTTCAACCATAAAGCATTTGAACAATCAAAATTGAAAACATTTACATGTCACAGTATAACATTAAATCCACTTCACTTTCGGTTCCTTTCCCCACCATTTCTTTATAGTAAAACTCTTAGCAAACCTGCTTTATTCATTCCATTTACGGTCCCTAAACTCTCCTTCAGCGACCATAGAGGCATACTTACGCTCATGTTTTTGTTTATATTAATATGTGAGTGTATACTTGGCGTATGACGTATAATCTAGAATCGGAATCTCCTCCTCTACTACCGTCTGCACGCTCCTCGGTACTCTCCTTCCTTCCGTTCCCTTCCTTTCCCTCATCGCACACGCATCCATGATCCAGACACTCCCTCTCTCATCACCAATATTGACTCTGGTTGCATTTAAACCCCTCTTCGACTCTTTCTTCGCTTAGACCCTTCCCTCATATCCCTTCCTCCAAGTCTGCCTCTGTTAACCCTCGCCCAGCTCAGCTCTTCCTTCTGCCTCTCTCTACCCCTTTCATAATCCTCCGTCCTTCTTAGCATTCTACTCATTTCCTAACATTTCTCACGCGCTTTCTGCTTTCATCTTTTCATCTTTTCTATCCTTCTTTCAGAAAGCTTTTTCCTTTTTTATACCCATTTTCATATTTGTTTGATGATGAAGATTTTTCTTCCCACTTCATTCTATTGCCAATCCGATGTATTCCGATCACATCTACTTCTTCTCTGATAATTTTCCTAATCACTTGACCACGCCTTATATCTATCTAGATTTGTCTTTGCCTTTGATTGTATTGTAGTTAATAAATGAATAATTTTTCTAATGCAATTTGAATCTTTTGTTTCATTATAATTGTTAACACAAATTTAAAATTTTATATGAAATATTTCAATTAATTATCGATTGTTGCTGTCTCTCTTAGTTGTAGATAATTTTTTCTCGAGCCAAAGAAAATATTTTTTTGTAAGACACTTTCTCCTCACATTTTCACATCATCTTTCCTAATGTCTCTACATGTAATTTATCATATTTGTCTTTTATTATGCTTGATTCTCTTTCTATCCCTCTACGTTTACTCCTGTCTTACAATTCTGTTTACCGTTTCTATTCAACCAAATTCAGTTCTTCTGGATAGCGCTTCCAATTGGAAAAAACGACTGATAGTAATTTCCGTTCTAGAGACGAGAAATTACACCTCTATAATTTACAGTGAAGAAGCACGGAAAAACGTTTGAATTTTTAAATGAATCTTTCAATAAGGAAAAGAATTAGCTGTTTGACTTTGCACATTGAGGTAGGCTCCTAAAACCCGAAAATAAACAGATGTGAAAAATAGCGACATGACTGGGACTCGAACCCAGGTCTCCCATTGCACTAAAATACACCCTTAAAACTGTGGAAGAGACTCAGCATGTTTGTTAGGGTAAGAATATCTCCTCGGAAAGTGAGAGATTTGGATTCGAGTCCCAGTCATGTCCATATTTTTCACGTCTATTTATCCTAAATTTTTCATTATTATTGAAATTCGTTGGAAGACCTGCTATATGCGTAATTCTATCCTCATTCACGCATTCTCATTTACCCTCTCCCCCTTTTATTCATTTTTCATTCTCTATATGCTCTATTTTTATTTTCTATTTGCTCATTTTTTATTTCTTTATGAATTTCCTTCATTTCCGTCTGTTTCTCTCTCCTAGTATTCCTCTTTACTCCCACTTCTCTCCTCCTCGTCCTTATTCGAGGCAGAAATATTTAACCTCTCCTTCGTCTGATAGCCGCCACACTCGAAAGCGTAATACTGCTTCGATTCAACCTTTCCTTGACAGAGTGTATTGGGGGGCTGGGAGTTCGTCACAAAACCACTTTCGTGAATACTCGAGTCGTCATCATCCGCCGCTGATGGCACCGCAACGATCCGACACTCGTGCGTGACGCGTCTTCGAGAAGTTTGAGGAATCGAATCGGTTTCGGGGTAGATGGAAAAAGAGGAGGATTTATTTTTCGCGCAGGCAACGACGCTTTATTTGATTATGCGGGTTCCAAAAGACGCGGTATTATTTGCGGCCCTTTCCATATTTTTAATAAGTGCGGAATGGAATATTTTAATGCGCTCGGGCGTTATTGGAAAGGATGGAATGTGAAAGTGATCTCAGTTTTTTTATGCGTTGAAATGCGGGAAAAGTTTCGAGGCTCACATTCGTTTCCACCCCTAACTCTTTTCACTCGAGTTTTACATTTGTTTCAAAAATTAGGATTTCGGGAGCGGAAATAACTCCGAGACTTTCCTCTCCGCCATTGGTGAGGAAGCTTGATAATCAGTGGCGACAGTGAATCGAATAAGTTGCTTGAGTAGGTGAGCAATTTTTCGTCGTGGTTCTCGGTTTACTCGTCATTAAGAGCGATTTTCTTAAACTTTCAGGAAGTATAAATTTTCATTTAAGGGTTTTGGATACTAAATACTACCTTATATGTAAAAAATATACACACGCATGTATGATTTAGATGCCAGCCCATTTATCGCGATCCTTTTTTGGTAATAATGTTATTTTTCAGATATATAAAGAACTTCTGTGCCAAGGTGGTGCCGAACTATAAAGTGAGATGCTAATATTATCTATTTTACAATGTCAGTGATGGGATTAAAGTGTTTTAATTTAAGTAAATTATTATTATCATTACTAATGAACAGAATCCACATCTTTACTCAAGGGCTTTCTCTTTAAGTAAAGAACACGTAATAAAGATAGTGCCGTCAGATTTCTGCGTGCCAAAAAATTCTCGTGCCAGTTTGGGCATGCGTGCCATACGTTTGCCGCCTGTCAGCTAGGCGCACATTTCTACGTATGATTCAAATGTAGCCTAAGCAGGCTACCATATACCTTCCCCACTAGCTGACAGATGGCGCGGGGGTATCCAGTTTTGATAATAAGCATGTATTAAAAATTTTAAGTTTAAATGTAATCTTAAATAGATAGCCGGACAAGGTTATGTAATGTTTTGGCTATCACAAGAATCCCCTATGTCTAAGATGTTTATTTTTTTTATAAATATTGGTAAATTGTATTATTTATGTATCTGAAAAAATAAATAAACTACATAAACTACAAACTTAAAAGAAAACTAAATGATTCTAACAGTGAATTAATATTTGTTCACATTTACCACATTTTAGCTAGCTTTTCAAGCTCGTTATATAATAGTAAAGTAATTTAAAACTCTACGTTAAATCTAGTGAATTTTCAACCACACAGTTGCAACTGGAACTATCGTATATAATCGATATATTAACCCTTAATTTATGTATAAGCCTGTAATTAAAAGTATCATTTAATTATTAATGTTTCATTTTTCTAAAAGTAATTGGTTATCATTTCATTCTATTTTATCAGCTCCTATCCTATTTTCTACTCAAATAGAAGAATCTAATTCGTTAGGAAATCTATCCCGTTCGCTAATTCATCGCATGCTAAAATCAGAATTTATTCAAAAGGGTATAAATAATTCTCTTTTCATTGGTCAATACGGAGTAATTTAGTTTCGGGGGAATGAAATATATTTAAGTGGCTGCGTAAATTTTTAATCAGAATATAATTTGATCATGACATGGATCCCTGCATCAAGTGCAATTCTCACCCATGTTTAATAACTCCCCAATATTGAAAGTAAATTTACTTTTTTATTCCACCCATTTTTGATTTACCTCCTGACAGATGAATTGTAAGGATTGAGGTAAAGGTGTTAAATTTTGCCCAATGAAGTTGTGCGGCTAAATCCCAAGGAATATACCAACTGGAATCACAGTATTACATCAGGCTAGTGATTTTCCTTGTTTCTTAAGTCTGAATTTAAGTTGTATCGCAGTCAAAGCAGTCATGCGGGTGAAAGACATTGCAGCACGAAATATAAATAATTGATAGAATATTAACGAAATTATTCCCAAAATTCATAAACTAAATTAAGATTGCGAGTAATTTAGGATGTTGCAAAGAAGTGTGATAAAAATAATTAGGTAAATGTGAATAAAGAAGAAAAATATTTTGGAAGAAGGATAGCCAAAAATATTTGGTAGATTTTTAAGTTAGGGCCCGGAAATATTAATAACACGAGCAAAACTGATCACCTCATAAATATTACGCGATTGATGTACAATATACGCATGAATATTAGAAATGTGTGTTCAAAATATGGACTAGATTAGTTATTATCTCAAACTGCACTTGCGAATGAGACCCAGAAATATAAGGAGCAGAATGACTTATAAAAAATTGCCATAAGAGACTCATAAGCAAGCATTTTTAATGTTAAAAAAGGAAGAAACGACAATTAATATGGATTGTCGTCATAACCATACATTTTTAACAGAATCGTTCGAATCGTATTTATTAATGGGATATTATGATACGAAAACAAAACTTGAGAAACAGTCTTATATGTGAAGCGGTCCTATTACGATGCAGTCTCTCTCTCTATACAGATCGACATTTTCCAAAAGCCATACGGTCACTCGCATTAATTCTTATTATGACGAATGATTGGACGTTTTACGTATGTAATTCGAAACCTCTGACAGACGATACTGCTGACACAAAAGAAAATTAGCAAATTCAAGCATTCGGAAAATCCCTCACAAAAAATGTAATAATATGGACCTCGAATCTGTAAACGCCCTCCCAGGTATTTTAATCATCGACCGGACGCGCCATCCATTGGGTGCTTTCCACTAACAACAATGATATAAGATGCACTGCAAATAACATCCCTTTTGTGTGGTTCCGTGTTTTGCCGACAACGCGGCCGTGGCGCCCTGTCGCCTCTCTTTCTCCCTTTTACGCGATTTCCGATACGTGGCGGCAGAGGACTTGATTAAAAGCGCGGTTCGTTTCGTGAAAAGTTCGAAACCATGAATATTTGATGTCGGGGGCGTGTGGAGAGGGGCTTAAGGAATGGGATGGACAGAAAAAATGAATATCGGGGAGAGAGAAAAATATATATATATCAAGAGAGGGAATCCCTCCCACCGCCACTTTCCTTTTCTCCTTCAGCCTCTTCATTTTGTTCACCCTCCCTCTTTCGCCATTTCCGCCCCCACTTGGCACTCCGAGGCCTTTAAATTCTCCTCCTTTTGCATAGCAAGCACATCTCCTCGCCAGCATCAACATATTTCGCTCACGAGTCTCCTATGGAAAGAAAGTTTGCAGGGCAGAAGGGAAGAGAAAGTGGAAAATAGGAAGGCATAGTTTTGTCAAGAGCGTAGCTCGGAAGGAAAAGTTGGGAATGGAAGATGTTCCGAAGGTTGCGAGATAACTAAGTAGGGTGTAGATAAAAAAGAAATATCAGAGATGAATGCGGAATAGGCTTAAGATTCGGGAGTAAAAATGTCGTGACGTGGGATTATGAAGAATCTTGTAACTGGGAATTATCTCCCTTTTCTCTCCTGCTACTTTCCGATAGTTACGCAGTGTCATTTTTTCACGAATTTGGTAGTTTTTTCTTGCCTTCCCCGTGTTGTAATTTTCTTTCCTAATCCAAACCCTTAAGGGACCGGAATCCATCTTCGGGAAGATGTGCCGTACAATGTTTTACTTAATTTGGGACAGTTTTTCTGAGATTTCGTTCGCTAAAATTTGCATTGATTCGCACAGATGTCTCCTCTATTGGACAGTATTGAAAATACCTTTGAGAAATTCTATTACAAGTAATAAAAAGAGAGATGGAAAGACAACTACTATTCTTACCGATTGTGTTAATTGGAGATTTCGGGAATCAGGAGCTTGACTAAGAATATCAAAGAAGATTCTGCGTTTTTTTTATAAAGTTTAAGCTTGTGTAACACAGCCTTAGCTGGAGATGTGTTAAATTTCAAACATTTGCTCCCTTATCATTAAATTCCTATTCTAATTATATTATTTACTAACCCAAAGTACAATGACGAGTGTTGTCGATTCCATCGATTTAGTTATTGCGCGTTTCACGTTTTCATTTTACTGCTACGCTTATGGAAAACGCATTTGCCCTTAGTAAAGTAAAAACGAGAAACGCATAATAGATACGAGGATCGTTCAAGGTCACCAAGTTTTTTTTACACACTGTATGGTCCTTTCATCTATGATTGAAAATTAGAAATATATTTTAGGCTACGACGATCTCCCAGTGATTTTCCAGTAGGTAACTCACCCCTAAAAGTTGTTCCCAGCAGCCAAGGAATCATGGCGACGACGTTATTAAAATGTTTAAGTTTTCATGGAGATTGCATAGAGAAGTAACAGAATTTTCAACTTTCTGTGACTAGTACTTTTTCAAAAACAATTTGGTGAAATTTTAGTGAATGGTTGTTGAACTTAGTTTTCAGTCATAGTAGTCATTTCGCACGTGAGCCCCCACCGGGAATCGAACCCGGAACCACTTTGGAATCAATGTTGAATACTTTACCCTCATGGCCCTCTGGAGGCCAACGCAGATTTTGTTTTTATGTAGAGTTTAGATTCTGTATAATTGTCATTACGCAAAAAGTTTTGATTACGAGTAGAAATAGAAGTATTCGCATATATTTGCGGTCGCTTGGAAGTGCTAAAACGTCATATTGAGTAGCTCAAATCTACTCCTCCTTAGGTTACTTGAGTACGTTTCCATAAAAGTATTTCAAATTAGTATTTAAAACACTGAATGCTACACTTGATTAAGATATTCCTCATACGCTTGCATTGCAGTATCAAATTACATGTAAACTTCGCGGTGGCAACGCTGTTCACATCCTGCTAAATTTGATCCTCCTTTGTCGAGATTCTATCTTAGCAACCTGATTTCCAAATTACCTCCGCAGATGGCTAGAAAACTGAGACAGAGCGCGTGCATGCATTCATCACAAATATCCTCTGGAGCGAAGCCACATTCGATGCGTTGCGTACATATAGCAGAGCTAATGGCCATTAAACTGACGCTTGAGGCTTCCTATAATTAGGATAAACCGATTCTGGTTTTCTTCGCTTTAGCACTGAAAGCCACTTCGAGCCGTGATCTAATACATGCGTCGGTGTAGGATATGCGAAGATCAATGAGTCATCTGATTCATGAGGACTCTGGACAAGTGCGGATCTCATGGCACTTAATAAACCAGCTAGAGATGCTTGCAAGTAATTCGAGGGTGATTGGGGATATCTAGTTTTGATTTTTCTTCCTTCTTTCTCAAAAATAATAAAAGTAAAGTAGTAATAATGACGCGGAATCCTTTTGAGGGGTATGGCTTAACCAGTCGGCATTTTCGGAGGATGACAAGTGGTCATCCCATCCCATTTTGCCTCTCTAGACCATTTGGACCCGCTAACTATAATATTAATTGAAATAGCTTTACTAATGTTTTACGAAGGTGAGGAAGCATCATGACCACCGGAAGTCGAACTCGAGACTACTTTCATCAAAGACGAACGCTACCCTCTCGGTTATCCATACTTTGGGACCTCTAAAAAATAAGGTAAATTATTGTTGAGAGTAAAAGGGTTTCCTCTCATGCTCAATCAATGCCCATACATTATTGGGCTGCGCAAAACGCTTGTGTTTATCTGTAGAGGACAACATAAGGTAGGATTATTTGTTACAAAGAAATATTTTTACATATACTCTAACCTTCGTAATATGTTTTACTTTAACGTAGAATCTTTGCGTTTCTTATTATTATACATCGAATTATTATTGTATTTAGTATTTTAATCGTATATTTTGATTGGTTGTAATCTACCAGTAATTTTTCATCAAGAGTAATAATAATAATAAAAAGACTTTATTGAAGGGCGAGATTGAGACTTCTTAGTCCCTTCTAATATCTAACCCTTGGTGTCAGCCGAAATGTAAAGTAAAGTAAGCCGAAAATGTTGCCAACTAATATATCGCATTTCTCTTGTGATGAGGTTACCACAGATGCAGTAGTAGTATCGTTAAAAATGCTTCGACAACTAAGGTTATTCCGTACATATGGGCCCCCACCGGGGACCGAACCAGGGACCGTTTCCTCCAAAGGCGTACGTGCACCCAACTTGGCCATCCGAGTACTCCATTACAAATGTAATATTCCTTGAAAAGCAGAGAATAATTGCATAAAATAAAACTCGAAAATTGTATTAAACAGACCATTATGTGAAATATACGTATTGACCAGGGATATATTTCCGGTAGATTATTTTACTTGTTTGCATATTTAGATAAAAGAGTATGAATTTTCGTTTGACTCGAATTTTCTACGGACCAACATATAGAAACATAAGTATTAGCGTGTATCAAGATACTATCAATTAATACTTGATTAAAATATTTATTTCCGGTAATTAATCATTAATATTTGGACCGTAGAATGTCCTAGAAACCACAACTCGAAAGTATTTTTTATTTTGACGATATTACGTTGATTTTAAACAGAAGAAAATCTCAGCTTTTATCTAACTCGGACGAGGAAAATGTCTTCTGTCAATAAATGCATCCACATATAGTTTCTTATGTAATTTTATCGCTCTCTACAACAACTATGCTAGCTTAGAGAGCCAACTTTCTCGGCCGGGCGTTGCAGCGGCAGCTGAGAAACACAAGGCAAAGCAATCTGAATAGCCATCTCAGCCCAATGATCACTAACACAGTCACAAATCTGCCACAATCGGTCGCAATAATGCCACATAATTTCCCACGATGGGGTTATTTAGTTTAGCCAATTCGGCCGACTTAAGGAGACCCCACCTCGTAGAACATTTCTCTCCCGCTGCCCACTCCCCCTAATCTGATTGGCACCCCCTCCCAGAATCCACTCTTCCTACGGCGAATGCATTTTTGCCGCCGCGGCAATCCTCCCGACTCTGTCAAAATCCCTTACAAAAGCACCTGCCTGATGCTGACATCTATAGACCTGCAAGAGAAACCTGCTCTCTCTCCCGGAATGGAAGAGAGATTTGTGGTGCGATGGTTTGGTGAGTGGCATTCGTGTATGCCATTGGTGGCAGCGCGCACATAAACCTACCCCTATCCCTTCCTTTTAACTCCTTTCCGTAAGGTGGGGATGTAGAAATGCCCTTTGTTTCCCCTTCCACTTTATCCGCCCTCTCCCTTTATCCGGCCCGTTCAGCGCTTCCTCTCGCACGCGCTCCCACGAGGGATCATGCGTGCGACTGAAGGAATCATAATGCCGCTTATATTTATATACGGAGATGATAAAGGGCGCCGTCCCCTCTCAAGTCCTCGAACTTTCCTCTTTTCCTACGCTCGAATATGAAGAGGTGATTCGCCGCTACGCGTATGAATAAATCAAATCAACGCATCCCCGCGCCGCGCCCAACGAGCGTGTCTCGATTGGCGTGGCAATTCCGAAAAAGCGACCGACGTGAAAGAGCAAATTTTCCTGCCTCTCTGCGGATTCTCCCCTTTGTTTCCTAGGATGCCGATGGATTTTTGATTTGCTCGCTTTTTAAGTGGCTGGAGCGATGTCGAGCGGTGGGGTGCGTGGAGGTTCAATTTTTCCTGGGATTTATTTTATTGGCTCGTTTGGTGCTTTTCCGGTTACGTAGAATCAGGAAGTTTCATTAGCCTGTTGGCGTTCGAATAAGTATTCTTTTAAATTATTGTATGGTGAATGATCTATCGAGCTCATCATTGATACGTTACTTGGAAACGATTTCTGCCAATCATGATGCTGAAAAAGTGATTAGCGAAGGGCTATTTTAATAATTAGTGTACAAAATGCACTACCAAATAAGAAGAAATCATTTTCGGCGGTAAATATTAATCGGCGAACGCATATAGACAGTATTTTGTGTAATGCATTTTCCTTGTTCCCATTTATGAAGGTAAGTTCGTGGACTAAAATTCATGTTGCTGAAATGTAAAGCTAAATAGTGAAGTTTGGGCCAAATTAATTCTGAATAAGAATCCACGCACTTCAGAAACATTCAATTCGAATACATTTAGTAATGTAGCATCACGCCAAAACCTTTTAGACGATCCTCGGTAACCAAGGGACATGCTTGTGTTTAAGAGTTGCTGTAGTGCTAAAAATATCGCACACATATCCTTCACATATACCAATGCCAATGTCTTGAACAAAGGATATTTAGCCAGAAAAAATGAGGCGCAAAATCACGCGGCAAATTCTCAAAATTATCTCTCGAACAGGAATAATGAATTATGGCTTGTTCATTAGTAACAGATTTGCGGTGTTAATCGGGGAAAGAAATATGTTACCAATAGAAGAGAAGATAAAGAAAAATCGCTCTATACAATGCTCCTCATGACTCAATGGTGATGCCTCAAAGAAAAATCATTCAACGTTAGTTACACTAACAATAAAGGACATCCGAATGATTCACGGGGCTTACGAGGGATTAAAGAGTGCTTGTACAACAGTAGGAATGGAGGCAAAAGCGAGGGCTCGTGAATGCAATCTGAAATGTTTTTGTAAGAGCAAAAGGATGCTAACGAGGGAACCTAATGGAAACATAGAAGGGGATACAGGGCAGAATGCTTGCAAAGAAAGAATTTAGCTCAGTGCTTGATATGCCCCTTGCAAATACAATTCTCTCCCCACTGAAAGGAATTCTTTGTTTCTGTTCGCATTTTTTGCTACAAGAAGTAAATGAAAGGAATCGATATTAATAAGGTTTTTAAGTGTTTATTGTTATAATTTGAAAGGGTAAACTTTAAATATTTTGTGGTAATCGATCATTGGGTATTACGCTCAAGTTGCTTTTATTTTCTACACCATACTCACATCGTTTCCCAAATGTTATGAATACGAGTAATTATCAAATGATCTAGCCGTACTTCGTAGGAAGATCTCATATACGAATTACTTAATACCACATAACGTACTTAAGATCATATACTCGTATGGATATCTTTAAAATAACAGTTTAATAGACCGTTTTCAGCTTATACAACCTTTATCAGGTTAGATACTAGACGGTAACCTTAGGTTATCTGAGATAAGCCTGACGTATCAAACGTATAGCTGCACTCCCGAAGATGGTTGAATATTTTTGTGGAAAACCGAAGTGTTTTATTCGTTCTTTTTAAAGTAAATTGCTAACATTATCGCTGTTCTTGAATGGGATTCTCCTCACGTTGTATACCACTAGATTTTTTACTGCTAAGATAAGCATTTCGCAAATGACTTGTATTTCTGTCAGAGATCAGAACCTTTCCCTAAGATTCATGCTAGAGATAAGCAGAAACGGTGCACGATTCTCTTCGATTAAAAACGAGACAATGACGAATATGCAGAAGGAACCTCTGTACCGCTTTTGTATTCTCGGGCGAGGGAATTTTATTTCTGATCTCGGCTGAGGTTTAGAACAATGCAGCACCCTCATTTCAGATGAAAAGAGGGTAATTTTCTCTGAGAGGACGTAAAAGCTCAAGATTACAGTCATAGCAAAGATAATTGTAACATTTGGAGCTAGCATTTGTGTTATCCCATAAAACTTAACCTCGGGAATCTTTTGCATTTTTTTCTTGCAGACGGTGAAGTTATATACCTCGCTGTATGTCACACAGAACGACAAAGAAACGTAATTATTATGCTAGAGCGCTGAGTTATGACGTGATTTAGGGGTGTTTTTCGATAATTATTTTGATTTCAGGGTACCAGATTCAAAAGCTTTATCTCAAGTGACGTGCCCACGAGCTCCCAACAGCTGTGTCTTTAATAATTCGGAGTTTATGCTAGGAATTTACTCGAATAGGAACGTATAGATGGTTCACAATAAGGTCAATTTTATGCTCATCTCTCTATGAGTTTATTTCAGGGACATTTTGTATCAGTTATACGCAAATATCAAACCATATTCAAGGAAATTTTATATTTAAATTGTCCGATAATAACCTGAAATATCAGCATTATTACAGAACACATAAGTTTTCTACTTTTCAATATGTTCATGTGACTTAATATCCCCTTCTCAACGCCATTTCTTTCGTTTCTTAGTAACTTACCCCCACCGTTTTCCCTTGTATTCTACCATCAATTACAATCTTTAGCAATCCCACTTTCCTTAATATTTGACCCACCCATTTCCACTGTCCAATTTTAATTACTTCAATTAAAACTCTCTCCTCCCCGATCATCTGTAGTATCCCTGTGCTTGTTTTTCTATCGACTCAACTTACTTTTTTCATTCAACGCCATACCAACATCTTTTACGCAATACAGTATTCATCACATCTAAAATAGCTTTTTTGTGTTAGTCGAGAGTTTAAAATTCCTTTGTATCATAGCTATATGATGTATATACTATATATTTAGTACTACTATATACTATATAAGTAGACTGAGTGTCATTGGATAGCACGGCAGTTCTTTTATCTCTATGACTACTAATTAAGTCGACGAAATTACCAATATTGCACAACAAATATGACACGTAAGCAAACCGATACTTCATTCCACATTGCTTTGGAAAATATGGTTTGTTGGTGTGCACACAATAGAATGCACATTCTATTCTTTCTGCCTCCATATTATCGCTTGTCGTTCATTAACTGGATGTAAAAGCATGGTTGATGAAGGGAAAAAAGCAGATTTTGTCCAAATTTAAATGACGTTTCACGGCTTATATAGCGATCCTGTCAAATCCTGCAGCTGCTCCACCACCGTGTAAACGAGTTACCCCTGACGATGAATCGATTATTTTCGTTTGTCAAGCTAAGTCGCAATTTGCTATTGTGAGCGTCAGTAATTGCATTTCGCGGTGAAAAGATTGGCAAAGGAAGATTTTTTTATCGGGGAACGTCATTCTCTCCCGCCCACCCCTCCATAGAACCTCCCCCGTGTCCATGACGCCAGATGGACAGAGCGGAGTCCATTGTGGGCGGATTTGTAATAAAAGATTTACATGCCCCTCTGAGCAATGCAATCCGCCGTTCTGGCAAGGGTCTCCTGGCTAAAATTGCACGCCAAACCTATTTATCATAAATTGTCACGAATTAACGCATAATTCGAACTTAAAACCCTTTAATTTATTCGTGGGCGTAGCCTTTCCCCGTCCTATGTGACACAATGAGACCTATTGGCGATCATCCATCTGTCTTCTTTCGATTTTCCCCCATCGTTTCACCGCTCATTTGGACTGCCTAGCTGCTTTGCTAAATACGTTTGCTGCGGTTTTCTTTAAAAATACATGGCGGCTACTTTCGATGGTATTTTATTTGTCCGGAGGTAATTTTAGAGTAATTATCGCGATTTCATCCGTTAAATCGTTTCAGTTTAATGTTTTAAAACATAAGATGATGACATGTTGAATAGTAATAGTATTATTAAAAGTGATTTGACTGTATAGGTCATGTCCCATGCAGGAAATGGGTCAGGCCTACATGGGAATGGAACCCTGAACCGCTTACAACGAAGGTGAACGCGTTGCCCACTTGGCTATCCGGGATCCCCATGATGATATGAAATGATGATATTGCGCTTATTTTAAGGATGTTTTGTGCTTATTCGGTATCAAAAGTTCTGAAACACAGAACAGTATCTTTTCACAATTCTTACAATTTAGTATCCTAGAGCATGGTTGTCCTTCGAAGATATGCATAAATCTACATTTGTATATATCCTCCACTCCGCCCATCGGCTTGAAGCATGGGATTACATCGAAATATACCAGATATTCTACAAGGAAAACTTGTAGGGAAATTATAACACTTAACTCCAATGTTGGAGTGATTCGTAGTGAATTTGTTAACCTTCTGAAGACTTGAGTAAAGAGTCGATTCCAAGAGCTATGAGAGCGACCGCATCCCTCCGATGGCTTAGTATAGACAAACAGATTTCCTAGTTGGCTTTCACTGAAAACTAACAGATTTTCTCGGAAAACTCTAAGCCCAGGTATTACAATGTATATTTTAAATAGAATATAACGATTTATTCTATTTTTTTATATTCAAACTAAATATTACTGTTAATCTCCGTGCTAATCAATCCCACATATAGGAAGTTAACTATAATCTTCACTTCAACTCTTACAAAACATTTTAATATGGTATACTAAAGTGAAATATGGTTAAAGTCTATTTTAACCTGATATTACATTATCGGGTTTAAATGTAAAACATCAATCACGACAGTATGTTACTGTCATCGATTTTCTGCTGAGAATCAAGGAAGTTCAATAAATCAGTGTTAATTCGCGTCACGTAGTTTTCAAAAACGTGATTTTTAGGCCTTACAGAAAATGAAAGCGTCGTTTTTAATATCCGACCCGTTTCATTTCAGCTATCCTGAATAATTATTTTAACTACGGGTGCTTACGTGAAACGTCATTTATTAGCCTCCAAAATATCTACTTATCAGCCGCCACTCTTTGGCCATAAATCGGCATTCGGCGCAGGATGTGTTGCCCTAATTTCACACCGATTGCATCGTTCTGAATTCTGAGCTGCCGGATATCCTTTGTGACCAACGATCGCAAAAGTACATTTACTTCGCTGAATTCGTTGCAAACCACTTACAAACGGCTCCCTCTCGACTCCGCGTGCCAAACAAAATTCCCCTCTCCATATCTCTCTACCGCTCTCATGTTGTAGGTTTGTCATCACTTAGCGTATTGCTTTTTCGCCCATTCCTATTCAACTCCATTCCGCCTTCTCTCCTTCGACAGGGCTCCCCCATTTTAAAAACTCTATTTCCTACGCTCTCCACTCGCCGCCTCGATAATCTTATTTCACCCGAATCCTATCCACTTCTATTCCGACTCCATTCTTTTTACCCACCAACCCTAATCCTAACCACGTTATTTCCCCGGCCTCTCTTTTCATTCCCCGCTTTTTTCACCGCGCCAGCAGGCTCTATTCTCCTCTTTCATTCACCCCTTCTGCCCTTCTTTCTTCCTTTCACGTCGGCTTTCTTTCTCCCCCTTTCGTCCTCCATCCCGCGTGTAGTATGTATTCCCGCGGATCTCTTGTCATCCTCCATTAGCATCATCCGCCGTTGCCCTCGCCCCGTTTTTATTCCCCGTCGGGATGTTAATTCCGCGAATTTCGCTGTGATGAGTCCGCGGGATGTTTTCAGATGAGAAGGTGATAAAATGGAGATGGTGCAAAGGTCGGTCCTTTCGATGCGTTCTTCCCGCTGTCGTTTTAAAGAGACGAGATGTCTTTTCTCTGTTTGTTCTCCCCACTTCCCTGAAGCACTTTCACCGCGGGTCTCTCCGCCCTTCCTGTTGTGTCTTTCTTTATCGTTAAGAATCCCTCTTCATTACACATGCTTATTCATACCAAGGAAAAATGGAATTTCCGTGATATAAGGCATGGGTTCCAACAGTTATGCTCTTTCTTAGCGCAAGCAAACTTTTCAATATAATTCGGTCACATAACGGTGTGAGTTCCTTTTACTCATCATCGTCATAAATTGAAAATTTGAAGATTGGTTATTTTATCTATTTTCCAGCCCCCCAACATCCTTCTATTGGTCAGTTACAGCAGAGGCGTGAAAAGTTACACCGGCCGCGGTGACGGAGTGGTTAGTGGGCTAGCATTCCAACATAAAATATAGATATATAAACAAAACTTTCCAAAAAATGAATTGTGGTCACAGGTTCAAGTCTAGGCTAGTCGGATTTTTCTGGTTAGGGGATGGTTGTGTGTGCCTTTGTTATTGTTTGAAGCTCACCACTGTAATGGTCCAGTAAATGGATATTTATGGGGGTTTTGCTAAATAAATAAATATACAAACACACACTATCATTCCCTAACCCGAAAAATCCGATTAGCCTAGGCTTGAACCTGTGCTCACAATTCATTTTCTCAAAAGTTTTATCCCAAATATAACTAATAAATAATAATAAAATACCAAATACTTGCAAATGACACAATTTAGGTAACCGGTTTCTCAAATCCCACCTCTTATTTAAAAATAAGTATCATGAATTAGAGTGTATAATAAGACAAACTAGCGATTCGTATTGAAATTATATTTTATCTGTAATTTTCCTACCTTCTTGCACCTGTCCAGTATATCTTCACTTAGGATGGTGGTGCGATTTGCTCAACTCTCCTCTATAATATAACCATGTGCGATATACTTAGATACGGTTAATTTGATCTAACTGGAAAATTCACACCATGACATACACATTTTCTCACAATGAAGTGTGTTCAGTAGTGTAGATTCACTCGCTGTAAATTTAAAATGAATGAAGGATGTAAGCGCTTCGTTAACGGCTTAGTTAAACCTTCAGTCTTAACGCAAATTCTTTGTAACTGAGGTTTACGCAAATGAATGAAATACTTAGCCCCGTAGTGTACAAATTCTCTTGCAAAAGGGTATTTGTCAGAAATGATTTTATTGTACTTACAGTTATGTCAAAATGCTTATCCAGGCATGTTCTTTTTTGGCGTGTTTCAGTTTTATTCACTCCGCGTTAATTTATCTAATTTAATTTCGAAGTTACTGTTTGAAGTAGTCATATACAGTCGCGCGAGCACACATTTCCGTTGCTACGTATTTCATTGTCATTTTCCATATTTTTCAATCAACTGGCTGTCATCTCCCACCATGGTTATTGTTCTATCTCGCTCGGGAATTTCGTCTTTTTTCCCCTTTTCTCATTTTTCCAGTAATTAATTGCACGGCGTCTGGAGCGACATGGTGATTATTTTTCGATGAGTACCAGCCAGGTCTAAAATTCATCCTGAAAGGTCAAGTTAATTTACTAACCCAATGCTCGCATGTGTTCTCGTGACGGAAAAGGCAGGTAACGGAGCATTTTTCGACTTCAATAACTTTGCAGCATTTTTTTATCTCCCCGCGATGCGAGTGAGGTATCCATGATGTTTTTGTAATCGAAATGCTGGATGAGAAACTACCTTTATAATCCCTCAATTCTGCCTTGTAATCGGAATTAATTCACTTTATACGTTATGTTTTTCTTAAATGTAAGACATCCGTGTCTCTTTTTGTCGCTCTGTAAAAGATGGGAGTTTTGATATATACCGTCCTCCATTGGTATGACTTAATCGATCAAGTTTCGAAATATTTGTATCCCATTGAGATTCCAGCTCTTCTTTGCAGCCATCCTTCTATTTTAATCAAGAAAAATTATCTAATTTTGAGCGTGGAAACAAGAAGGAAGATTTGATATAGTCGAAATTTCCTGGGAGGAACTGAATTTTTAAAGCTTCATAAGCTGGCAAACTGTCATGCAAGGCTTAGTGAACTACGTTCAGTATTTTTTAATGTTATTTAAATTTGCTGAAAAAATATGACGTAATATAATTTACGTAATAAAAACTAAAATGCTTTGTGATCGTTCAAATATATTTATGTTAAAGGAAGAGGAGTCAAGAATGGTCTGACGAGCCTTAACCGCTCGTATGTAATTAGTTTTGGGGAATAATTAGTTTGTAACGGAATTCAAAGAAGTGTAGTATTTAACTTTTTCATGATGTAATGGTAATTTTCCATCTCATGACTATGACTTTAAAGTAGTAGTATTGTTAAAAGTGCTTCGACGGCTTAGGTCATTTCGCACGTAGGCTCCCACCGGGAATCGAACCCGGGACCGCTTTCACCGTAAAGTACAGTATGTTATCAACTATCGCAGCCTTCCCATTTTTCGGAATAGCCTAATTCACAGTATGTCTCGCATTGTTGGGCTGGTCTTGCGCTTAATCCCAGTAGGATTTAATTTTTTTTGGTACGGGTTAGTTTCACGAAAGGCGTTAAGCCGTAAATTTAGTGCATAAATCAAGTTTCATCATTATCAACAATCAATACCAACAAATTCATCAGCTAGCCTACGTAAGTGTTGGGAATTAGAAGCTTCAACTATTGAAGTAAACTACAGAGGAACGAATTGTTATTTTACGTAAGGAATAATTCAATTTTATAAACCGCAATACAACCCCACTCTCTCCATCTACTTTTACGGTCATGTTTCTCTCATTACGCCTTCTCTTCGCTTTTCTTCTAAATGTATATGTCTATGTAAGTAGCTTGTAACCCGCCTTTCGGCATGAGGCTGGGGGTGCATCTACCATCACTCTATTTCTCTAACCGATTAATTTCGCGCATCATTCAGAGAAAATATGAGCTCTTGAATCGATTCGTTCTAGCATCTATTTCCCTGGTCTTTCTCTCAGTATCAGAACAGTCTATGTAACATAGATGACGCATTATATCGGTTACATCATCTCTGAACGTTCTTTTTCTGAATTTACCCATTAAATTAATCCCTTTTTTAAATCTTCCAACTTATGAAGATTTCCAACCGGCGTCCCGAGGAATCTGTGTTGATTCCTAGCTTTGAAATAGGACGTTTCAAGAAAGCCCATTAAAAACTAGCAATTATATATTCCAGTATTTTGTCGCTCAATAATATTAAAGAGATAGGTCTGTAATTCGCTGGACCCTCCTTTACACAGCTTTTAAAGGTTGGAGTGACATTCTCAATTTTCCAACTTTTCGGGACTTTACCTTCATTCATCGACTTATCAAATATTACTTAAAGAAAAAGTGCTACAATTTCCGCTGCCTCCTTGAATACCCGAGCTGGCATTTCTTCAAGTCCAGGAGCTCTATTTGATTTAATCTGAAGCAATAGTTTTGTTTTGATAGAGCTCCTGCCACACGCTGATACACGATATGTATTTAAGTAGATGTAGTTTAATGATGTCGTCTTTCCTGATGATGACTCTCGGCATTGCTTCAGGCCTGATAACTTCCGACGAATTATCTGATGTACTGTTAGACGTGAAAACGCTTCGGAAAAAATCATTTAAGATATTTGCTTTGCCCTTAGCATCGTTAATTAAATTACCGCTATCATCTTTTACCAAACTTACCGTTGGCTATTTGCTAATCACTGGTTGGTGTTGAGGGAATCCTCATCTGTCACTCTTTATTTCCTTCTTACTTTCATTTTTCCCCACCCTCGCTCTCCCAGTTATCAGCAGCAAATCTCTCTTCCCTCTCCCCTACGTAGACCACTCCTACCTCATCCTCTCTCCGCACAATGACGTGAAGTCGATAGTGGTTTTTGAGTGCTCGGCGAGGACGGATCCAGCGGACTAGTTTCCAAGGGAATCGCGTGCGAAAACAAAGGGCTGTGGGATCCAAAACGTGACGTCTTCCGAAGCGAATTGCTTCTCCCCTACGCCCTCATCAAGTCAGCGCCAGAGTTTATCATTTCTGTATCTTTTTTATTCATTCTTCCGCAGCAGTCGTAGATAAGCGCCTCCTGTGTGAGCCACGAGAACGGGGAAAAAAGGACGAGGAAAGAGCGTTTTGTTCTTGACATATTTAACGTCTGCTCCTTAATTTTTTCAACGGGTAGAAACTTTAGGCGTAGGCATTTTAAAACGTCCGTTAAAACGTTAGCCTCGGGCTGCGTTGCTTCGCTAAAATTTTCAGAATGGGAAAACAAGACGAATCGTGCACTTCTCACGAGCATATTTATGGGGAAAATTTTCTGCGAGTAATACACCAGTTGGTGGAAATCGTCGTGAGGGATTAGTGCAAAAATCGCTTTCCTTAGTGTTTCATAGCTTCCTATTCCATTCCCCGTCCTTCATCCCTGGATTTTGTTACGATTCCAGGTTAGTTTTCTCCGAAGACCACTCAAACTGATGTTACTTGCTAAGGAAAAAAGATCGCTTGATGTCTAAGAGGAATTTACAGAATTTTCGTCGATGATACTTCCGTGAGTTATATTTAAAATGAGTTTTCATGGAAGTCGTGTTAATCGTAACTTTTCTTGGATACTTTATTACTGCCGTTTTTGAATTGGGATCACTTAGTAATGAAAGTCTGCCCAGTGTGATTAATCAGGTTAAAGTATTTTACTATAAACCTATTGAAAATGCACGCGTTGTTGTTATTGAAATTCTAAGGAAAATGCTAAAGTTTCCAATATATCCATCGTAGAGGTCCTAATTGATATCCACTATCAACCTTAAACTTAAGGATAAATTCAATTGTATTTTTCCAATACATTCACCTTTAAAACCTCGTGGCTAATTAGAAAAGGTTACCACACGTCACCGGGGTGTCCATCCCACGGACCGCATACCCTTATTCATTTACCAAATTCTGTGCAGTCCTGTAGCTAAAATATTACTGCAGATTTTATACAATTTTCCATCCTGTAACTTGAATTTGCTGTGGACAAAACAAATTTTTGTAATATTCTTCACTATAATTTACCGTAAATTCGAAATTTTACGTTAGTAGAATTGTTAAAAAAACTATTCAATTCGACGGAAAATGGCTTAACCATGTTGGAAATCCACGATAAGTAGTTTGAAAAAAACAGTTTTATATATTTATTATATGTATACATATCGAATATATCTGTGGAAAAATATAAATCTTCGATTCTTCATAAAATTCTTAAATATAATTTTTCAATTACTTTATTGATAAAAGATAGTGTAATGTGCATTATCTGCGAAAACTTTGTAGCACTTAAATAAAGGTTCAGCCAACTCTGCTTTATACTATCGCGTAACTCTGCCCAAGCATCTCGATCAAGCAAAGGTCAAGAAGCTATCCGCCACAAAGGAGAGAGTAAATCTCTCTTTAATCTGCGTAGACGAGGACTGTCTGCATATTTGCCACGACTCTCGCAAACCTATGGAGAGATAGACGAGGAAATGAAAGCCGAACTCGTTCGTTTGCCGGGGAATCGGTCTGACAAAGGGAGAGGGAAAAACAGAAAGGGATGCGGGAATATGCCGCCTCGTAGGGGCTGGAGGGTTTTAAGGGGGCGCACTAGGGGTATGGGCACACCCCACACGATGCAGCTGTCAGTGGGGAGTAGGGGATGGAGATACCAGACATTGGCTTCTGTAATAGATTGTCTTCTTTTTTTACTATAGGCTTTCCGTCCAATCATCCCCTACCAATTTTCTCCTTCTCCGACCTCCAATCCGTACCGATAGATCCAATGCTTTGTCTCCCGCTTCCTTCCCTCTCGACCTCCCGCCGTCACTGCCCCATCAGCCCCCGTCTACACCCCTCTCCCCGTTCTTTCAGCTTCCCACTCGATACAAATCCCTTGTGTAAGTATTACTCTATCTCAACCTATAAGTCTCTTCACATTTCGCCCTCTCCCGTTGCTTTTTTGCTCCCACTCGTAGCGGGAAAATGTTTTCAATGCGAGCCCTAATGTTTGCGCTATACTTTTTCCCTCTCTTCAGGCATTCATTTCTCCGCCTCTGCCCATTCCTCACGCCGTTCTCTCCCAGACTAGCTTTTTGAAGTCCCGGATTCCCCGAGATGGATCCCGCGCGAAACGAACCGATTACCGAAAAAAGAAGGAAACGCTCAAAATGGCGGACAATAGGCGAGGAAATAGATTCGCCTCGATTGGCGAACAAACGAGAAAAAGTCAATTCGCGCGTCGGATCGGATTGCGATCCCACGTTCTCTTATTTTTCGAAGTCACTTCTCCTAGTTGTTATCTGTGCGGGTAATGCCGAATGAATTTTCGTCGAATGAGGACAAAAAGGAAACTTTGTCCCGGAGTGGTATCGAATAGTTCGCGCTTTTTCAATTACTGTTTCGTTAACTTTTCGGCTCCCCCCTCACTTTTTTGACTTTGCTGGTTCCTCTATTTAATCTGAAGTTGCATAACAAAGGCTCTGTAGCTTTTTTCCACTCTCTCTTCCTTGCGATGTTTACGTGTGTTTCCCAAATTTGAGTCCTTGTTTCCTTTCCATCTTCTTGCATTTGGTAACAATGCTGCATTCCGCACCTTCGTCCTTCGTATAATTTCGCGCTAAGCAGCTGAGAAAGAATCGCTGGGGCAGTGATTTTATTTTCTGGAGTCGACGAATCCTTCCGAGACTTTTTCGCGTAGAACAAATGAGGGCTGAAGGGCGAAGGAAAAAAGGAATAACATGAGATAGATTCGTGGAAACAAATATCGATCACAGACCATTTTCTCTGAGTTTCCTCTCTCCTTACTCCAAGTTCTCTGCCATTATCTGGATGTATCCCCGCAGATGCCTAAATGTCTTTCTCTGCCTCAGCTCCGACGCTTTTCAGTACACTTGCAGTCAATTACGCAACGCGCTTCTGCAATTATGGGTTATATATTTCCTTTTAACTCGAAATATCAGGCCCTATATTCTCACAATTTCCGAACTCATTTTCGCACAGAGCGAAACTTGACGAGATCTATGAAATTTGACCTTACGATGTAAATTACTCCATTTAAACATAACCAATCAAATTATTCAATTCGCATGCATACCTTTTAATTTTATTAGTGATTAAGAAACTTCGCGTTTAATTTCCAAAATTTCAATCGTCTAACTTTAGTATATTTACATATATTTAACTCCTTGATAAAATTCATAATCTTCCGACTCGAAAAACTTCCTAATTCGTAGAATTTTACATCTTCAAGAAGAATCTTTGCCATCTTTGAAGATGTTGAGCATGGAAGGTAATTAATTATTTCCCCGTTCAACTTTTACATTTGTGATTTTTATATCATTATAATCAGTGTTTTTTTCTTTTTTACCTTAAAGATCTAATTAAGATGTTCCCATTATACTTATATTTTAAAGTTTGAAAGGGTGAAATTTTAAAAGCATCATCAGTGGAAGCTTAGGCTAGTGTCATATTTTGCCAATCCCCCTTTTACCTCTAAAAATGTAAAGTTAGTGAGGGGATAATTTAAGAAGCCTTCAAATCATTCTAATGTTTCATTATATATTGGAGCAGTCGTCATGAATAACTTTCTTTCTCCAAGTTTTCAGTTGTAAAATCAAATGGATAATCGTTAGATAATCTGCCTGTGCAGTCTTCAGCCCGAAGGCTGGTTCCAACCTCAACCCCACTACCATCAGGTACGAAAAGCTTCGGAGAGATAACTGAGGCGACTGGGCAGAACGAGGAGTGAGGTAGTTTGCGATTGATTACCTTACTGACACAGATTGCTATAAGCGGATCAAATCCACGTTTATGAAGCACAATGACTCTACAAGTGACACTTTTCATACCATTCAAAAAGGAGACCTCAATCAATGCCATTATTTAGCATCACTTATACCTCAGTAGCTTCCATATTATCATAGCCATGAACAAAACTAAAACAAAAGTAAATGAATGATACATTTTTTCTAACCTCTATCAAAATACATAAAAAATATCCCATTCATCAAGATACAGTTGCAGGAAGCATTAGATAACATGTATACATAAATAGATGTATTGAGTCACTATCGTTTCCGATAAGGGATTGGTTTTTTCGCTAGGAAAGTAACTTTGATTCATCTGTTAGTGATATGTAGATGAATGTACTTACTTTTAGAAAGATGGTTATTCATCTCACAGATGTACATACTACATGTTTAATTTCATTGGGCCGAATTTTTCGAGCAAAGTTGATTTTTTAGGCTCAAACTTCAAAATCTTAATCTCAACTTCAAAAATTTTAGCCGAAATATTTTATCTGAAAATAATAGTTCAAATATTGTCATCTCCATGAACGCCGAATGAGATTTACATTACGGTTCGACCTTTTATTTCACTCCGCGGTCCCCTTTACATCACTTAGCTCTCTGATGACTTGGTCGTTACCCGCGCCCTCCAAATCCTCCGCCGCCAATCTCGGCTCTTTACAAAATCACTCGGAGCCCCGCTGTTTATCCCCCGCCCCGAATTCCAGCCATTCGACTGTCTTCTTCCCAAAATTCCCTATCACTCTCCAGCCATCCTCGCAAAGCACTCCCCATTCTTTCATGTTTCACCCTTGGTGCCCATGACTTCATCCCTTCCCCAACTGTCCCTCCTCGCAGTATACATCATTGTATGCCCCTTTTCTTACATCGTTACGCTTTTTTATTATCCTCTCCATTCCCCATCCCAGACGGCAACATCCTCCCGCGATGCACTTTTGCCCTCGTCCCGGCCCCCTCTTTCAATTTGTTATTATTTCTTTCTTTTCCCAAATCCCATCTCTCGAGTCGTTCTTCATAATTATATTGCTCCGCTCTTTTTCCTCTCTCCAATCTCCTGTCCGAGATGAAAAGTCGGATTGAATTTTAATCATTAAAATAAATTGAGTAAATGCAACTCCTTTGTTCGGCAGTTGACTTTTTCGATCCGCCGTCTGAGGGAAAATTGGTCTCCGACATTCGTCCTTTTTTCCCGGCCGCGGCGCCCCCTTCTTTTTTTCCTTTTCGTTCGTTTGATTTCATTCCTCTTTTTGTCATATCCAAGTCTCCGGAACTCTATAAGTATCCGTTCGGTTTTCTAAAATGGGTATCGCTAATGAGATCTCGCTCGGAAAATTCGAGAGGGATCTGTTTTTTTGTAAAAGGGAAAGATTGTTTGTTTCTAAACTGGCAACAGTTGGCGTACCGATCGATTGTCGTCTCGAAGGAAAGTCCGGCTCGTATCGGTTGTCTTTTTTCGTGGAATTCATCTCCGCGACCTTTGCTGGAGTGTTTAATGTTATCTGCTTCCTCTAGCGTTGGCATGGCATTGAAAAGGTTTTTGTTGACGACCAAGACTTTAGCTTTACATTGTGTAACCTTGCAAACCGTTCAAGGCTAATTTCAAGGATTTTTTTCTGTCATTAGAGGGTCTAAATGCCTGTCAAGAGGAGGCTGACTTACCAAGGAGGGCGATTTTAAGACAATTTTTTATGAAGTCATTCCCAATTAACTTAAAAATGACATTTTGTCATGATAGATGCAGTAGACATATAGAGATTGTAGAAATTATTCCATTTTAAAAATCAGCTTTTCTTCTTAGGCGACGTTGCGATATAAAATATTTTTCTTTCATTTAGCCTAGTATTGATGTTATAGCTTTGTTATAGAATCAGTATAAATGTAAATAAATGTAAGAATAATGAAAAATTGTATTTTTCCGTAAGATATGTTTAAACTAAGAAAGAAATACAAACCATAGCTGATAACTCTAACATGAAAAAGGAATCTGACAAACCTACGTAAACCGATTGATACTGATAATTAAACGATGGAGAGTAGCCTAGTGTAAATTTACGAGAAATTGTAAAAAGCCTTCATTATTACTTCCAATTTATTCATGGATAAGAAAATGTGTTTTTGACATTGCACCGTAAACTGTGCAGCTGATCCCAAGGAATAATAAGCATGAAAAATAACGACATAACTGGGACTCTAACCCAGGTCTCCCATACCTGCTGTATCAGGAAACGGCAGGTATTTTAACCACTGGACTACTATACCGAGTCTCCTTCACACTGTTTGGGTTCGAGTCCCAGTCATGTCGCTATTTTTTCACACTTGTTATTCCTTGGCTATTCGTTATACTTGTAAATGAGTTCTGAATGTTGCTCATCCAATTTCGGATGTGAGATTTAGAAACAATACATTTAACTGTGGTTAACTTTTCATTTATCTTCCACCATAGCCATTATGTGTGTGATCTTGTTATATAGTATTATTAATTATATTGTATTATATTATAATTATTGTTGTCATAGCATTATTTGACTTTATTGTGCAAATATAAAATCGTATTAATCAAAATTAGAGGCAATCTTTCCGTATTTCGGAGCAGTTTCAGAAAAAATATAGTGCAAGTAACTGATATCATCTGTATATTTATTACAGCTATAAGGGGAATAAACTTAGCTGATCATAATTATTTGCAAAAGTTAGAGTAAAAATATTTTAACCAAAGAATCATTATAGGCTACATCAGCTTCATTTTTGGAAAAAAAGAGCGACAAACCAAACCTGCAAATCTTATCTGATTTTCTTGCATATCATTGCATTTTAAAAGTTAATTGGAATATGGTTTATAACCTTTCCAGAAAATGGAAGACCTGGGTTCGAGTCCCAGTCATGTCTATTTTTACACATGTTAATCCTTGCTATTTTATTAACTGTTCTCTAATTATTTATTTATATTCATTTCTTAAAAATTATTTGTTATGATCTTATCATAACCTACATGTTACTTATAGTAATTGATGAACGAAGCCTATTGCTACCTTTATATAAAAAAACCAGTATTAAAGTAAAGCAGTTTGCAGAGTTTTTGTTTCCTAAGCTTCTATGGGTACCCACATAGACGAGAGAACTTAAAACCGATACCATGAATCATCCCTTCTTTATGAGATCTACATACATTAAGACGAGCAGGGATATGCTTTGACAGTTCCGAATCCGACTCTTACATGAAGATCGAATTTCACTCCTTACTTCGACGTAGATCATTTTAATACAGCCCGTCACTCCGCAATGCCCCCAACGCATCGAGTTTCGAACGCACCCCGTGAAATATTCCAGATGTCGAAGGCAATTCTTCTGCAAACGTCGGCAGGCGGGCGAAACAAAGTTATGCAAAATGCCCAAATAACAGGATTTATACTCTAATGAATTTCAACCCTCCGACTTTGAATGCGGTCCGCGACACGGTTTCCCCAACATTTTTACAAATGATTTAGGCGTCCCTCTCGGCTCCGGGTCCCAATCGAAATCTACTGTTCGGCCGACCCAAAAATTTATCATCTGTCGAAGGAGGGGGACCTCAGCCTAATCCGCGAACGCCCGCACCGACTTCGCTTTCGTTGGCGTTGAAGCGATAAAACTTAATTCCGGGGCGGAAAAAATGCCAGCTGTCGTTCGGGGACTATTTTTAATCCGAGTGTTGGACCGAGGAAGGCCCAGGGTGGGCCTTAGACAGTAAGCAAGTGCCTCAGAGCGCCGCAATCGGTTGGACGTCAACTCTAAAAAGTCGGAAAATTGTGAGAACGATTTAGACTAAAAAAAGTGTACTTTATCTTCTCGCAATGCAATAAGATGCGAAACGAAGAAATAATTTGTGAAACGTTTGAGATAGTAATAATTGTATTCCTTTTGAGACAAATGAAATAACGAAAAACAAGTTTGTTTTGCATCTTAGGTAGCCTTCGTCGCGGTTTTCGACACCAATGTTATATGTAAGGGCGAGGATTGAGAAAGAATGAAGAATTAATGAATCAAATCTCTATTAATGCGCGGTTAGGAGTTAATGTTGGCCTCTCTTCTACCTAATTCTACCTGTCTATACATACATTAAGTTTTATATTTAGAGTTAAAAGAAAGAATGCAAAAATATCACAAATAGATTTGATTTTGCGGGAAAAAATCTTCTCGACTGAATGTTGAAGAAGACAAAAATACTACTGGGTAGGAAAATATCCGCGGCGAAGAAGAGTGAAAGAAAAACGCGAAAACAAAGAATAGATAATGTAAGAAAAGAAGAAAAATCAATGAAAAATAAAATTAATACAAAATATATACCTATATAAAAGGTTATAATCAGGTAAATACAAAGTATTATAATGTTATAATGATATACAGACACTATAGTATTATTTAAATCAATGCCACATAATTCGTGAATATGTATAAGCTCACATATAACGTTTACATAAATCACGTACGTAGTATATCTTCTCAAGAATAAATAAATAAATAACGTCTTTATTTTGGGCGAAAGAATGAGAGTAAACAACGAAAATAGTTGACTAAACCATGACCATCACCACCTTCACCATTGAAAAACTCGAGTCGAGAGTTGTGTTCAACGATTAAGTTAGTCCTCATCATATACTGAACATGGCCTTTTACTTACCTGTAAGGAAATCAATAAGGAGGTGGAAACATCGAGATACTAACCCTTTCCTAGTTTCCTATAATTGACTGGTGAAATCTCCATGTTGGCTACTTCATCGACGGCTTTTGAAGCTTTCAAATCCTAACATTCAGTCACTAAGTGATAGGTAAATTTCGGGTGGCTCAGGGCGGCCTGGAGCCCGAAGCTGGCACTGGAATTTTCTATATCAGAAACGGCCCTGGATATTTTGGGTCCCTGAGCAGGAATAAGTCGGTCACCCTCGACGTATATTTTTATAAAACCATCCCAATAATTGATAAAATAGAAAACTTTTTGAAAAACAAGACATTTATAGAGGATTTATTATAAAATTATATACAAATTAAAGGAAGGAAAATTTCTAATTCTTCTATGTAGCTCTTTCGGACAACTAACCGTTGCGATATGTTAGGATTCCGAATTAAATAGAAGGATTTTCGCCCCGATTTAGACCGTTTTCTTAAATATATATTCTGATCTTTTGCACTTTCTATCAGTTTGATTTAATTCATAATTTTAGCAAACTGCTAATAAAACGGGATAAAATTGATTTCTTTCGAATCCTGATCTTCCTTAAAATATTTTACCACCCCACCATTGCTTGGCACGCATGTATTGTCAGGCCTGGTCTATCAAACTGGTCATTACCCGCTACGCTACCCATCAGATTTAGTCTGGTCTTGCAAGGAGGAAGGAAAGAGAGGTTGGGGAAGGGAAACGGAGGTAAGTACGTGGCGTCACAGCCTCTCGGGGGATTAATAATCTCTTTTGCTCCGGAACGAGGGGGTTGCAGAGGGAAAAGACGCAGGGGTACCAGGGTAAGGGGGAAGGGTCGGAAGGAACTCGGCGGGGGTAGGGGTCCAGAAGGGGGAGAAAAAGGGATGACTCTGCGAGAGGGAGAGTATGGAAGGAGTGAATTTTGGGAAGGGGTGAGGCGTAAGGGGTGAAAACTGTTCGCCCTCGGGCCCCCCGAGAGGGGGCGTGTGAGGTTTTGCCTAAGTGGGGTAATAACGGTTCCACGGATCCGTTAGCGCCTCTGATATTATTCTTTCTTGCGTGTATACGCGCAAGTGAGGTTTTCGCTCGAGGCAAACGTCTGGAGTACCTTTTATAACTCCCTCGCCATTCTATTACCGCGTGCCCCCTCTTTCCGCCTGAGAAACGCCTCGCTTCCCGCACAACTTCCTTAGTAAATCCGTCTTTTGATTCCCACTGTCCTTTGTGACGAAATTTTGTTTACTATTTCTGCGAGGTAAGCGATTTTGACGGTCGCTTCCTAATGAAACGAGCAAGTGTTGAATCTAATACAGAGAGGCCCGCTTGGAGGGATTGGTGACTCGGGCTTTTGCGACAAAAATAAAATAAAAAGGTAACTCGAACGCTCAGTGTTTATATTATACCCCCTGCCACACACCGAATGCTGAATGCAGGGTATTGATGTAGATGTAGAACGGCGGTTACCTTGATGGGAGTGATCATTGACAGCTGACAACTTTCTTCATAAGCGATGTGATATAGAGATCCCTTATCTAAATTGTTGCTGAACTTAAAGATTGGGATTGTTAATGCGATATGTTCTCCCAAAGTGCAGTTGGAACCTATAATCTCCAGGATTTAGCATTCAAGCTTCCTTAAGATATCATGGCTTTTTTATTGGATAATTTAATATTATAAATATAACTGCGTCCAAGCTGTTCGTCAGTAGAATTTGTAGAAACCGCAATGCTCGACTAATGTCCTTCTTTGGTGAATAGGTAATTTATTAAATTTTTGTTTATTAATTTCAAGTAATTGGGTATTTATAATGAAAAGGAACATGGCTGTGGTAAGGTATTACGTAGAGTTCGGGAAAATCTTCAAAAAGCCGTTTTCTGCATGCAAACTAACCGTTGGAAAATTCCAACCAGCGAGTTGTCTCCGTGGTCGTCCTTTGCGAGTATTGTTCTCAATGCGTATTTCGGCAACTAAGTAACTGTAATGCAGTTATCTTCTCTCCCGAAGATGGCCTTCGCTAGTTGGAATATTCCAACGGTTAGTTTGCTTTCAAACAACGCCTTTTAAGAGATCTTCTCGAACTCTAATCGGGTATGTCTTTCAATTTGTGTAAATCTGATGTGCGCTAGAATTTCAAAATTCATCTGCGATAATCTAGGACTAATAATCAAGGGAGATGAAATCCAAAAACCTTTTAATATAATTGTCGATAACTTTTACTTTGAAGATATGCTTAGTCTTCATCTATTTATATTATTGTCGTATAGTTTTAAACGCATTATATCGTCATAAAAACTAGGATATGTCTACCACCGAATGAATATATACATAAACTTGTGGTAAAATTAAATATTTTTGAATTTATTTTATTATCATTTTAGATTATATATTTCGTTTTAACTTTTTAGTAAGGCTAACCGAATCAAGCTAAATATTTACCATATAAATTAATTACGAGAATTATTATTCAACAATTTCACTCTTAAGTATGTTCGTATCGATCCCACATTCGATCCTGAATTTCCCATTATGCGCCACCCCCATACTTCCCCATGTTTACGTCGCCTATTTATCAAAGCATATCAGAAATTTTATACTCCATTAAAGAGGAGACAGGTCGTAAATTGTGAGACATTATCTTGACGTTCACTTATAGCCTTGGAAGATATTATTCTCAGCTTCACTACGAAACAGAAGGAAGCGTCAAGAAAACGCACGATCTGGTAGCTGTAATGGCACATACCCCTAGATTAACCCCGAGCGTCTGAGGAAATTGATGGAAAAGTAAATCTGAGTAGTAGGCTGAGTTTGAACCGTTTTCTCTTCTAATGTTCTTATTAATCATTGGTTAGATGTATAAATCGAGTCGAATTTAGTTTCCGTTATCTCAAGGAAATTCTCCGGGTTTAGTTTCGTATTACCCATAAAATTAAATGTTTCATTTTTATTTTCGCGTAATTTTGAACATTTCGTGAACTCTGGAGAAAGCAGTCGGAGTACGATTTGATTTTTCCAGAATATTTCAGTTTTCCTAATTCCAAAATTATGAAATTTATGCTGTAAATGATTTGAAATGTTGAACGATTGACTAGTATAATGGTAAGCAATGACACTTAACGTATTTAACTAAATAATATTATTATGAACACTATTGCAAAGTGGAATGTTATGTATGTTTAGAAATCATCAAAGTATAATGTTACGGCTGACGACAGACGTCAGAGTATATTTTCGTATAAGAATTATAATAAAATCAATATACGTTCACGAAATCTGTCATCAAAATCTGTCATCAAAAATCTGTTGTGGAAGTTAAAAAGCGTTTTGTTAACCTGTATTCACGAATTCACTCTTGATCATATCAATTTTCAAGCAGTCATAATCTTTCCGTCAGGCAGAACGCAACATTTTTCAGATTTATTTCATTAATTTCCTGCGTTCCAATTAGTACGTTCAGAAAAGTTCATTAATTAATCGAATCAAAAGCCATCGAGTCAAGTTTTGATTCAGCATTAATGAGAGACCCAAGGTAAGCGCGGATCCTCTTTCTTTCCCCGAAAAATATCCCCGCGACGTCGCCGCCGACGCGTAACTTTTTCGTAATTTCTCCTCACGTTTCAAAAGGGGGAAGTGTCGAAGGCTGCGTTCCAACCATCTCGGAAAGCTAATTTCCTCCGGCTTCAGTCATAAAAACGGCACCTATCCTCCACCTTTTTTCGCCTAAACACGATACCGCGTAAAAAACAAATGCCCTCCCCGTCCCATCCTTCACCCTTCCCGAGCGCAGCTATGTTCCTCCGCCGTCGATCGGAAAGGCTCTTCCGGACGTCACGGGTGGAATCCACTGCCCTTCCCCCCTTTAACGACCCCTTTTTCTTCCCTCCCCCACACTGCGCATAATTTCCGGTCGCCATGACTCATGTGACGTGGCGCATAAGTTCATTTCACTGTTTGTCCGGGAGGGGTTAGGGCTGTGTACATCGTGGGAGGTGTTGGATGTTATGTGACGGGAGCGAGGTTTTATGGGAGAAGTGATTGCGGAGTGGGGCGGCTCGAGGGTGCTAAAAGGTGGGCTTTTTGAGGATCGGTTATGAGAAAGCTTTTTCGGCTATGCGAGGAAAGATGGGTGTTCAGGGAGTCTTTCCTTCGCGGAGAGATGACGGGAGGACAGAGATAGAGCGGGTGATTAGTGAATGATTTAGTGTCCTCGTGCCATTGAGATGACGTTAGACTAGCAGGGGTGCATCGGGGTGGCGTCGTTATCCAGGCTAACGGGCGTCATGGTGGATGTCTCTCTTTTAATTTCACCCCGTACGTTATCTTTCCTTACGCAATGCACTATTCTTGTATAGAGATGAAATCCTTGTAGATGGGGTGGCTAAAGATGCATGCTGTTTACAAATGGCCCGCGGTCGTCTTCCTGTTGCTGTGATAAGTGCGTAGGAGCATAGTAATTGACGAGGATTTTTTTCCTCAGCACGTTCTGTATTAGCATGCATGTGAGCCTGCCCGACAGGCTTTTAAGATTACTTTTATTGGAGCGTTTATATAATTTATTCTTTGGACAAGATTGGAGAAATCTATTTTTCATTCAATTTTTCTGTCTTGTTTTTGACTACGATGATATGAAAGCTGCTGAAGTATGAATGATGAGAATTTTGACTTTCATCCTGGTCTATCCGTATTTAATGCTCAGAAAATGCTATTCACAGCGTTATACTGTTGCTGTTTTGTAGAGAGGGCAAACTATCTTACGCTTAAAATATTAAATTGAAAACGGAATTCGTAATATCCGCAAGATTTGATAGAACGACCGGTTAAGGCCTGATGACAGGTAGACATGTTTGTACAAATATATATGTACAAATACATATAACGTCACTTAAATTTTCAGTTCATGAACCTGCTGTTTATTTTTCTATTTCATTTAAAATTCCTCCTTCAAATCCCTGGCCTGGCTGGCGCTGAGCAAAAATATTTTTTGATTTCAAGATAATTTTATTGTTTCTGAAACTTAAAATGAAATTTTTCACAAAATACCGAAAGACGAGCTTTTAAACTCATTTACAATTTATTACGATGATAAAATATTTAGATATTACAGTATGGTAAGATGATGTCACCAGCATTATTTATACTCTAAAAGAAAGCGTCTGCACTTAATATGGGAGATCTTCATTTTCTTATAATATTGTTATCCCACAAAAAGACGAGATTGATTTTTCAGACGTAAATATAACTGAATCTATATTCTACCTTAAATGATGAATTATTTAAAACTAGATTTTTCTAGCCGTTGTTATCAATGCGTGACACCCCTCCAATCCCATAAAAGAACGTTCCTTATTTTTTTAAAATAATCGGCCTTATCCTCGCTGAGTTTCCTTTAACCCCCTGTCTCTTATCTCCTTAAATTTACGTGCAAATTGCATTATTATTGCTTGACATTTTGAGTTAAGCCGTAAAAATCAAAAGGGAAATAGTCTCGTTGAAATGTCGAGCAGTGACCGCAGTTAATGAGGTCCTTTAATGAACGCTATCGATAAAAAAATAGATGGGAAACGAAGCGGAATGGCTTCTAACGGGTGCTTTCACAGCCTGTTATATTTAAAGCTCGCCGCGAGGTAGGATATACATTGATGATGACTTTATTACTTTATCCTCGATCGTAAACGCCGCTTCATCGACCCAGCAAAGCATTAAAAAGTCGGTGAAATAGCAGTTAAAAGCCTGTGCGATAAAAGCGTCTAGCGCGTAAGACTGAAATCAGATGCAATTGAAAATCACTGTCATTCTCTCTAATTGTTCGATATTTATATGATAACCTATCTGGGAATCGAGAAATGTTTAATTTTTCACAGAGATTTCATTTTCTTTCCTTCAAATTAACAAAATTGTGAGTCAGCTATTCCCGAGATTTTTTGTAATATGGACGGGTAGACCGAAAATTCCGTAGATTTAATACCAATCTCCAAATAATCCCAATTTTGAATTTTTATCCTCAAAAATAACCATATATCCTAAGTGTGTTGAGAGGCTAGGAATCGATCGGGTAGTAATTTTTTTGTTTTTAATTATTTCCTCTATGTTCTATCTCCTCAAACATCCATTTATTGGACAATTGCAGCGGAGGGTTTAAGCAATAACAACGGAAACAACCCTAAGCGGAAAAATCCGATTAGCCGGGATTTGATACCGGGACGTCTGGGCTACTACCATTCAGCTACCGTAGCCGGTGTATATATGTAAATAATCAATCTTTCCCAAAAAATTCATAATTATCGTCGATATTTTTGAGTGTTTGATACTATCTTTCCTTCTTTTCACGTTTCATATACGTGTTCTACACACGTTTCATGTTGCGTCTTATTTGAGATTTTTATTGAGTTTACATTTATTTCATATCTAAATAATCTTTGTTGGCGATAAATCTCTTCATTCGACCAATGCCAAGGAAAATGCTATTGTTTGCCCTCAGGATAAGCATACAGCAGCTTACGAAATCTTCTTTGCACTTCAGGACATCCACCTATTGCGACTATTTTAGTACACATATACAAGACGAAGCGTACTGGTAAATAGCGTTGGCTTGATAATGATGTAAATAAGCTCATTACGATTTCTTGCAATTATAATTATTATTCTGCGCCCTTTAATACTGTAAAAAGTTTGAATGAATCATTAGTGTACCTATAAGTTGTGCGGGAGCCATGTGATGATAACCTTCGTCAGCAATGGCGTAATTGCGAGATTGAGTAAATAATGAATCTGAAAGTAAAAGTGTGGAAATTGAAAGGCCTCAGGGGGCGCTATATCATTTTCATTTTCTTTCTCAATACATAGCTTGTTTATAAAACGAAAAGAAAACCTGAAAAATTACCGAAGAAGATGTGCATAGGAATTCAGCTCGAGAAATGGATAAGAATTCAATTTGAGTTCCTACATTTTGGCAGGAATGCTTTCATAATGGATACCGCTCGTGTTATGCACGCATTAGCTCAATTTTTTACCATATATTATTTATTTGCGCTGCGATTTCATAAACTGATTTCATTTTAGTATAATCAGGTTTTAACCCATGCATTTGACGCCATTATACGTATAAATACAATGTTAGAGGTCCGTCAGTTAAGTCCTCGATTGGAGGTCGCTCTGAAAAACAAATATCGTATTCAGTCCCGAAGGATAGCGCAAACAAATAATCAGCGGCTTTAACGAGAGAGCGTTACAACTGCAACGGCGTGAAATATTTAGGGCGAGATTTCGCCGGAATTACACGAGTACGCTGAAATGTAAGCCGCAACGCCATAATTTGGGCTGGAGTCGCCCTTTAACTCCCTCTAGTGGGAGGTTTGCGCGAACCGAGTGAAACGTGCCACCGAATATAATCCCGGGATAGGAGACGAAAAGGGAAAGCAAGGAACGGCGGCAGGAGATGGTAGATACGAGAAAGAGATGGAGCTTCCGGAGAAAGAGAGCGGAATTCGCATAAAAGCAAATGGGAGAGACAGTGAGAAAGGCTGAGATAAGGCAGTCACGGGCCCTTTGTTTAAAGGTCATTGAAACTCAGGTTTTTATCTGTTACGCGAAAAAGCGTGGCTGTCATTACTTCTGTTTGGAGAAAAGACATTTTTCTAAATTAAACTTTCCTTCTCTGGAGTTTTCTCCGTATACTGTATTTGCAACTGCAGAGTAAATGAGGCGACGTCATTAATTCTCGATTTGTTTCTTTCATTTAATGAAGTAGCATTCGCGGAATAGATTTACCGTGTATTTGTGTTGCGATGGTTACTTTCATGTAACTACAATCTCATAATAGTTACTCTATATTGGCCCATAATTTCCAATCCTTAAAATTTCTGATAATTAGCATTTATTCGGGTCGCCATAGTTGATTTTTAGTCGAAACCACTATCAAAGATGTTACACCTATTCGATGTTAAAGAAATTACAAATTCATACCTTTTGGGTACATCGGCGAGTGGTACAAGTTCAAATTAGGGGCATACGCCAAGGTACATTTATTGCCTATTGATACAAAAAAACTATTAATCGAATGCTGCCTTAAGTTTTAAACCGTACTGTTTCCTGTGCAATTGCAAAACAATTTCTATGATGAAGCTTTTATGAAGTAATTAGACTGACGAAAGTTCAAACATAGCATCGCTGTTTGTCTGTTTAATTGACATTTATTACTTCTTTTGTGTATAATGTTTCCATCCTTCACATAAAGGTCCTAATATTCTTTTCATTTATAGTCTCCTATAAATTTCTTCAATTCTTCTATGTTCAACTTCAAGCTATTATTTGGGGTATAGATCTCAAGCTCATGATGCTATTCCCACGTAGTATTAGTTTGAGAAAGGATCAGTACAGTATTGTTAAAAGTGCTACGACATCTGATGTCATTTCGCACGTATGCCCCCGCCGGGAATCGAACCCGAGACTCCTTTCACTGAAGTCGAACGCGTTACCCACTTGGCTATCATGGAACCCTGGAGCAGGGATTAATATATGTTAATAAACGTAGCGAAGAATTGTAATAATAAGATGCCGTTTCAGTTAAGTCTATCCTTTCGTTTTTCTCCCAAATAAGTTTTACTTTTTCCTTTTTGATTTCCTTTATGGTAATCGATTTTACCCTGGTCAACTTTTTACTTTTGTTTCTGTCCATATTGTTTTTGATTAAAAATCATCCTTTTTAAGTAACCTTTAAGTATAGTCAGACCATCTAAATCCTAATGTAATTTATTTAAAGTGACTTATATTCATTTTGATGAAAATTCTCATATCCTGGTAGACATCTGTTACTGATAGCGCTCTAAAGTTGGAAGTCTTTAGACATTTTAAGCTCCGCTTCAGCTGTGCGTCAAGCAGAAGTAATTAAATCTTAGCCATCTGAATCGGCGCCTTCGTACATTTTACTATGTTTTGTTTTTATAAGCCCTCTTTCGATTCAGAGAAGAGGTAATTTTGAGAGATATCACGAACAGAACAAAATGAAACACGCAGTTTCCGCGAAGGAGATAACTCGCGAGTCGCTAGTCAGTTACTCAATATCGGAGTAATCATGACGAGACGAATCCGAAACTAATACGTTTCCAGATCGCGATTGTTCACACTCCGTGTTATTTCTGCTCCATAAAGTTGGTGAGTTCGAAAGGCAAACTGCGGCCTCAATGGCCCCAGACTTGCGAACTTGAACGTGTCGCATCGGTGGAACTCACAATCAGCAATAAAAAAGGACTTCTCTGGTATGTTTCGGTGCAAGCAAATCAAAAATTTAGGATGTAAAACAGCAGCAATGATAATTCTTCTGGGTGTTTCATACAGGGCTTCCGTTTATATCAGACACATAGTTTCCTAAGGAGCTTTCCTGGCGCCTTCACAGGCTTAGCGTAATATCTCGTTGAATTAGCCGGTAAAGAACTCGTCTGTCGCGAGCGAGCTACTTTCTTTACCGCGCAGTTTCTCGGAGGAATTGGATGACGCAAGTTTTGAAGGGCGTTTCTTCTTATTTTCAAACGAGACGCGAGATGTGAGTAGCAAAGGAGTAACAAGGCGTCTGCTGATCCTGCTCGGTGTAAGTGAAATGTAGGGGTTGTTAGCAAGTAGGCTAATTATCCCGGAAGAGCAAAGAGTTTTACGGCAAGGCTCGATTACTCGCCGGGGGGAATTGGCGCGCCGAGGAAAGGTGTGAACGGAGCAAGTGGGACGAGAATCCAAGAATTAGCACCTTTCACGGAAAGGAGAGGAAGAGCCTGATATGAGTTTCCGACGAGTGGCAGTCGGGCGTTCCCTGGGATTCCGTCGCTTGCGCTCGAAGACAAACGGCGTGCGAAAATGAGCGGAGATAATGAAATGATCGCGACTGAAGGTCGTGATCGATAGCCCCGATTTAAAGAAGGGTCCGCGAAGTTGCAGATGAATGCTGATGCATCAGCATGAGAAGATGTGAAGGGCTTGGTCTCCGTTAAAGTTTATAGGGAAGATGGTTCAGTTTTCGTCTTTTTTATTTTTAAACGTTTTAGATCTTATTGCTCTATTAACCGGAATTGTTGAAATATAATAATTTAATGGTAATAGTTATTACAATTATTACTAGTCTTATTCCTCATATATATCGAGGGAAATGAAATGAATAAAGTGAACTATGGTGAACTTCACAAATAATCTACATCTACATATGTACCCTGCCTTTCGGCGTGTGGCAGGTGGTGCATGCAGCATAAATAATATAAAATACGTCATGAATACAACTATACAATATTAATATAAAATACGCCATAAATACAACTATTTTGTGTATTTGATCTTCGATTTTTTTTATTTATCGTTATCATAAACTACTACTATTTATAGATCATAGATACAATAGAAGGTGGTAGTGTCACAATATCAATACGAAACGTTTTACAAACAACTAACAAAATTGACCATTAAAAATATATAAATCATTACCAGCATGAATATCACAATTACAGCTCATCTTAAATACTGCAAAAGAAAGATTAAGTATTAAAATAAACTGTTGTGCAAACAAGAGAAAGACAATCATTCTCAATTGCTAGTATAAATATCCAGGATGAAGAGTGTTATAACTACTACATGAATGAGAGAGAAACATTATATTCTTGGGCTTACTCAATAATGGACAGATAATCCGCGGAAAACCTATCTTTGAAAGTGGTAATTCGCATAATAGCTCCAGGTGTTGAAGTATCGAGAAGAATAGATTTTATCCTTTAAGGATCCACATCTATCATATTTTTCTGCGCCTTTAGTTTCATCCTTCCGGCTATTCTTTTCATGTTGCCTTCAATCTCAAACAAAATTTCCTTAAGTTTTCAAAGCGTGATTTAGTTCTTTTGTGATTAGTTTCCTCATACACCCTTGGGGAACTCCTACTAGTGTTAGATGAACACAGTAACTCTCATCCTTAATAATATCGATGAAATAATTTCAATTTGGTTCAATTTATTAAACCTGAAATCGATCCGATATAAAGGCTTTGTAATTATGACTAGTTTTTGTTGAGTTTCATCTGCTAGGTGTGATCTCTATGTTTTTTTCTTAGTTCACTCAGACATAATTCAGCTTAAGCATTGTGTTATATCTTTTCTTGGATTGCAAGGAGACGTTACGTGTTTGAAAATTTGAAAAATTGAAAAAAGTTTGAAAATTTTAGCTTCAACGGACCTTTAAATTTCCTTCAAACTCATGTCCACAAAACATCAACTCTTTCTGTAAATTTCAATCATTCTTTCATTTTAAAACTAGACGATATTTTTTAATCCAACATAATTTGAGTGGTTGTCTTTAAATTCAAACATAGGTAAGTAGAGCTCTTAAATCTCATATGATTATTACTCATAGATACACCACCTAAAGTAAATATTTGTTGAATAATTATTTTTTTATTTCGATTATTATTTTTTCTCATGAACATTGCTCTTAGTGAAATAGTTGCTGGAATTATCTGGCATTGTTTTTAGTTCGAATAATGTTAACTTATCAACGTCCTTTTTAACCATCCCAACCGTTCTGTGACTCGATTTCAAGCTTCGCGCATAAATAAGCAATGCTGGCAGCTCCATCGGAAATAGTCGAAACAGACGTTTTTTGTTCGCTGGGCCAAGCTCGTTGAAAATGTCGTTTAAACACGTGTTACCTCTTCCTACTCGCTGCGCGGGTCACTCTATTAAAATCGAGTAGTTGCATTAATCACGGAGCGCCCCACCGGACAGGGAACAAATGAAGTTAATTTCCAGGTATGATCTTTGAAACGGGGCCCTGGGACGGGTTGGGACTTTTTTCTCTCCCACGCAACCCTTTCCAGGCAAATTAAGGAGGAAATCGAGCAAATTAAGGGCAGAGAGGGCTGGAAATCTGGTTTCTATCGAAGCGGGAAACGAGTGAAGACAGAGGTGAGGAGAAATATCGGGGGAAATGCGTGTATCGAGCCAAAAGGGCGGAGTGGAAGAGTTGCAGATTGTAGGTGGGGAAGGAAGCGGGAATGGGTGGAGTCAGGTAGAAAGGGAAGGGTTTGGAGGAAAAGTTCCTGCCACTACATAAAAACTACCTTCCTTTTTTTCTTTCGAATGGAAATCGGTGATTAATTTCCGGTTGTTTTAAGGGAATGGGAAACATTTTCCACGAATGGAAAGAGGGGGCGCGGGATGTGGAAAAGTGTGAGTTTTATTCACAAGTCTACCGTCATCCAGCGGTCAAAAGTTTCTCATTTCATTACGCAGTTTCTTTTCAGATCGCCCTTCAATGTAGATTCTGTTTAACCCTTTCTTGCTTGACATTTTGGCCTCGTTTTCGAGGTGTTTCTTTTTTAGTTATGTAATTGGTGTCATAGGCTCGCCTCTTTCAATTATTTTTGTCTTCGCTTGTTTTCCGGGGATTGAAATAAAATAATAATAATANTCCTTTGTATTCTTTTCTCATCGGTTAGACGTGATGGATAATAATAATAATAAGGTCTTTATTAAAGGCGAGATTGAGACTGAAAAGTCTCTTCTTCCATCTAACCTTGAGTCAATGATTTTATGTACATGAAGACTTGTGTGTAGGTGAAAAGAAATAGAGAGGAAAACTTTAGAAGGAGTGGATGTAAAAAAAAAACCTAAGGTGATATCTTAGGAAAAAATATCCACAGCAGGAAAACACCCTCAGAGAAGGGGGGTGTGAAAAACCTGCGCAAACCTACTGATAGTTCATGCTAAAAGATGATTAAGAAAGCTGTGTATAAAAAGAAAATTACAAAATCAATAGTAATATAACAAAGTTACAAATTAATAATAAAATAAAATCATAAACAGGAAAAACTGCAATAATAAACCATGAGGAAATAATTGATAAAACAGAAACATCAGATAAAACATTCAAACGAAATTACAAAAATAAAATAACATAAAAAGTGGTAACTTCAAGAATACACTATGAGAAACAGGTAAATATCGAATATCGAGAGAATATAGAAAATGACACTTACTAAATAAAAGAGGGTTGGTACTCGGTATTTTACGTTACTATTCTCTTTAAAATCGTTACTGTGCTTTTAGGGTATTTAAGGATATTGGAATAACAGAATGAAAACACTTTGTATATATCCACAGGAACTTTTTATTGGCGACCGATTTCATAAGCGTGCTTACATCTTATGAAATCTGTCGCTCATAAAAAGTTCTTGTGGAAAAATACAAAGTGTTTTCGTTCTTTAATGGCTTTTCACGAAGTCACGCCCTCCAATATCGAATTTAATATTAGAATAAATTAGCATTTTTTTATTTCAGCGATTATTTTTTCTACTATTTATAGATCATAGATACAATAGAAGGTGGTAGTGTCACAATATCAATACGAAACGTTTTACAAACAACTAACAAAATTGACCATTAAAAATANTGTTCAAAGTATCAAAGAGTTCTTCAGTGACTCTTACAGGTATGATAATGAATGTTATAATAGTAGAGCAAATAAAAATTCTCAATCTTAATCTGCTGGAGAAATCGTCTAGAAATTTCCTAAGTTTGGCGAGTAATTCTTGAATAAAATTTAATAATTATCGCTAGTCTTTTTAATTAGTTGCTAATTACAGCTATTAATATTATTGTTATTACTTATTGAAAAGAGCAGAATTGCACTGTTATGTAATTAATTACGGCTTCTGGAATTTTATTTATTTCATTTCAAGAGACGATTCCTTGTGAGAAATCTGTAAAAAGAATTTCACCTCTAAATCTAGGACGACAATCTCGGATGCTTCCAGAAGAGAATGAGAAGAAAACGGAGGAAGTTTTCAGGCAAACGGTGTCGAAATGCGCGATAATCCAAGCCGATAAGAAGTGAATGTCCTTATTCATTATGTTCTAAAATGCTATCTCATTCCCACCTCAGCCTAGCTAGAAAGAAAGGGCGAAATTTTTCTCTCTCTCCTCTCGGATTTAAATTGACGCTCCGAGGAATAGGGATGATGAAGGAGAAATCCCTTATCTAACCTTTGACTTTTGCCCATTCAATTTCAATTTCTTCCCAACCAGCTTTGTGAGCTCGAGATAAAACTACCCTCGGTTAATTGATTCGATATTCTTTAAACTTTTCGAGCCTTTCACGGGATTAAAACTCCTTGATTTGTTTACTCAGGTCTGAAATTCATTTTAGAGGTTCGAATTTTGGCTGCTTGCTCCTAAACTCTCAGAAAATCATGGCATTCTTCATTCGAGAATAATTTTTATAAAATCACGGTTTCTTTGCGACTTACTTCGTCTTAAGATGAATTAGGTAAGGCCAAGTCAGGTGTCTTTATGGGATTCGAATTGTGAATTTAGTAGAGGATATAACATGAGTAGCAAAAAAGCAATGAAATGTATTATGTTAAGTAGAATTAGTTGATCAAGCAAAGCTGTCAATGATAATGCAACGAAATAGTCTTCATATTCGTGTATATATCGTGAATAGAGCTTCGTACCTATGATATAAATAGGCGTTAACGTATTTCTTTGTTCGTATACCAAGTTTCTTTTGGAGCCACAAGAGTTCCTCAAAGTGATAGTTCGAATCCCATCGAAAGAAAAAAAAAGCAAAAACACTATAGCAAATTTCTTTTATGCCTATGAATTGTGTAGAAGTTGAAGAAAATATTTTTGAAAGCGTAGACAGGTTTAAGCTGAATAAACTAATTTCAGTAGACCGTTAACTTCATTTTGAGTCACGTTCTAAATTTCTCCCTCCTTTATGCCAGTTATTTTTTTTTTCGAGAAATTCGAAACAGTTCCGCGATAATTAAAAAAAAATGTTATTCAAGGGAAAGAAATGCTTCTCGCCTGGTAGATAAGGATAAAAGAAACGTTGAAAAAATAAGTGATCCCAGGCGTTGAATTTCTTCCTCTTTTATTTGCTTGCATTCACGAATGATAATGGAGAATAATTTCCTATCGATCGCTGCAGACAATCGTGTGGCTAACATTTTTAAGAGAAAGCAATTTCTCGGAGCTACAGTTCTTTGTGGAGGGAAAAGTGGTGAGCGGAGAATAGGGCTCAAATAAAAGTTGCGCCATTCAGATTGGAGCAATCCGAAATGCTAGAATAAAAGAATAGGACTGCTGATTGAAAGCGTCAAGTTACGATGTCTGTTTATCTTCATTCACCTTTCTATCTTTTACATAATTCATTTCATTTAAAGCATTTCTCTTTATTTATTAACTTTTTCGTGTTCAGAAGAAAAGGAACTTTTGTCACTTTATGTCGCTATATTTAAACACGTTAATAATGCAAAATATCGGTCATTCATGAATCTTCATGATTATTATCTTTAATTATATTTCACTTACAGTAACTACGGTGAGACATCATGCTAGCTTTTCATGGACGTATGATTCTTTATTATGATTAATTTACCCACTTTGGAGCCCATTGCTATCAGTGTTAAAACGAAAAATTCATTTTTAGGATGAGTTGGAATTTTTTACACCCTTGATTTTTTGCAACCTTCGGAAATCTGTGATATCATTTTCAGATTACTCTCAAGTACGGTTATACAATAATAATATTATTATTCACCATACAATAATGTTGTTATTCATAATAATAATAATATTATTGTATCCACCTTCAGGTCTAGACCTGAAGATGTAGCTACGCTACGAAACCATGGTTGTGTTTGTATTATATTGTGTGGTTTAGTAAAAGTTCACTCTCATAGAGCATTTTAATATTAATAATTACCACAAAGTTACCCTTGACTCTGTATCGTTTAACATATAGATAGGTTAATGAACAACAATATAGACTTCTACAGAACATTGTTTAAACTATTACACTTTTAGGCTTAAATTCTCGCCTTCTGTTTTTCTTCTTGTCTTGCCCGATTTTGCGGTTCTTCCCCACATTTCTATTGTCATCCACGCTTTGAAGATGCTCTCCGGGGAGCAATATACGTATAAGCTTTAGATTTTGTAAGTTTTCTTTTGATGGCCTGCAGTTTTTTTGTCTGATTAAATTCAGACCATAAAAAAGAAATAACGCCTTTGTGATCTCCTTAGACTGACTACGTACTTTTCTACTGTATTCTTTACATTAGAATTCACAATTATAATTGGTACAAGAATACATTTGCTTTTATTTTCTCTTCCTAAACTTAGTCCTTTAAATGCTGAAATCATCCCAAGAAATTCGAAGCCATTAGAGAATAGAGAGTATAAATCATGATCTATATGTTTATTTGGAGGTTTAAAATAACTCTGTGACGAACCACTCACTGAAACTCAACCGTTTCGACATCTGTAATTTCTACAGAGCTGTAATACTAGTGTTTATGAATATTCATTTATTGGAAATGCTTACTTCTTATCTTCTTGCCGACGTCTCAATTCCAAGCATCCTTTTAAGAGTAACTTACAGCGGCATAAATACGCGGGCCTCTAAATAGAAAATGAATCTCCCTCGGTTCGATAAGGTAATTTTTCTTCCTTAACCCTTCCTGGGCCATTATGCAGAGGAAAAAACGAGAGGCGCAAGAGCGTGGATCGAGAAAATGAAGGAACCAAATGCGAAGGGGCATTCGCAAATGGAGGAGGGAATGGAAGGGAGAAAAAGGCACGTCTAAGGAAAAAAAAGGAAAACACTTCGTAGTCCATTATTTAAGCGCAATTACGGACAAAGAGGGTTCTCCAATTTATTGGCCGCTCTGGAGGATAAGGGGTTAAAGGAAATGAGAGATAACGAGGAGAAGGCGGCGGAGCTCTCCTCCGAGACAAGAAATATTTCAGTGGATGGAGAGAGGAAGAGAGAGTGAAGGGAGAGAGGAGAAGAAATTGGAGAGAGATAATCAAAAGAGATCCCGGAACGGCCTTTCGAGAGGCAAATTAAGAGGAAAACGGGATCTCTCAGGGATGACAGGAGAAATCGGAAATATTTCCTTCTTTTTCCGCAAGGCCGTCGCGTGGCGCCACTGCGGACCGATGAAGAATCTTTGGCCGTATAATTGCGGATAATTCTTCGGGAGTGAAGAATTGGCCCATAATGTGCGTGGGTGAAAAGGGTTGTTTTAATTCGCGCGCCCCGCGTTGTCTAATAGGGGATGAATAGGGATTGGAATAAAATTAGCGCGTTTATAGTGGGGATCGGGGCGGGAGGCGGGAATTATGTGTTTTAATTAAAGTACGAGATGGCGAGGCGTGTGTCTGTGTTTTACGGAAAGAGAAAGGGAAGAATCGGAGGGTTGATGTACGGCGGCCTAGGGCAGAAGGCGCCGGAACGAGTGTCGTATCCGATACCCTGACTTTCTTCTCCCATCTTTTCCTACCCCATTTTTTAACCTCGCAGAAACTAATGAGAAGCCCCGGAGGCGATTTATGCCACCAGCTGGGCCGCCGTGTTAAGTGCGCGAGTGCTGGTAAACGTTCGAGTACTTCAGAAATTAATTCGCATCACTCCTGAAATGTTGTAAGCAATTCATATCTAGGTGAGTGGTAGTCGGCGAAAATCGACTAGTGAACAAGACAACTTGGTGAGGGTGGAATGGACGAAATTTGACGGAATAGACCAAATCGTACGTTGCGATCGTTTTTAACAGTGACGTAATAGTTTATAAGAGATGTGACAAATACCCAAGAAAAGGTAAAAGATCCCCGATCCCGAAAAAAATGTTTATAATACACATTAATATATCGTAAAACATTCTTAATAAAACCTTAATAGTAAATACTTATTTACATGATCCATCAATCTACTTATATTTTCCATTGTGTCGAATATGAAAGGTGTTACTTTCATGCGCGAAATTTAAACGAGCGGAAATTTTGATGCAAATGATCACCCACCAGGAAGTGATAAAAAGGAAAAAACTCACTCAATAAAGCTGCCTTCCGGTGAATCTTGATTAGCTGGGTAATTCACCGGTGTTGGAGGAGCTCTTTCCTTTAATCACTTTCCGAAACACTCTCCATCCTGGAATTCGGGCTATATAACAGCCACGCGCGATCAAGCATTCGGTTTTTCGTAAATTAATTCCGAAAATTTTAATGCTCGTCGCGAATTCGGCCGTAGATTCCTCAGGATCGCTTCGATCAAATGGCGGGTGACTGTATTCAAATAGATTTTCATCGACCCATCAATTAGAGATTTCGCCGCGACGGGGCCGGGGATCCGAGCTAATTAAAACCGATTCTCGCCGCGAAAATATACCGTTTTCTACCTAATTCAAAACATCTCCCGTTCTAGATTTTTTCGAGTGTTGGGCAAATAAAACGGCTACGGGGAGGTTGGGAGGCGGTGGGAAATTTTCCGAAAACGTGGAAGGCCTCGGATGAAAGCGGACGAGGGCCGAAAGTAAATCCGTGTTAAGACAGGATCGAAGAAGTGAGGGAGTTTAGAGAAGCGGTAAATGGGATAGGAGAGCGATCGGCGATACAAAGGCAAAGATGAAGTTTAGGAGGGCGGAATAGTTTGGTAGGTCGAAGCGGGGCAAAAGGGTAGGTTTTGATAGAGGGTTGTTTGAAGGGATTTTGAGGGGAAGGGGGATTTTTAAAGTATCGACGGAGGGTTTCCGTACGGGTTAAGTTCGGGATTGCGTCTTGAGGAACTCTGTTGATATCCCAACAGCCTTGGAGCAGGGGACAAGGAGGAGATTTCCGGGCAAGGGGCGGGAAAGGCAAGGAAAGGGAAGGGCAATTAAGTACGGCGTTCATGGTGTTTAATCCAAGGGCTCTTCGTAGAAATACCAGCCCCCTCGCGCTATTTCCCTTCCCCGCCTTCCAAATTCATACCCTTTCACGGCCCCCGAAGCTGTTTCTTTCCTGGTTATCTTCTCGTCTTATTCCCCTTTTATTCATTTTTTGCCCTCGTTAGGGATGTTTTATCAAGTTCTCCCCCATCTTCCCGTTATAATTTCACTTCGCAATTTCTTCTTCCTCGTCCAATTCTCTCCTTCATCTCGCCTCCCGAGCATCCTTTGTTTTATTTATTTTCCGCGGAACAGATTTCAGTCTCGCATCCTCTTGGTTAATAGACCGCCTTGCCTTTTATTTTGGATCCGGCTTTGTGTTGGTCGCCTATTCATGAGGGACGAGAACTGGTTTCTCAACACGGGCCTTGTCCGCCCAATTGTCACCCCTGCCATTGTTCAAAGCGGAGCTTTATCCTCAGGAGAAACTAAACTGTGACAGTTCTCGTTCCTCTCTTTCTAAATTCTATAAGATGCCAATTCCTACCATTTTTACTCATCCACGACTAAGGTTTTTTATCACCGTGCCTTTTCCAATGGAAGAATGAGGTTTACCGTACATTATCCTGCATTTTCAACTTCGGATGTTTTAAGAAATATTGGTACCTTAAATTTATGACAACTGTATGTGAGTAGCCGTTGAGATTTCTACATTTTCAAATATACACTCGTGAAAATTTTAACCCTTACGTAAAATATTTTATCCTAAAAATCTGAATCATCATTACGTAACATTTTAGTCATAGTCTACCTGAACGCATATCCAGCAAAAGCTAAAATTCTAGAAATTTTAAATGCTGCAAATTTTCGTTTTACATTCGTGTGGTAATCCATTTCTATTTAATAAACTGCTACGATTTTCCATGTATATTTTCAGAAAATAAATTTAATCTGAAGGTAAATCACCGGTTATCATAAAATTTCTTCTTGTTTATCGAAAATGTATTTTAAACACATGATTCTTGAGAGTTTCTTCATTTATTACTTTCTCAAAATATCTTTGAATGGCGCGTCATGATTACAAGCCTAGTATTGCGTAGTTATTTAGTAATATCAAACGTAAATATCGAAACTTGAGATATTTTTGTTCAAAAATACTAGCTAATTCTGAATAAAATAAAAGTTTAAATAAAACACTTGAATCACACTGAATATTGTCTCTCTCTTAACTGAATTCATAAAAAAATTCTCTTATATCTGAATTCTTGAAAATATTTCAAGGTAAAATGGAAACCGATAGCCAATTCTTAATCAAAACTAGAACTTATTCGGAAATAGAACTGTCTCAAATGGGACAAAAGCTTTTGGAATCGTGGAGAGATTTCATACTAACAAACTCACGACTAAATCATCTCTCATTCGGGGTCATGGGAAGGTCAACAGCTACAAGACTGTAAACAAAGCTGGAGATGCTTTCGTTTTTAATTAACAATATTCTACCAAAAATTACATTTTCCTCCTTTGCTCTCATGAATCCGCTACAAATCCCTTCCATTTTCATAATTAATCTCTGTGCAAACCCATTTCCTCTCTGAGATCTCCGCTCTATCTTCTCCTCATTCCATACACTCCCACTTCTCCTCCCCTCCACTTTCACTTTTCTTCACTCGCTCCTTACCCACTCACTTTTTCTCCGCCCACATTTTATTATGGCCCCACAGGGACCCAGTCCACCTCCCGAAACGTTCCGAATGAAGTTTCCCGCTAGATTATCCCACCGTACCAAGAATTTAGTGTCACGGATAATAGCTTCGGTTGATTCTCGATATTTTAAAATCGTATGTACCACCTGTTAATCCCTGAAAATATGGGATCAGCGCAATAGGGGAAATCTGCGCGAATCTGTGTCAAAGTTGTTAAATCCCCAACCTGCGACTGGGAATATTGGCGCTGCTCTTTTTTTATAAGCGTGGGTTATTTCCAGAGCCGTGAGTTTTAAATGAAAAATTAGGCGAGGCCGAAATCCGAGGGAGCGAGCCGCTTCCAGGAAAATTTTCGCGTCCGGAATGAGTTTCCTTTAAGGGGTCCCTTTGTTTTATTGGGTTATAATGTGAAAGTTTTGCATAATTGAGGTCTTAAATTCGAAAATAAGGAGGAAATTTAACGATTTTTTTCCGGGAAAGCATTCTGTCTTCTTTAAAGCGGCTGCTACAGCAAATTATATACGTATTAACGTTGAATTGCACACTTAATTATTCCTGTAGTTTATTAACGTTATGCTAGATTACTGTTGACTAGATTTTAACATGATTGGCAAACACGGCAATACTATTTCTTGGGGCATACAAGAATACCAATAACTATTAAGTTTGATTTATTCAGCTCTGGAACAACATGTTTTAAATTATTGTCCGCAGCCCCTGTAGACATTTTTTTCCTTGCGCCTTTCTTAATTTAATTAATTAATTCAATTTAACAAAATGTTTCTCATGTCAATAGCCTCATTAAAAATTGAAAAAGAAATTTAAAACGTCGAAGTTGCTATATTATGCATATTTTTATTCAGGTAAATAATTGAGATCAGAGCCTATCAATATCTTTAAACAACTTTGACTTCTCTGATACGACATTCCGAAGAAATTTTCATTTTTGAAGGTTAAATTCCAAAGTATTCATCAAAACTTTCTGCCCTATTGTATCTTCAAACAAAACATTAGTACTCATAGAATTACTTATCATCTCAATCATTTGCTGGTCCGAAAACCCGCAATCCTCGTATTTTTATGCGCAATTTTCCTGAAATGTCTTTATTTTTATCAATGTTATTGTATAATCTGTAGTGTGTTTGTTTTGGACGTTCACAGTTGACACTCTCTCGCTATAACTGTTTGTGCGTCATTTCATCCCTCTGTTTAAGTAAATAATCATCTCGCTTTATTTAAAGAAGCACGAAATTTTAATTACCTCATGGAAAATTCTAACGCTTGTTTATTCTTTTCAGAGGGACTCTCTCAACTTGGAGCCGAGCAACGTTGCCAATTGTGTCTCCAAAGGGAAATCAGAGGTGAGTAAAAACCGTTTTCTCTCCCTAAAAGAAGATCTTCCTCGCACCTTTCTGTCTTTCTGACTTTTTAACTTTATCCGTACGAAAAGGAATTTAACTCAGGCATTTAATTGATCCGTCACCGTTTAAAAGATACCGACGAAGTGATGACATGATCGGTTATTTTTCTGTTCCATGCTGCAGAGCGTATGTTATATTATTTTTCCTTAATGTTCAATGTACATATTTTTTTACGTTGCAATTTGATCGGTGGACTAGGTGACAACGGTAGAGTGGACGTCACAAAATAATACTAAAATTTTCCCTCATTTCGCCCAATGGCGGGAGGTAAAACCCTCAAAAACCTCCCATGAACAATAGATATTTCTTCTAGTATAATTATAAACAGGAATCTACACAGAACAGAGTTACAATCAATTATAAATTGTTGATACATAACATTATATATCAATTAACATTGGTGTAGAACATTGTACATAAAAGTCTTAAAAATGTAGTGATATACCTACTTTACTTTACCCCCTGCCACGCGCTATTGGCAGTTTGCAGGGCTTAAATGTAAATGTAAATGTACTTGTGATAATAAAAGTGGCTAAGAAATGTATGTATATATGTATATATGTGCATTCTACCAGTATTGACATATGGAAGTGAAACATGGGTGTTAAACGCAGCAATAACCCAGCGACTTCAGACTACANACACACACACACACACACACACACACACTAACAATTTCAGTTTTATAAACTTTTAAGTTTATTTTTTTAAATTTTAACATTTTCTGGCAATAGATTGAGAATTCTTCCAGTTAAAGCGTTTCATTACTTTATATAATTTCGCCACATCAGATTTCTGTTCACATTCCTTTATTTTTCATTGGTGTTCGCCGCGTCCAATATAGTGTGGAGTACGCTATCTCCCTCGTTTCTTAATATTGAAAATGTATTCTATAATTTGTTGCTTTTATTCGTTCCAAGCTACTTATGATCTTTTTATATCAGATTAGGAATTTGTATCTCTGGATATTTTAACTTCCAGTTAAAATAGTTGTCCTTTTTACTACTTACCACTCTGATCTAACCTTGTCTTTCTCATTTTTGACAGTACTTTCTCATCTCTAGGTTAATATTTTAGAATCAATATTTTTTAGTCGATGCGCTTCCGACCTTTTCTTTTTTTTCAATCACTTTTAAGATGCCATTCATATATGTAAAATACATTAGATCGAATGCATATGCTTCATTAGCATAGTAGTAAAATGGGATTTCGAAAACAGCTTGAGTAGCCCACAATTACTTTTTTGCTCAGAATGATACCTCGATTTATTCCTCTGTAATGTTTCAGTTTCAAGGCATTTTTATTGCACTATCTTTTACACTTCGTCACCTAGCTAACTTTTTCCCTTTCTGATTCTCTTTTCTTGCAAATATATCATAAATACCATCTCTGAAAATTACTCCAAAGAGAGGAAATGGAAAACGAACGTAATTTTACTCTGCGCTCAATTCACCAGCGCTTAAATTTGTTAAAAATCTTTCGGAATTTTTTTTTCTGAATGTACATTGCATCCTTCTGCCCATGTTTCCAAATACGGCGCGCTATTTCTTATTCTCCAGAAATTTTCGCTCTTATGAGTTCCTTACTTTCCTTAGAAAAAGCAACCTCCATCTCGATTTCCAGACTGGAATGCGTTGTTTCTTTTGTCCGTGCCGTAGCTCCAGCCATACTCTCCCATGGTCCCGCTCTTTGATAGCCCACTATACCCTCACCTATACTCGCACTGACCTCGGGACTTCCAACCACTTCCTCGACCAACTCCTCGGAAATGGCGCGCTTTAACCTCCCAAGAGGAGCATTTAAGGAAATGGCGGAACTTGGGCATTTGGCTTTGTTCGTTTCGTTTACGGGCGAAGACGTTAAAGGTGAGGGGATGGGCAGTGGCCACCAGGGAAGCATTATTAACTTAATATCAAATACATCGGATCGTGCATTAGCCAAGCGTTTCTTTCTCTTACGGAGAATCCCCCGAGAAACCTTTTTATTTCTCTTTCTGAAGACGAGAACGTCAAGTGGAATGAAACTTAGAATGATATGGTACTGGATGATGCAATGATGCTTAAAGTATAAAGCACGTATGCCACCCGCTAAGCTGTCGTGGAATGTGTATTACATTCATTTTCTTCATTTTTCTTAAAAAAGGATTTTCAAGAGGTGTAGCTTTAGTTAGAGATCGGTGGCACTAGTTTCTTGTCTATTTTCATCAATTAAAATTTAAGAATATGGCTTAAATTATACAAATATGCAGACATTTTTTACAAAATGTATTACCCAAGGAGAAACGGACATGAAAAAAGACTGACGGAACCGGGACCCGGGTTCTGCATTTTTTCATTAGGCAAATTTTACGAGTACAATTATAATCAAATAAATCCCCATTTGATTGCCTGCTAGCATAAGGTGGAGTATATTTGCAGCATCAAGGAATATTGAAGCCAAAACAACTCAAATCTTTCTCATTGCTTCCAAGGACATCCTTCGGATAAAACTTCGACTGAGGATAACGAAGCAATGTATTTATGTTCCGTAGGAAATGTCAAATTTATAAGAGAAAATGTACCACTGTTTTTAAATGAAAAAGCTATTAATACTCGTCCTTCAATGAATGAAAACTGAGAACGCGTTACGAGTGCAGGTTTGTTCCAACAGAATTATTAAATTAAAACGTTTCAGAGTTAATTAGGAGCTAAATGAGTAAAAAATCTCCAGAAGAATGAGGTGAAGCTGTAATTTACTAAAAAATCGGTTTAAGGAAAATGCATTCAACGCCAGAACATTAAACATCGTTTAAAGTAATTAACGAGATATTCAGATTTATTATTTCCATACGGTTTAATTATTCGACCGGTTTAAGCCTTACAGCCAACGTGAGGTATAATTGGTCGAAAATCATGCGGAAAATACTAAGTTCAAATTTCTCATTTATTAAATGGCGTTCCACCAAGTAAGATCTAATCATGTTGATTACATCGTTGAAAGCCTTAGTTATGTGTTACAATTTCATTTCTAAACCTGTCCGAGAATGGGTTGGAACTCGCCGCTCCGTTTTACTTAGCATTGCGAATCCAGTGTCTTTAATTAGATAGAACGTACTCCTTATATCAGACTTTTCTCTTTATAAGAAAATTATATTTGTCTTATTAACCATTTATCCGCTTTCTTTTAATCGAGTATCTCAAATGTACATCAACCTTTCTACCAATCGTAAGGATGGCATTATTTCCACGCCCTTCAAAACATTTCCGACTAATTAAAAGCCGGTTGAAAATTTATCAGGTGAATAACTGAAGGACGTGCCTTTCTCGGCCCCATTCCGAGGACATCTCCCCCTCTAACTCCCCTCTGCAACCCGTGAAGCGCTCGCTATGCAAAGCTTCCCAGATTATTACCACGTTCCTCCATGAATATACTGCCCAACTTGGTGATATGTATCCCAACACGAGAAATTTAATTTCAAGCTCTGCCGGTCTCCCGTGCAAGAAAGACCAGGGGCCGAACCTCGACCCCCAAACCACCGGACCCTTCTCCGTCTGGTTCCATCCATTATTTAGGCCATCGCCTCTACGCTCCGTTCTTATCTCAATTAAAACCTTGCAATTGAAGCGAGGTGTTTCGCTGATGCAGCGGTGTTTAGTTGGCCGCCCATAAGGGACACAGTGTTACTGGAGCTCAAATGAGCAGGTCCCCTTAAATAAGCGCCGGAAAGGGAGAAGGGAAGAATGGGCAATGTAAGGAAGAAGTAAGGTGAGATGAAATGAAAGTAGATGAGGAAGGATGAGGGAAAGTGGACAAGCGAGCGAAGAAACTCGCCGTCTGATCGAACAGAACGAGACGAAGTCGTTCGAATAAATCCGTTGGCTTTTCATTTCCATATTTAACCCTACTAATGCGTTAGGCCGAATCATAGGCTTAGCCAAGGTGGTGGTTTTGGGAGTTTAACTCATGAGGACAGAGCAAACAATAAAGAAAGCATGTGAGAGGACGACTCCCGCAAGTATACCATACAAACATTGCTGGAGATTCGCAAGGTGTACATGTTAAAATAAATCGATCTTTATTTTCATTAGGTTTCGGGCGGAAGTATTTCTGGATAGTGGGCAATCCGAATTTTCTCCTTTGTTCCAAACCCCCCTCCCCTTGGACAAATCGTGGCTACGATCGTTGGCCGAATAAAATTTTAGTAAATTGAAGGACGGGAAACAGCGTTTTATGAATCTAGCAGTGTTTCTCTAGCAGTGTTTAATTCCTTATTATTTATATTTTAAAAGATATTCCATGTATGAATGCATCAAAGCTTGTATAAACAGCCATTGAATTCTATAAATCTTAAAACTGACGAGAGAAAGAGAATTATTTATGTTATAAATAAGTCGAAATGGGAAAGCTTTGAAGTTTTTTATTAAAGTGACCTTACCAGAGACTTAACAATCTAATTTGAGATGAAGATTTCCAACGGAACAAACGTTTTGAGAAAAGGTCAGATGGAATTCGGGGTTGGAAAAATAAAACAACATTCTTCCTGCTTAAATTGTGAGAATTTTCCTAAAAATCTACTTGTAAATCAATTTTGAACGAGATTTAAGATAAATTTCCTCTATACCAGATATTAGCTTGTTCCTTATCGCAATCTTCTCGTAAATATTTAATACCCCTTTTACTTTGGCCTTATAGGTTAGGCAAAAAGTAGGCCCCCTGGTAATTCACTCACTTTTATCCTCGTCGAATATTTTATATAATTCCAAAGAATTAGGAGAAAAATTTTACGTATTTAATTGAAAATAAGGGGGAATTTATTACTTGTGAGGCAATTCCAACAAAAGTTGCTTAAATTTATTTCAGCTAGACCGTTACACCACCGTTTCCTTTTTTCCTACGCAATGAATTCATGGAGCAGATGTTGGAGGAAATAGATAAACATACTGTTTATTCACCATACCTCTTATTCAATCCTCAGTATCGTGTGTATTTCTAATTGCTGTTCCATAATTCGCAAAGGTATAGAGGGTCTGCAACATCTTGCTTAGAGAGTAAATAGGAAGGGGAATCACATGAAAGGAATCGCTGGAGGAAAGGTGAGATGAGAGAAGGAAGAGGGCCTCCTCTAAGGTGAAAGTAATTTCGGCGAAGAGAGCTACTTCTCTTTGGAAACTTCGCGGTCTACTTCCTGCTGTTCAGATAACCACTGAATCAAATTTAATTTGAGAGCCTCCCTGTGGCATTTACCAGTCTTCTCAGGTTGCACAAAGGTGGAAAACATCTCCTTTCCGGTCTATACATTAATACAAAGTGAGAATTTCCACCAGCACATTGCCCTCATACTCATTCATAACTTCGAATGCCTCTAACTGTTCCATACTGGTCCTTATACGAGCGCGGTGTTTTATTTCTATAACCGAGATTGTTTTAATTTTGATCTAAGGTGTTATACCATTCCTTTCTAAGTATATTAATTTCTAAATATCTTTTGCTATCAACCTTCAGATATCTTAAAAATTATAAGGGGATTTCTGCATCAACAGCTCTTGCATCTTTGACATTTATTAATCGCCAAGGAAAAATTGTGTTATACATATATACAATACCACGTAGAAAATAAATACAAATATTTAGATTTTTGTCAGGAATTCGCGGGGCAATTTTTTTAAATCTATGTTCATATTTCTAACAAAATAGCTGTTCGAGATTTGCTTACATACATTTTTAAAGTCGGTTGTCTATTTTAGATAGATGAATTTCCTATCGGTATTGTGAAAAATATACTAAATTGCTCTTTTTGTCAGGCTTGTAACATGTAGAGCGGAACTGAATACTGTTAACAATGCCCAGGAAAAAAACTTCTTAAAACCATAAAAAAGTGTATAACATCTTATATGCACATTTTCATGTAATTTTTACATCTATGTAATTTTTGCATGGATGAAAGTCAAAGTAATACGTTTCTTATTTAGTAATGTTTTTCTTAATAACGATTCGACATAATGAGACGTCTTTCTTTCTTATTTATAGGAATTTTGCGCCATATTAAATAAGAAGTACTCGAGGATTCGAATCAGCGGTTAAGTTCACCTCCTGTACCTCTCCAACTTTTCCACTACTCCGTCCCAGACCTTAAAATCCCTGAAGCATAGGACACAAATACATGAAATAAGGACGAAAATGTATGCGTTAAAAAGCCGTCGGAATGAAATTCGAACGCTTATTGCTTCAGAAAGAGTGAGCGCACAACGATTAGTGCGTAAGAGACAATTTTACGTGATTGGCCGGAAAAAGGGAATGCCATAAGGGCGGAAAAATGCTCCCGGTGAAGGAAGAGTGGCTTTAGAAATACCGAAAAAGGAAGGGTTATGGATCAGTTTCCCTACGGAGAGGGTCCTCTCTCGTCCTTTATTCGCACTTTCGCCGAATTTCCTCTTTCTCCGGCTGCATAATTCACCCTAACTCCACTCTCCTTCCCGTGCTATTACCTTTACACTCTCTTCCATTCCCTCACATTTATGCCCACTCTCATTCTCTAAGCTTCATCTACCTTCATGGCGGCACCCCATCCTATCCTTCCAGTCCACCACTGTGCTTTTCGTTTTATGCGTTCCGTTTCACAAATTTTTAATCCAAAGTTTTAAAGCGCGACTACGTGACGAAGAGCAAACACCTGTCATTATAATGGAGCCCTAATCCTTCCATCAAAAATACACGACGGGGGGGATTAGTTTTAGACTGGAGGCAATTTGCTTATTATTTACGCTTTGAATCATGAACGATTCCCTTACTTTCTGCTCGTTTGCTTCTTCAGAGGTTGCGTTGAAGGAGCTTTAATTGCTATTGAAGTGAATTTTTTTCATTTTCCTCTCGTATGTCGCAAGGAAAAGAAGAGGATTGATTTAGAAGAAAGTGAGTTTGGCACTTTCAGATTCATTGTTTAATCAACTAATTACCAACAGTTTTCCGTGGACCATTAGTGTGCTGCAATGTGCTGCTCTATTTCCGAGGGTGGCATAATATTTAATTTCGTGAAATACAAGTTTTATAATGTTTGTTATATTTTTTCTTTCAAAAGAAATAGTACTATAACATTTCATTCTGCATTTGGGACGTAATAGCTTGAGTTTCAATGTTAATTATAGTTTTATTTCGTCATATAACGTCAATTATTGTTGCATTAATGTGCCACGGGAGACTAAAGTAGTGGTATTGCCAAAAGCTGAGGTCATTTCGCATATATGGGCTTCCACCGAGAATCGAACCCGGGATCACTTTCACCACAAGTGAACGCGCTACACACTTGGCTATTCGAGATCTTGACTTTTTGTTGTTGACTTTGTTTTTTGCACTGTTTTAGTGTACAGATTGGAGAGCAAAGTTGAAAAAGCGTTAATAATTGGAGATGATATTCATATTTAAACTTAGATTAAACAAAAATTAATGTGTAATATTCCATTCGATTTCAATAGGTTGTTTTCGAGGATATTCTTAAATTAAAGCATCAAATTTTCTTATTAATTGCTTAATTCGAAATGAAAGAAAAGAAGTCTTTTTGTGAAAATAGACCTCTCAAAAAAAAAATATTCTGAAATCATATTTCCAGTTGAAATTCCGTGGTCGCTTTGAGTGGAATAGTCCACATATAATACTTCTTCATGTTCATTTGTCGATAGCGGAAGTATTGTATAAATGAAATCCTTGCTATGTATCAAGAATGTCTAAGGTTTGTTCATTAGATTCCCATTTGCGCTTCCGAAAGGATTCTATTCACTTCGGTTTTCTCTTTATCTGCAGAGTTTTTCCATTGCAATGATTGAAATTTCCGCCAGCTAACATTCCAACAACCACTACTTTCTTTTTGGTCTTCATTGAAATTTGAAACAAAGAACCAAATGTGGCTACTTCCCTAGTAATGTTCGTTCACTAGGCCAGTGATCCATAGATAAGAGCAAGGAGATATACTAGGGAATTGGCACGTATCTATCCGCACTAAACATTAACCCCACCATTCACTGCCCTTTGACTGCCATCGCCTTTTCCCCTCTTACGTTCTTCTGAGCTCTTATCCCACGGAATTCCAAGAGATCTCCAATTTTGGAATCCGATGCCGGCAACGGATCAGATTGCCACTCTAGTAGTTTGGTGGGGGAAGAATTCGAACCTGAGACCACCAGCGTGAGAGAAAGGTCGGTGAGGAGTTGGCGACGGGAATAAAAGGCAGGGAAGTGCCAATCGAGTCAATGGAGTCTCCTCCCACGTACCCACTCGAATCTCAATTCCCCGGATCCTATTTTATTATGAGTTTCAATCTTAAACACTTCCCGTGTTTTCTTCCTCAGATTTAAGGTAATTAACCCTGAGATATTCTCCTACTTTGCCAGTGCAATTTTCATAAATTATATTCAGTAAATATTAAGCGAGAAAAAGTATGGTTTTGAGTTAATGATTCCAGATGAAGAAATGAAAGAGAAGAAGTCTGCCGTAGCGGGGAATTGAACCCGGGTCTACTATAAGCTGCTTAGAGGACAGAGCACCCGTTCAGAAAGTGGGAAACCCGGGTTCGATTCTTGGCTACGGCAGAGTGCCTCAGGATGCAGGGAATGTATGTCGTTTGAGTATTCAATGGCGCAATGTCTTTTCAGCAATATGTATCTCACTGTAAAATCAGTCACTTGTTGGAGTATATTCTTAAAAATTAGGTGATTCATACGATAAAAAAGGGTTCGATACCCATACACATAGATTGGCGAAGTATCCTACGCCACGGAGAAAAGAGAAAGAGATGTTTTCATGAAATTCGGAGTGAAATTTCAAAATACATTGACTATTTTCTGCGTGCTAGATAGATCATCAAATACGGGAATGGCTTCATTACAGAACTTTTGTCAAAACGTTTTGTGAATCTTTGACCACCATTCAGGGCTGTTGACCCCCAGAGACCTTCCACCTTCAGAAAACTGAGTCTGAAGTCGACCCTATCCCTATGGCGTGTGGGTTACATGTCGGAAATTCTTAGGTATTGGTATACAATTACCCTAGTAAAATTTCTTTTGGCCATCTTAAGAATTTTCCACCTGCGAGCACTTGAAATTAACAGGTGAATGAAAACTATTATATCTCGAAACTAAAATAAGCGAGCAAAAATCACTTAAAATTACTCACAAATAAGGTGTTTCGAGTTGTTTTATTAACGTTTTTACATCATTAGAAGTATATGTAATTTGATTCCTTGATCGGGAACTATGTAGCAATTCCATCTGCGCTTCATTGAAAGTCTACTCTGGACGACAATATCTCGACTCCCGATGCTAGGAGCCAACTTGGCGCTGAACTTCAAACGTTATTCGCAATACAATAGCTTCAGTGCTTGCTAAGGCGGTAACTTGTACGGCTGAATCGTGGACCCGATGCGTTAAACCCGCAATAAAGCCGGCTTTAGCACTTGTAACTTCGGTTAACTCACTTTGCTATGTTGCTCTCCTTTGGAATGATCTTCGGGCTCGTTTCATTGTCCACTATAAGATGCGGCGAGTTCGCAAGTGGAAGATACCATGAGCTCATGTAAGCTGTTCTAGTAGGAGGATCTTGTGAAATTGAATAGGAAAGTTAGGGACAAAAGGCGGCTCCCATTTTGTTTTATAGAACTGCAAGACGGAGCTGATCTTCTAGGAGCTACTTGGTACGCAGGAAACTTTGACTCACGCAGGAAGGAATTCCCCAATTAGATTCATTTCTATGCTCAATGTGATAAAAAGGCACTCAAATAATGCAAAGCGGGTGATAGCATAGCATATTTTTTCATGCCGGTTATAACAGTTATAATTAAATAAATCAATGAACTACCCTCACGTATAATAAATTTTCGTCGAAATATATGCGACGGATAACCAACGTACAGAAAATTTATGAGACACTTTTTTAATATATTTTCCCGCATTAACATCGATTTATTAATCATCGTTGATAAGTAATTGATGCCTCTCAAGTTATGTATGATATATTTCACATTGGAATGCTTCTCTACTTTAAGTGATGTTAAGGACATCGGAAATAAAATGTATCTCGTTTTCTTAATCATAGTCTTTGTAAACGTTGAGTTTCACAATCAGTTCACAAAACAGAATATACGAAAGGATAGCTTATGCGTTCTCGAAGTTTTTCTCACTTGGAATGTGATAAAGTTTGTGTTTAGGTTCCTTTCTTCGGAAATCGACGTTCATTTCAACACTCATTATAGTATAACAAATTTCGCGACCTCATATTCTTATAGATACTTTCTTGGGAATTAATGTGTAGCTCACGTTCTCTTTTCTGGAGTTGAAAATTTAACTTAAATTACAAAAAAATAATTAAATTAATATAAATAAATGATCGTAGCGTATGGAGTTATTCAGTCATTTGATTTATGGGAGTGAAGGTGACAATCGATGCTTCCAATTACAGATAATTTTTTTATGAAAATGTATATCTGAAACGTTAACGTGATAATAAAATTCAACTTATTTATCGCAATTAAAGTGAAAATAATGAAAATAAATATGAAAGCTCTTCATTCCTTTTTAAATAAAAGCTGAGAATTAGAGCGGCCTGGAAAGAGAATTCTCTAGTGGTATTTACTAATGATGACGAAACGGGAAACTTAAGTTTCGGAATTAAAAGTAAAAGCAGTCAGGAGGGTTATGCAATGAAACAAATTCTCCTTCGGGAATAATTTTCATAATTGGAAGTGCTTCGTTATTCCTATCAACGACGAGTTAGGTGATGGTGTGCTAAAATATTCTTGATATCTCACGCGGAAAAATAACATTTTGTCATAATTGTGGGATATATCTTTGATTTTAAAAGAGTAATCGATAAAATTATTTTAAATTTGATAATTGGAATATTAATTAGTGATTTTTTTAAGTTTACCAACCGAAGGTAAAAAATTGCGATTATATTTTTTACCCCACTTTTAATTATTTATAACACTCTTTACTTTTTTCCATTAATGTGAATAACAATTACATTAATTTCGGTACAAACTTCTTCATTTGGGTGTAATTAATCAACCGAGTCTCTGTAATAAAACACAAAAAATTTTCAGAGATAAATACTCATATCTTGAATGCCATTGGATAAATTTCTATCGCCATATTGAATTATTATACGGGAATTTTTTTTTTATTTTGAAGCAAGAATCAACTTGGATTTTGAGTTATAAAATGTGTAACATGGAATGAATATTTCTTGGGATTCAGCCTCATGGTTTTACCGTGTAAAGTTAAACCACATTTCCCCAACCCTCGTAAATGTGCAACGTTCACGCTAAACTTTTCCTATGATATACTATATACGCATACTGCTTAATGAACTTTTTTCATTAATTATCTCGAGCTATCCTTAATACTCATGAATATACGAGTACATCTGCATTTTCTTTCCTCGGTTTCTTCTTATAATTAGAGAACACGGTTTTGATCAACAGTATGGCATAATTTTATCAAATATTAATTATCTTATAGTTATGATTAACTTTCTCGTGCAATAAGGTCTTCTTTGACGGCCGCAATGTTTACGTCGATAAATCTTGCTTGTAATTTACCTTGTGTCGATAGCCTTCCAACAATTATTTAATGTTTATTACATTTTAAAGTTTCTTTTCCTAAAAAAATGTGAGGAAAAATTCATCTCCCCTCTCGTCGAAGCTTGCCTGCATGGGCAGATATAAATTCATCATAGAATATAATTTGTAGCGCAATGATTCAAAAGCTCGAAAGTTATATTTCTTTCGCCGCATTCTCGTCTTAAGGATCGCCCCACTAAACTCCCCTTTTCGGGGTAGCGGCGTCAATTAAACACCGTGAAAAATGCGTACATCAACAACAATTATGTCCGCCTTTCATCCCGTACCCCGTTATTAATACATCCTGGGACTCCTCTTGCGGGTACTTTGGGAGAAAAGAATAACAGAGGCGGCTCATTTTATCCATGCAGGAGTTTTCGGTAATAAATAGTCGGAGGAATTTTTAAATCCGCGCTCTTCGCACCCATCCGGAACCCTTCCCTCCAGCCCGCCCTTCTCTCTCACGTCCCTCCGCCATAACTCTTAATAAAACCGTTTCTCCTCATCTTAGAGTCTCTCCTCCACTCTTCCCATCTCTTCCTTTTTCCATCGGGGTCTCCTGCGGTGTAAAACGTAAGGCTCCCTTACGAGCTTATTTTTAAAGAGATTGAATGTCTGGTCACACGAACGCACACGCCCACTTGGGTCCATATCTTTACTCCCCTTTGCCTTTGCTGTTCTCCTCTTTATTCTCTCCCTTTTCCTACCATTTCACCCGCCATCTCCACGCTTCCGCGCCATTTAATCCCGCTCCCCATTTCTTCCTCTTCCTCTCCACTCCAACCCCTTTCAACCCTCCGCCTCGAAAACCCTTGTCCAAAAGCTTCTGAGATTGCCCGGGAGGGGTTCTTAGAGAAGGCCCCCCGTAAGCTCTTCCCCTCACCAACTGGGTATGAATTAGCCTTCTCTTTCCTCTTCTCCTTCTTCGCTTACGATTCCTTTGGTTCCGCAACCCTTTCCGATTACCCTTCTTTCACCCTTGCTTCTTTTAAGGAATTTCTCTCTCTTTTCGAAAATGTGATTTTTCCCCTCGCGAAATTCGTCCTCCCTATACGATCTCCCCTGTGGCACAGTATGCCTTTCTCTGGAGTCAATCTTTTTCTTCTCGATCTTCTCTCTGCCTTCTCCCCGGTTTGGCCTCATTCGCTCGAATTCTTCTAATTTATTCACGCCTTCCTAAAGGATGGATTTCCTCCCGTTTTCTGTTTTGACCCGGAAATGGAAATCTATACAGAGAGGAGTTTTTGGTTTTCAAATTGGTTGTTCGTTCTTTTTTATAGTCATGTCTATGATTTTGTTAAATTTAAATTTGATTCGACTCCAAATCTTTCGGTTTCAACTATCTTTTCTCTCCTGATTCCCGGCCGCAGAAGTTATTATTTCGTGATTATCATTCTGCTGCGTTCTAAGTTTCCCGCTTTCCACCCTCGTGATTTATTTATTCCAGAGTTATCTTTGGCGTAAGAGACATCTTCCACACATTAATTAAAACTGATTCGCATTAACTTGGCCCATGACTCGCGAGGGGCAAATAAGTGGAGAAGGGGAACATTTGAGTGGTATTTGCACACCATGCGACATGGTGTGAATGCTGTTTGTGTATGGTTTCCCTCTCAGTAAGCGGCGTATCTCCTATTTTCTGAGATTGACTAGACCCATCCACTCAGTAGGCTACTGAGTATCAGCCAAGTGAACGAGAATCATGTATATTTTCCTGGCGGTAAACTATTCCATTTTGATACCTCTCCGATATTTTCAATTCCTCCATCTCGGAGTCGCTTTACTACTCTTTCTCGGATATTCTCTAATTCCCCATTTCTTCCGTTTCTTTTTTACTCTTTTTATCGTCTTCTCATACATTTTCTGCGGTGCGTTTGCCCTAATTTCGCGTCCTTATCAATGCCATCTGCCCGATTTTTTCTTCCATTCTTGGTGATCTCTTGAATTATGGATCTTCTTCTGTTAATGATTTACTTCATGCTCTACACAAATGAATAAGAAAACAAAACATAGTACTAATTTAATTTAGTTCTTAATTACTTTCACTTCGATATCTTTCTCCCTTATCCAGTCAATGAATGATTAGCTCCAACCCTATTTTTCTTCCGTTATGCCTTCCACTCCCTACGTAAACGCTTCTTTATTTCTCTTTCTTCCGAATGATTCGCTCTCCGCTGTGATCACTCCCAACCCATCTAATCACTCTGTTTTTCTTTCATTTATCCCTCCGCTAAAGTTTTTCCTCCATTTCATTCCATCTCCCGCCTTCCCAACCCCTACGACATTAGCGCCCTTCACTAATTTCTTTTTTATCTTCCACTTCCTTCCCTTTCATTTTTTCTTCCGTTGCCCTACTTACCCTCCCTCTTATCCTAATTCTCTTCTTTCCCGCTACCATCTTTTGCCCTCTTCCACTTTATCCCTTCCCCATCCATCGCCCCCTTTCCTTCTTCCTTCGTTGCCTCTCTTGCTGTTTTTCCTCTCCCGCCATATATCTCAAATCCTGCCTTTTCATCTCTGCCCTTTCTTCCTGCCCTTTGCCTTTTGAAATGTATCCCTCTCTTTATATATCCCTCTTATTTATCTCCTCTCGCGACGTGTCGACCCCCTTTCGCCTCCCTCAGTTGTCTTTTTACGGCTCCCTCGCCGTCGTCCCCAAACCGGTTCTAATTTTTTCCTTTCTTCGGCGTTTGTTCCTCGAAGAAGTTGTCTGTCCGAGCGGATGAAGGTTCTCCCATTGTGGAGAGGAGATAAAAGAGTTAAGCGCGGATCGATCTCATCTCTTTCTTCGTTCTTCGTCGCCACCTCCTGTTTGTTTTGCTCGTATCGCAGGCACTCCCTCGCTGAGGATTTTGTTTGGCCACCTTCCTCTTCTGTTCTCCCGTATCCGCGCGCCGTTCTTTTCCTCTCATTTTGTAGAATTAGTCATTTTCGATAGTACCTTGGATGTATATAACAGCGCCTGTTTGCTCCTAATGATTCATCTCTCGTAAGCGGCTGTATGGCACTCTTTCTCAAATCCCACGCAGTTCCCATATCCTTTACCCTAACAGCAGAATGACATTATTTTCTATTCAAACCGTGTAGTTCCTAATATATGCATGATTAGAGCAATTTTTCTATCCTTTCCTTTCTCAAACCTACGAACTTCTCCAACTTAAATGATAAGTTACATTCTTCTATTGAATCAAATCTCTACTACGCCCTGAAACATCATCAGCGTCTATGTTATTTTTACTTCTTTGGCGGAAACAGGAGCCCCCCAATATATCCCTTTTAATAATTTGGACGATGACAAACATAAACTACGAACATAAACACTCATGCCCTAGCCCGGAGAACCCCGGTTAGCCGGAACTCGAACCCGGGACCTAGTTATGAGAAAGCTATCTAACCATTCAATCACCAAGTTCGGCAATATCTATAGTAATATATCCCGTTATTAATACATCCTGGGACTCCTCTTGCGGGTACTTTGGGAGAAAAGAATAACAGAGGCGGCTCATTTTATCCATGCAGGAGTTTTCGGTAATAAATAGTCGGAGGAATTTTTAAATCCGCGCTCTTCGCACCCATCCGGANTATATATAGCAATTTCTATGTAATTCAATATTTACTTATTTATTCACGACGGACACAGCCCATTTGTTAAGTCGCGATGCATGTTAAAATTACGATTATGCTTTTACTTGACATCCTAGCTAATTTATCGACCCTTCATTAGAACTTTATTTTCGAATTAGAAGAAGAAAAAGTTGCGGTTAGACATCACAGAACAAGGCGAGGTACAGAGGCAATCTATACAGGAAAATGTTACTTATATCAAAGTTTCTCCTAGACTAGATCTTCTTTCCTGAAATCTCGGTTGTTGCGCGAGTAATATCAAAGGATACACAATTTCGGATAGATTAAGTTAATTCAGAGCGGTACATGATTGACTTTAAAGTTATTTTAAAGATGTATCAATTTACAGCGAAATAATCTCTTAATTACCTTAGCCAAATCGACTGTAACTACATATATTCTTTATCTTATTTCAATACGGCTGAATGAAGATTTTAAAAAGTAGCTTCAGTTTTCAGTCATATTTTGATCTTCCTTTTATCTCTGCTACGACTTAATAGAACATAGTAGTATATTAAATGGGTAAACTTGTTTACCGGCAAAAGAGATATCTGCTCGAATGTTATTTTAGCTTTTAAGTGATCCTTACTCGGATCTGAAAATTTTTCGAGCTAATGCTCTCAAAGTCGTTCTCCGATTGATTTCAGTACGGACGTAGAAAAATTCTTTTTATAAGTAGGATTGAAAATCTAAGAGGTTTTTCAATGTGGATTTGAATCCATGTTACAATGACCTCAATTCGCACCGAAGTATCTTTGCCAGTTTAATCCGCTTCAGCTCATCAAAGAAGTAGATTCCGCGTACTATGTAATTTGACTTAACTTTGTTACTTGAATCTTCAATAGAATTCATCCGTTATCGGTGTCATTTTGGTTGTGGATGGCATTTCGATTGCTTTTGTTTCTTTTTTTCTTTGCGTAGTGAACTGACCAAGAGTTGCTCAAGAAGCTCTTGATAGTTATAAAATTATTTACCCTCTACACTTAATCAGTTCTGAATATATTTGACGTATATATTTAGCTTACAACAAACTTTTTTTGTTCATTTTACCTTGTATTTACTACATTGTTTGTGTATAAAAGGATATTATCATAATGAGACTGGGTCAAATCGTCTTTTTTCTTTTGGAGCATAGCCAAAGAGAAAATATCATCATCTACAGTAAAATAATGGTAAACGCACGTCCCAACATTAATTTAGTGAATAAAAATGCAAATTCTTGGCTTTTAAAGAAATAATTCTCGTTGTGTTAATGTTTCCTTGTAAACACGATATCTTAATGTGCTCTTTCTGAGAAAATTTCCGCTCCAACTTCAACCTTTATAAACCAAAAGCTTTGAAGAGAAAATGAGGCTTATTAGCTACGTTGAGAAATAAGGTAGACTTCCTTGGTTTCCTCATTGTGTAAGAATGCTATGAGTGGAAAACGTCCTCGAAAGGGCTAAAAACATTTTGCTCTGTGCTGTATTGAAGACAAACTATAGCAATTCCATGCATCATGTTATAGCAAAACGAACTCTAAAAACTTCCGTGTAGCAAAACTTAAAATGACGAGTTTGAAATTTGAAAAAAAGGGAATCTGCAATTTACGAAATAATCTTAGAAATAGGAAAACATCACTGTCGTTTTCAGCCGTAAATACCAAGGTCAAGTGTACTTACAACTGAAAGCTGAGGATAAATTTATATAGTGCCACGTTACAGCGACCGAAAATAGAATGTCGACAAATAATGATTTTAATCTTCTCCAAGTGGCAAATACCGAACACAAAGCAAACAGAGTTAGAACTTCAGGTAATAGGATCACAAGGTATTGAACTAAAGGAGCAGGGGAACTTGATGAAACTCACTTGTGTTCGATTTTGTTGAAACTGTTCTTCAAATGCAAGATTTTGTTCCTGATCTCCCCTCAGTCCTGTCATCCTTTATGGATGGTAGTTTCAACGTCGTAGTAATTGAGCGCGATTTTCCCAAAATATATTTTTTACATTTTGCTCGAATGACTTCTACCGTTCCGCCTGACCGAATAATGTCTCCCCATTCCCAATTTTTTTCCTTTTGTGCCATTTCTCCCTCGTTTCAGTACCCTCCTTCTTCCCCCTTCACTTCCCTCCCTTCCTAAATTTCGCTTGGCGATCTTTTCCGACCGGAATGTGTTCAGACCATAAAACCCAAAGCTTAAGCGCCGTTGAGCTGTTGAGGAGGAAGAAGCTAGTGTAAGGGTGTGGTTAGGAATGGGGTCGAAAGGGGAGAAATTGCAGGGGTGGTATAATTACGAGGGAAAGAAGGGGCGAAGGAGGAAAATATAGCGGGATAAAAACAAGGGAGGCTGAGAGGTATTGGAGGGAGCAGATATTTATAAGAGTGCGGTGGGGTTTTACTCGGAGCGAAGAGCAGGGTTTTCGGTGGAAAATGTCGAATAGAGTTTATGAGAAGTTGTTTACACGTGTAGCTCAATTAAGGTGAGAGCCACCGCGTACGAAAGCCATTGATCACTAATTTCTCGAGTGCGAAGTTCCCTGAGGATGGCCTTTGCCGGTGCAAACAGAAGAGAGTTTTGCAGCAATTAATATGGCATGAATCTCGATTTTAAGTCTGCTTGTAAGCAAATATTCCGAATATATATCAGGAAAAGTCGAATTTACGCCAAGAAGAAGCTAAAAATCTGAAACCATGATAATATCAGAGGAGCATGAATTACTTTGGAGATTTTCGCTTATCATGGAAAGGTAGTATCTTGAATATCAATTATTAGTCGCTCTGGACGTAAGTAGTTTCATTTACTAATTGGGTGTTTATAACTTAAGGTATCCAAAAATTTCGTATGAGTGCTACCATTCTGCCTAAGCATGCAGTAGAATACTTTAAATTCCGCTCATGAAATTCCGCAGAAAATGAAGATGAATGGCTCTGCTACCACATAATGATTAGTGAAATATTTATCGTTTGTCTTTTGGTACGGGTTGGAGAAAAATGCATGTCTTATTTACTTTTATCGCAGTCTTGTCCATCGCTGTGATGATACGACAGCTACTGAGGCATGAGTTACACTGAGTAACTGCATTAATTTAAGTTTCGTAGTCGTAGTCATTGTGCATAAATAACGTGGGCTTTTTCTGCTTATAGCACTCTGGCTCAGTGAGGAAAACAAAAGCAAACTACCTCACTCCTCATCTTACCTAATAAGCCTCATTTCCCTCTTCTAGTTCTTCATAGCCGGGGTTAGTGGGGATGAGGTCCCAAATGGCCTTCGGGCCGGATTCCTTTCAGACAGTATTGTTATATCGCAATGGAGGCACTGCCCTAGGTGACGAATTTATGAAAACCTCCAAAAGTATCGTTCACATCCTCATGTAACTACAACAACAACTTCACATTCAAAACTATTTAAATACTTCGATGGTATCCGCTCCTATCCGGTCTTCTCGGTAACCGATAGGCAAATCCATTTAATTTTATTCTCCCGCATCGGTACTAACCACCTCTTGATTTACCAATCAAACACTTTCGCTCCGTAAGAGCGCAGCTGTACTCCCGATGCCCTACTTTAGCGGCGCTATTTTCCATCGATTGTGGAGAGAAATTTCACGAGCAATCCTCGAGCGTCCGATCGCAATCTCGTCAGATCGATGATCTCGGCCGTTCCGCTCTCCTGCTTGTGCCATTTCTCCTCTTCCCATTCCCTCTTCCATCCATTCCCCTGATTTCTCCCTTTACTTCTTTATTGCTTTCATTTCGGGTATGGTTTTACGCCAAGGTACTCAGAGCATCCGCTGCGTACTTCAGAAACCCCGAAAAACTCCATCAACCAGTATACAAATTTACTCGAAATTCATCGTAACGCCCACCATGTACGTCATTCCGCAATCAGTTGAGATTGATATTTCAAGGGAGCCATTGCTCTCAATTCCATGTATTCCGTATGTCTCTCTTCTTCCTCCGAAGTTACTCCTTTAGCAACTTTTGCAGGTGAATATTATGGACAGCGTTGAACTCGAGAATGAGTCATCCATCCCTATTCGTATTGTTATTTGTGACCCTATTGTGGAATGCGCTCAAGTTTCTACATTAAATAATTTGAATAGTAAATTTACACCTAGTTACATTTTTTCATATTTAATTTACGTGTTTTTGTACATAATTTACATAGGTCATTTACATATACAAATTTATTATATGTATATAGAATATTTTAATGAATAATACTTCGACCCGAATTTACAACGCAACAAGGAAATATTAACATCATAATAAATATTTTCAATTCGCAAAAAATTAGGTGAACTATGATTATACCTCCAACTATTTTCCACTTCGAAATCAAAATTCGAATATACATTATAACGCAAAAATATTTCGATTTAGGCTAATTTTTCTTAAGAAAATTTATTTGAATGCTGGTAGTTCTGCGTTAGGGAAGAAATGTAAAGGAGAGTTTTCTCGTTTCGTTTGGTATCAGATATTGGTGCTCTTAGGTATATATTATTTATTCCATGAATACCTTACGTAAGTACTGTGTGTGATCATCAATACTTTTACTATCGTATTTAACGCTTGTTGTTACCCTTCTACTTTTATCTTTTATCCTTTTCTTCTTAACGCTTTTATCATCGCTGTCGTTCTATATATCTCTAATAATCAGAAGAACCTGTTAATCTTCTTCGTTCGCATAACTTTAACCCCAACGTTTTCTCTCATTATTTCCATCTACTCGTATTTGCATTTACTGATTTTTCTCCCATCTTTTTCTTATCGCCACCTTCTCTTCTTCCGACATATTCCTACATTAGCACACTTTAAATCTCAACCGATACCTTCTCGATTATATTTTCCCTCTCCTCTTATCTCATGCCCCCTGCATTACTCCCCATTCCTCCTATCACTCTCTACCCTTCCGATTATCTCCTTCCCTTCAAGTCTACTTCATTGGTTCCTTAATCTCGCCCATTCGAAAAGGCACCCTTCCCCCTCCCCTCTTCCTGGTTATCGTCCCTCGGGACTCACCTCTTTTCGCCTCCTGAGACCACTCGTTTGCCACTTCCTTCCGCATCTTCAATCCTTCACCACTCCTCTTAAAAATCTTCCTCAGGCTCTCCAACGAATCCTCTTCAGAATCCCTACTCCCGTGATGCTCCTCTCCACGAAACCATCACTCTTCTCAAACCGCAGATCCCATTCTCACCTATTTCCTTTCACCTTACCATCATATCTCTCCAGCTCGCATTCCTATTCTCCTATCTCTCTCGAAGCTCAATACTCAGCCTGCCTCCATTTTCTACAACCTATCTGTTCCACCATCGACTACGAATTCCCTTTGTCCGCCCACGCAACCCATCTTGCGTCTTCTCTCTCTTTAGCCATTCTTAGTTCTTTGGCCTCGCGCTATCTTCAAGCGATCGTCACGAAGGACGTTACCGCTCTAATGCTCTTCTTAAACTTTATGCGCCGGCGGAAATGTAATGCTCGGTAATTTGCAGATCCAGAGGGAGGCGTGGAGTTCAGTGCAAGTGACCGCTGGGGAAGTGATGTTTGGCTTCACAGATGAGGTATATTAAGTTGAGAACATTGAGTGGATAAGGCTGCTTTCCTAACGTCTTTCTAAATGATATTCTCTCTGCAAAGTTCTTTGCGTATAACCAACACTACACATATCATTCTCTCTATCATGGAAAGCATAATTTCATTAGAAAAAATTTTACAAATATTTAGAAAGAGCATTATAATTATTACTGTAAATATTCGTTTTATAATCAATCGATTAAGCCGTAATTGTTGAAACTCCGTATAGAATAGAATGCGTCTTTATTCAGGGCAAGATTGAGACGAAAAAGTCTCCTCTTACCTCTACCCTTTGTCATTTTAAAAGTGGATAAAGATAGAGAAAAATAGCAATAAAAAAGGAAAAGATAAGATTTAAAAAAAACCTAAGCCTAAAAATTAGGAAAAATTGTCCACTGCAGATCAACACCCGCAGGAAGGGGAGTATGAAAAACCTGCGAAACATACAGGTAGTGAAAGCTAACTTTTAAATGAGAAATTCAAAGAAAATAGAATTCTGTATCCTTAAAAGAAAACATCAACAATAAAAAGTAAGAAAAGCGTACAATGGTATAGGTGAAGAGGGAGAAAATAAGCCTCAGTTCCACGATAAATACCTAAATAGCGATCGACTTAAACTACCTTTAGAGGTCATCAGGCTTGATTACTTATTTTTCTATTTAGTGTTTGTTTTTTTTTATTCTTGAGTCTGATATCTGCGGATATTCTCTTTCAATCTTAGTTATTCTGCCAATTAATTTACCAATTTCTTTCAGTGGTGCTCTCTATTATTATTCGAGAAATTTTTATGAGACTTCCACTATGATATTATTTTAATAAAAAAATTATAGTCAAATTTAAGCCATTAATATCCATGCTTAACATTGCTATTTGATTCAATTTAGAAGAAGAAAATCCCCTTTCCCTAAAGTGAAAAGTTGGCATTAATTACTAGGTAGTGCAAATGACTTATGCAAATTATTCTTAGACCTACTGTATTGTAACGTAACATTTTATATTATTTTTGAAGCATTTTCTTGCATCACACCCCATGCGAGGATTGTTACAAAAATATCCTGAAAGTTATTACCAAATTTGGGGATATCTCTCTGCCGCACTGTGTTCGCAACATTAACAATTTGATGGTCGACGGTTGCCGGAGGTCGGTTACCGGGCCAATTTTCCTCCCCATTTGATTAGCATAAGAATGGTCCAGCAAGATGCTCATTTGTAAATTAAAATTACAGCGGAAATTCTAATTTTCCGGGAAAGGAAGACGATGGAGAAATGGAAAATTCAAATACAGAATTCAATTTCGTTTAACTCGATAGTGTGTGTAATTTATCGACGTATGCAAAGGTCTAACTGCACGTGATCAAATTATGGAAATGAAACCCTATTAATAAACATCCCTTTGCATGAACTTACGTAAAATTTTGTGAAAAGCACTTTGTTTTCTCGTTTACTCTTTTTGGTCATTTGCAATATCTTGTAATTAAACATGTTTTTAGATAGATTCTTTTTCCCTCATTTTCTTTTTATCTTATATGTAGATTATATGTTGACTATCTCTATGACTCTAATAAATTTAGATTTTATAGTCATATTAATGTATAGCTTATTTACAACTTTTGTTTCATATATTTTTCCATTTCACTATCTGTCAGATTTAATTTTTAGTACTTGTCTAATTACGTTTTCTTTGTGTTTTCAACTTTATCTAACGGGGGATGAGCCATTCCATATTGACTAAGGGTGACTCTAATGTCTCTTAATGGTATTATTTATAATAACAGTAAAACTCCAAAAAAATGTATTTAATTACTGAGAACTTTATCTACAGCTCCTTATCATGAATGCTTTCTCCGTGATTACAATTATCGATCATTTCTAGTTTTCTCTCTCAAGATAGCCGCTATTTAGCCTATTCAATTATTATAAATGGAAACAGAATCGATTTTATTTACTTAAGGTAGATATTGACTCCGAGTGAAAGGAAAAACTCATCCGGGGAAGGTTAATTTGGCCTTCCTACCTAAACATCCATTGGATCTCATACAGATATTATTTTATACAAGAATATCAGTTTTCATTTTCAGTGGATTGACCTTTTTGGGGAAAATAATTAAAATATCCATCTCCGAGGGACAAATTTGGCGAAATTCAACCTCTGTAACAGGAACTCTTAAATCCCAAGTCATTCTGGAGCTTTTTAGCCTTCTTACGACAACAGAAGGAAATACCCGCAGAAGCTCAGGGCACTTCTCTTTCACGTCTTCGTGTAATCCTAAGGAAAGTAGTGTTTTACATCGCCCGCGAGAATATAGCGGCCGATACTCTTCCCACGCCGACATCTGTCACATCCCACATATGCTTTCATTCGCTTCCTCCGCCGTAGACATGATAGCTCGGTAGAGTGGCCATTTTTCGCATTCTCATCCCTCTTCCCCATCCCTAAACCTCCGTGGGTCTCCCACGAGACGCAGCCTCTCTCAAAAGCATCTTCATCATTATCATCGTTACCGGAGTCACTAAGTAGCATGCGGCGTGGCGTGGGTGGGATGAGGCATTTCCGAAACGAGTGCTCATAAAAGGGGCGGATTAAAGTGAGTAACTCGACCGCCGGACTTCGAAAGGTGCGTCTTCCCTTAATTGGAGAGAAGAAGTAAATAATGAGAGGCGTGGGTTTAAGGAAGTTTTCAAGAAGAGTGAAATACGATGTTAATCTAACTCGAAGATCGGGAAAATTTTCTTCAGGTTAAACGCCTCGGGTTTAAACTCCACCTAGCAACTTTTCCTCTTGATATCGTGTCTTTAAAAAGAGTACTTAAAGCATTACTTTTTCCCAAACAGTGCTGTGTAAGGGTCGATTACCTCATGAGGTACAGGAAAATACAAGTCATTCCTGCAATTTTCCTATCGCGACCGGAACGTGGTAGATTTTGAATGAGGGTTAGGTTCAATATATAATGTCGACTACACAGCCAGACTGGGTACGACAATTTTTAAATCAAGAATTAGTTCAAAAACACCGGCCTTATTCCGTTGTTGCTAATATTTAGTATGTATAATTTTCCAAAAGATTTTGACCCGTAGACGATGGAATAATTTGTCCTGCACGACCTAATTATAATATTTAAATTATATTTTTAAAGAATATTGGAGTTTTTGAGGTAAAAGAAATCCATTTTATCAAATTTTATAGCCTGAGGAAAAGTTCCATATGTCAATCACTTTAGTTCCATATGTCAATCACTTTAGTTATCGCTGAAGCATAAAATTTTCAATCATGAAACATTTGATCACTTTAAGAGTTATATGGCAGATTTCAATATTTTATTATTTTACTCAAAATATAATATATTTAATATTTGTTATTATTTTCATAATATTATAGAATGTTTCGGGATAATGAGTAGAAGTCACGTATTCATGTGAGAAAAAGAAAAAAAATGTATACTACCAATTTGAGGAGTAGGAAGATTTCTTCTTATCCTTGAACAAGGAGCCTTATAGATGAATACCTCCTTTCCTTTTAATCTCTATTGACGAGAAATATTTCAGCGGGGTAATCACATTTTTATCTGCTTTATTAGGCACTTGAAGAACAAATAATGACCCTAAGGCCCCATAACCTTGGGGAGCATGTAACTACAGCCATAGAAGAGCAAAATACTTTGTCAACGCGAGGAAAGACGAAAAATTGCTCACCTTAAAGGTTTAGAATCGGACACCCATCAAGATATAGCGCAGCGCAAAGTCTACATCAAGGCGTCATAACGGCATGCAGAATAAGAATGACGAAGACTTACGGCTAATAAAGGTGGGGTTTACGTTGTTATGGGTCTTGTCTGCCTTTGTAGGTGTCAGGTGTCTGTTGGAGCGGGTGCACTAAGTGCCACTTAACATCCACAGCGGCTCTCGAAAAACCAGGCTATCATCGAACGCCTTTGTTACCTCCTCAGATAATGAAAGTTTAATTTTCCTGTCACCTCAAAGGTTCCTTGATATAACACGTGGAGGAAGGTTCCTAGACGTGGCTTTTGAGAGATCTATCATCTCTTCTTTACCGTGGAAATTTTTCAGATATCTCTCTTTAAAGGAAGCTGAGGATGTGAGGCACTTTAAATGTTAGCGGATTCATCTTTCCTAGGGTCTAATTTGTTTTCAAGATGTTATCATTAAAGTATCCGCTATCATAGCTGGCTTGGTTTTTGTGTAAATTGACTAATTAACCAAAGCTTTAAATATGTTTTCATACAAGGAAAGGTCATAAGCATAGTTTCCCCTAATTTTTCCATCTGTGGACGTTAAGGAAATTACTGCGGGTACTGACAATTAGTTTACGGAAAAGCTCCACCATTGCCAAGGAAGGGTTTGAAGTTGCAATTCTTTACTTCGATTACATGACTAAATGAACCATGTAGTTTTACTATACAGTTCATGACCTGACCTGCAGAAACATCAACGCTTTTGTGAAATTTAAAAATCAAGGCTTTCAAAATTTCAATGATTAGTGAGCGCTCCGAACATTAATTTTGCCGCACTTAAAAAGTATTGCGCGGCAGCGCCAGAGCGCAGCTTAGAGGGAATCCTGGTATTAAGATGGTTGTACGTATTAAATGTCGTCAGAAAAAGCAGGAAAACGGTAATTTATCGATTTAATAAACTATTGATGAAACCTGTGGATCGTTGGATGGATAGAAATGATTCGGATGAAAATAAATGTTTAAAGCTAGAAAATGTGGAGGAAACGAGAAAATGTCCACCCTCCTCAGTCGATGATTTTCACGTGACTACGAGAACTTTTGTTTGAATGCACATGCTCATTCTGATAAAAACACGTCCTTGCACCCTCATGTATCCAACTTTGCTGACTCCATTCCATGTAATACAACATCCATCGTCTCTCACGAAATGAAGATATGAAAAGAACTTTCTCTCCCCTGATTGCAGCGTCATACGTCTGGCGTGCACGCAGATTAGAGTTTCTTCCCTTCCTTCTCTTTCCCCCATTTCCCTTCCTCATCTGCTTTCTTTTCTCCTTGCTTCCTCTCCATTACTTACCTTAATGCCCTCCGCAGTCATTTCAAGTCTTTCGCCCATTCATCGCCGTTTGCCATCGTCCTCTTGTCAACCTCATCTATCGCAGATTGAAGTCTCGTCATCTCAATTCCGCGCCGCACTTCCCTCGTTTTCTCGTTTCTTTTTCATTTTTCTGCCGTTTTCTTTTTCTCTCTTCCAGACCCCATCGTCTCTCAAGTTTTCCATCGTTCTTCTTTTCTTCTTTTTTTCTGGTCGCTCTCCATTGTTCCACGTTCGATAGATTCCACATATTCCTTTTTCCCCTAATCTCTCTCCCCATCGTTCTCTCCATTGTTCTTCCATTGTATCTCTTACCTTTTCTTCCCTCTTTATTTTTTGTGCTTTTGCTCTTCGTATTCTTCCCTTGTTTCCTCATCCATCGGTCGTTCCTCCGCTTCTATTTACTTCCACAACTACTTTTCTTCCCATCCTTTCTTCGTTGCTCTTCACACCGTTTTATACTCTCCCATCATATTCCTTAAAGCTCTTCCCCGTACATGATTTCACTTCTCCGTTCTCTCTTCTCGGGCTAGTTTGTCTTCATATCGGACCATCTCCCCCGTGATTTTTTTTCCATCGCGCTTAAGTAAGCTTTAGCTTGTTTTCAGCCGTTCGCATCCTCTTATCGGCAGGAGGCCATACATCTTTATTCGCCTAGTAAAACTAGAAATTGGTTAGCCCCGCCATTTCTCTTCTCTTTTATGTATGCCTCATCTTCCCTCTCGCATCTTTCACTCGCCGCCCACCGTAATAAAAGTCTCCTCCGCCAATGAGACGGGATTAATTTTTTACATCGAGAGCGTCTAGCGTTATCGCCCTTGTTTGTTAATGGTACTATCCGACCATTGGGATGGATTCCACGACCAACGCCGTGGTGAGAGGCGATGCTAACCGATGTTAACGGTCCAAGTTTTAAGGCAAAGTCCTCGGAAACGGACACGAAAGGATTGGAGGAATAAGGCGCCCAATCTCATCGCTTTCCCCATCACTCTTTTTACACGTCTTCCAATGCCGATGATGTCCCTCCACTCCTCTTTCGGCGACTTATCTTCCGAAAGACAGCGTCTCCGCTTTTCTTCTATTTTTTCTCCGCTACACTCCATACATCTTGGTTTAAATCGTCTTTCATCTCCGTTAATCATGTTTTCTGTTTTCCCCCCATAATGTATTAATGTTTCTTTTGGAGGCATTCATTTGTTCCCAATGTTATGACTATGCTACACGTTTTTGTATTTTGTATTTGCCACACATGAACGTATTATAATGAGTAAATGATAATAATAAAGTATAATAGTAAATAATAATATAATGTAGAGATTTTGTGATGCTAGTGTATACTGGCGTTGAGCCATTGTTCTAACGCAAAATTCGGATATTAATTGAAAATATTGCATATTTAAGCTCGATAATGTTTATTTAAGGTAACCTATATCTCCTGTAATAGATGTATCGTTTTTAAGGAAAAAAAGAATATAAAAGTTTGATATGACCTGGACTCGAACTCGGGTCTTCTATTTGCCTGAAGGATGCTCTAACCTACTGAACTATCTTACCAGAGCAAGTTGTTAGAAAAGGAACAGTTTGTACAACAGAACTTATTCTTGTTAGATAGCTTGATTGGTTAGAGAAGCCGCCCGGCAAGCGGAAGATTCGGGTTCGAGTCCCAGTCCTATCAGATTTTCTTTCGTGTACGTTTTCCTTGGGAATCCTACCGATACCCCACTGCGTGCCAAGTTATCCTCATTCCTATCATTGTATTTTATTTTATTACAGTTTTCCCTGCATAATCTCATTGAAGTAAAGGAAATTCAAAATACAGTGCCATAAATGTTTATTTGAAACTTAGCTTTTTGTCATATCACTGATTATAGAGCATGCTCAAACTTCGGAAAACAGAAATTTCGGAAGCGCTCGTGGATTAACTTATATTTTATTTTATTTCTTATTAAAAATTAGAAAACTTATAGATTACCAAAGTTATCTGTGACTTACCATGGTTGCTGGATAACGAAGATTCTCTCCTTCCTCTCTATTTGTTGGCGATGGTTATCTTCTGCATCTGATTACGGTAGCCGGAATCTTCACCAAAATACTATTGATCAACAATCAGTTTAACTTATATTTGTTGTTCATGTAAAATCTTTAACGTATCGAACTTAAAACACGAGATTTCAAAGGAAACGTTTGAGAAGAGGAGAAAAATTTGAGGCACTTTTTTCGGTGATTTACGAATTGAATTGATGACTTTTTGTGAACAATTCGACACCAATTCATTGCATGCCGAAGTATTTTCCATTTGCCTTAATGACTCGATTTGTAATCTCTTTTGTCGTCCCACTATCGATTGCCTCCCCAAGAGAACAGGTTATGGCGCCACTTCCTAGCTGTAATCCTATTCCTCTACTCATTTCTTTTGCCTTGCCACCGAAATCAGACGCGCCATGTCTCCCGAACTCAAAGAGTTTCATCTCTTGCATCTAACTTGCTGTTTTCATCCACTCCATTATGACACGTTTTTCTCTATTTCAAAAATTAATTTGAAGATGGAAAACTGGAGGCCACGTATTCCAGAAGAGACAGAATTCATCATAAAACTGCTTTAATTTAATTGGAGATTCAGTGTTGTGTTTACATTTAAAGGAATTGTTTCCGTAATTAATAATCTACCATTGTACTTTCATTATTTAATTTTGGGCATTCTCTCTACATGAAATGTTCCTATATAAGATCTAGCGTATAAAGCGATATTAAATTCGTAGTGAAACAAAAATTGAAGCCGTGTATATTCTCTTAATTTAATTGAACGCCAATTAAATTGATTGTATAATTCAGTTTTATATACACGATAAAGTGATTTATTTCCGAAAAAAAATTCCGCTTGAATGAACAGTCGCGTAACCAAAAGCAATCAATTTTGAAACCCAAATGAAAGCAAAATAAAGAAGGTGAAACTAAATATGTAAAAGGATACTAATGTAGAATTAGTTTTATCGTTTCCTCGAAAGCTAAGGTCATTTACACCAAATGTTTTATAGTTTTCCCTCATGAGAACTTTATTCAGTTTGTATCTAGGATTTCTATACCATGAATTTCTGCGCCAGCATTTTAAATTTTGCTCCACAGAGCAATACTAAAAGCGATGGTCTAGAGAATTGCACAGACTGATAGGAAAAGATTACTACTACTGAGTCCTCAGGATTGGTCAAGACCGTATACGGTTCGTGGTCCGTGGATTGAGCACTCTTTCTTACCATTTCACCTTCAAGCACGTACACATTAATACTTAATTCCGTAAGCAATCCTCCGGCCTTCCTCCTAATCCGAGAAAAGAAGCACTTCCTACGGACGTCCTCAACGATGCGAAATAACGTAGCGATTTTCGACGCCATCTACCGATTTATTTCCATTCGGCAGCCCTTCCAACGCACGGCAAACCCCATTAATGGTCAAAGTTTCGGATTGAAGAATCGAATCTTTACGGAAGAGGTCGGCCCGGATTGACGGACCCCTAAGAGGAGCGTCTCTTTTCCCATCCCTCCTCGGGGTAATCTGCCCCTTTTACCCCTTTCTCGCCCAAATAAGCCTCCCACCCCCGCATCTTCCTTCATCTCAGCTTTACTCCTTCGCAAATCTCCTTTGCGTCTCCCCGAACGGCGCAAACACCGTCTACCCCACGCAAGCAAATCCCGTCCTAAAGGCCGCTTTCATCCGCTTAAGGCTTAAGACGTATGACTTGGTAAATTCTTATACCTCACCCCTTTCTTTCGCATATTTTTTCGCGAGGAAAAATGCATTCCTTGGCGTCAAATTACTCCTTCTCCGGTATATCGCGTCAAAGAATGTTTCTCGTTATACACCGGCTTCGTGTTCACTTTTGAGAATCGCGGATGGAGTCTTAATTGGTGAGAATGCAAGCCGAGGAGGAGGAAGTTGTTTATTTTGTTTCTTCACCTCCGCCGATGAAATATTCAAGTGATTTCTGTTTACCCGCTTTATCCCCCTAAAGATTGGTGATGATTATGCTGAGGTGTTGATCGACCTCTCCTTCTCGAGAATTATTCAACTGTTCTAATGGCCCTCCTTTTATTCCCGTTCCTTGATTAAATCGCTCAGTTTAACACACTCATTCTGCAAACTCTGGAAATTAGAATGGCAGTGGATGAAAACAGTTTCCAACGAAATGATACCCTTATGCATTGTAACCTAACCCTTCTACCGTGTTTATCTACGATCCCAAGGAAGAATGGACTTGAAAAAAGTCTGACGGGACCGGGGGACTTTTTTCAAGTCCATTCTTCCTTGGGATTTTTCCTGGGTGCGCACCATCTTGCGCAAAGTCATTCTTACCCATTTTCGTTTATCTGCGATACTGTCCCTTTTTATGATGTTCTAGTAGATTTGTGTAATATTTATTTACTAACTCTGGGATTGAAATCGATACATTGGAAACATTGTTTGAAAGGTAAAAATGAAAATGCATCATGAAAGAGTACCAAGAGAACAAACTTCTTCGATATCTTCGCAAATTCCTGAAACGAAGTAACGAACCCTCAAGTTCCAAAGTGCAAGCGCCAAACCATCATGTGGCAAAATTATACTGCAATTCAGTGGAGCAATTTCCCATGCTGATGTAAAATAAGATAATAAATGAGAAAATTGAACATTGTATTTTCCACACGATTTTACTATTCGACAGGTTTCCGCCTTACAACCTTAATCTTCCTGATAAATACCAAGTTCGATACCTTACGTAATTAAGATTTGTATTCTTTCATTATTTATCTCACGGTGTCATGAATAACTCAGGGGAAGATCCTAACCGTTCCCTTGTGATTATTCCACGAAAACCTATTTTCTGTTTTTGTCACTGAAGCTCGAAAAAATCAACTCTCGTGACGGAGGGGAGTTGATGTCCTCTAAAGATCCTTCCGCAGTTTCCTTCCGTGGGCTTTCATCCCGATTAGATCTTACGAAAATCGCGGGAGTACTAACCGGAACCGCTTCCACCGTCCGAAGTCAACCGTTCCCCTAATAATCCATTCCACGAGCCTTAATCGTCTTTACTCGGGTTCCAAACTCCCACGTCTCTCGTCCTCTCGATCGCTCTTCTATCTTCGGTTAACTCGCGGATTATTTATTCAACACGTAAGGTACGAAAAATCCGAGCATTTAAGACGATAGTATTTTTTCGTTGGAAGGAAATATTCCTTCTCCTCTTCGGTACGTTATCTTTTATTTCTTTCTCGGATTCCTTTAACTTTTTCCACTTCATCTACTTCATTCTCTTCTCCTGCACGTCTTCCCGCCTTTCCTCACCTCCTCTTGCTACACCTTTCCTCCTTCCCACTCTCCTCACCTCTCACCCCCTTGTTTTCCTGGATCCCACCGCCTTCTCCACTCCTCCTTAATGCCTTCTCTATTCTGACCTTCCCAAAAAGCCCAGCACCACTTCACCATCCTCTCTCCCCCTCTTCGCCACTGTTCCTCTAATGGCCCCTCACTCATCATTAACCTCTCTCTCTTCTCACACCCTTCTTCTCTCCAACCGTCTTTCACCTTTGCCATTAACTGTGGAGATAGAGAGAGAAGCCTCGTCTATCATTTCCGTTCTTACTCCCCAACGGCCACCGCTCTCACCATCCGCATCCTTCATATACCTTTTATGCGACCCTTTCTACCTCTCTACCTGTCTTTCCAACATATGCAAACATGTCGGATCTTCCCCTTCTTATTTGAGAAGCTTTCTTGCTTTCCCGCGTAATCGCTTACAGATTTTTCCGTGGTTTCTTTTCTTTTAGCCATGTATCGGTTTCTCTCGTTTCCGTGTTAGTAGCGATACGAAGTGTTATTTTTATCTTTTTCGGGAAACGAGACCGTAAGAAAAGTTAATAAAAGAGTTTCTTAGGGAGCTTTTGGTCCCCTTTTGCGCATTATAAGGTTTTGTATGTATGAAAAGTATTCAACCCGAAGGCTGGTTGAAACCTCATCCCCTCTACCATAAGCTACCAAGGAATAAGATAGGATTAATAGGGAGGATAAGGAGTGAGGTAGTTTTCCCTCGCTTGCTTCACTGTGCCAGAGGACTAAGTGGAGCGAGTCCACGTAAGTGAAGCTTAATATCTCTACGAGTTACATATCACAGCATTTCATAGGGAGAAACCTTAACCAATGCCATTACTCGGAATTAATCATACCTCTGCAGCCTTCACATCATCAAAGCCATGAACAAGACTGAAAAATATGTAAATGGAAGACAAATTTTTCTCTTAAATTTTCCTTTTTGTCAAAGTATGATAGCAGACCAAGAAAAATGAAATTTCAATATTTTATGCAAGAGTTTGGCTTGGTGTCTGCATAAATGGAAAAGAGCTGAGTTATTTAAATATTAAAAATAAATCACAGAGTAGTTCATTTGTAATGACTATCGCGGTGAAAGAGGCAAATGGCATTCATTATATATCCTCCATGTTGTCCTAAAACCACGAATGGTGAATTAAATGTTAGCATTTTAAAGATTAACTTCATAAATATGTTGTGATTTAAACCCTCTGCCTAGGGTTCGGCACCACCGAGCAATCTCACTAGCCCTTGCTATGAATTTTTAGATTTTTTCTGTTATGGTCACCTCTAATATATCAATCGTTAAAATCTGAAAATAGCGATTCAATAATTTTAACTGGCCATTAAGTAATGTTAAATAGTTATTATTGATAAATATTTGTCAGCATATAAATTTATCATTAATTATCAGAAAACTAAGCGTAATAAGAGTCTGTACAAAACACCGGTCCTCGCCGGTCTGAAGTACCGTCTTCATACATGACAGGTTAAATCGAGTCATATAGTAAGTCGATGCTCCTATTTCCACCTCATTGGCTATTTATTTACTGGTAACTGAGCCTAAATTTATGCTGGTCTCTGTAAAACCGAATCCACAACGTTTACGGCCTATCCTTCATGCAAAACGCCGTAGAGAGTCGAAGTCTGTCGACATCCATCCCAAAAAAGGGCATTTATTAGCCCCATCTCGCGGGCAGGTAAACCATAACGACAGGGAAAAATGAAAACGCGCGCCTTTTTTCGATTCAACCCGTTAAACGAGGCGGGGATAATGATCCGAGGTCTAGGGGGTTAAAATGGAAGCGTTGGATGGAACATCGACGGAAAAGTTTAACGGGATTCAGAGACCAAAACTTTTGCAGCCGAGGATGATAAAGGCAGTAAAGGGATATGAGAGGCCAGCCATTATACCGCGGCTGCAGCGGTGTAGGGTTTGCCCATCACCTTTTACTTTATCCTCAACCCTCCCCTCCGTTTGCGAATATCTCTCTCTCCCCATCATAGCACTCCTCTTAAATTTGCAGCTCCGCTAATTCACTGCATACGCTTTCCGTGAGCTGTTGGAGCGATTCCAGCGCCGCCCTTGTAACCGTTCGTGTAAACTTAAACTCCTTGTCGACAGTGGGCATCCAAGCGTTAACGATACGAACGCACTCCGTGTTTTTTCGGCTTTTCTCTCGCTCTATCTCTCTCTCTCTCTCTCTCTCCGTGACATGGAAAAATACTCGAGCGTCCGATTCGAATCGGATCCCTAGTTTTCCGTTTCCGGGGAGAGGGGTCTAGACAGTATTTGCGTGCTTTGGGCGCGTTCGTCAAAGGCTGCGGTCGCGTGGGAGAATTTAGTGGCGCTGCATTTTGCCATCCGAATCGGGGGATTTGTTTTAAACGGGTCCGTTTAAAAGGCCACTCTCTCACGGCGACTGTAGCCGAAAGGTAGTCCAAGTATAGCAATAAAAGAGGTGGCAGTCTTCGAAGGGCAGAGGTTAATAAAATGGCGAAAATCAGTTGTGGAGTGAACTCGTGTTGCTGTATATTTCATTGAAGATGGATCGTATTTCACCGCTTGAAGGCTATCTACCTCTTATTAATGAGTATTAATTCCTCGAAATTATTTCTTTGGTGATATATTTCTCCGTTATTCAATCATTTTTCAGTATTTCCTTCTCCCGCGGTAAAATTTCAGGTTGTCAAAGTTCTTCTCTTTCGTAACATGATTGATCTCTATTTGGACATAATTGAAGGGTATTCTATCGGAAAATCCCTCTTTAGGAGCCAGGTTTCCGAATTATATAAATGCAATATTTATTCAATATTATTATCGTATAATTGAAAGTGACAATGTTTTGAAAATGACACGCACCTTTATTTACAATTCGAAGAATTTTCTTTCATTTCTGCCCTATTGTAGTTTTCCGTATTTTATTAGAAGCTTTTTTTTGCAAGTGGTACGACACATGTTGAGAATTCAAAGGGACCCAGCAAATTGAATGGGTAAGAACCACTGACTAATGTAGTTAAGGAGTTAATAGAAATGAGCAGAGAGAAGCAATGAGAATACGTGTGTATGACGTATATTAAAGTTATCAGTAATGCTCCTCAAAGTTGATGCTTCGCAAATTTTAATTAATGAAATAAAGGCTTAACATTGATTTTCCTGGTGGTTATTGCAGCACATCTTCCGCTAAATAGTCTCCAACAAATCGTTTACTCCCGCATCCTTCTGAGGTGTTTAATTCCAAGAAGATGATACTTTGAAACAGGTAGTGAATTTTTATAAATCTGTGGAATATAGTGATCATTTTGCTTTTGAAATATTCCACCTCGTGAAGGTCGAAGCTGTCAATTCATTTTAATTGTTTATAGCCTTCTTTCAACTCCGACTACTTGATCATATCAGCAGTTGATTTGATTTGTTATCCTCTGTAAAACCATTCCTGTATCTAGTATAGCAGAGAATCGTTTTATTTCTTGCCGATGTGGATGTTATACAAAGTGTTTCGGAATTCCATCCACCTTGTCATTCGCCGCCTTTAAAAGCGTCTTGTTAGGAGAGCAAAAATCGGAATCATTCACAAATGTTCCTCTTTCACAGGGCACAAACGCTCTCGCGTTATTTCAGCCGCAGTTTCCAGAATGCACTTTTGCAGAGAAACTAAAATCTCCCGTGTGAACGCACCCAATAGGCGATTTCCCCGCCGCAGCCGCTCTGCCGCTCCTTCAAAGCTATAGCGGAGTGGGGAGGTAGGGCGCTGATGACACTCGTCGAACGAGCCAAACTTTTTTTACGTTACCGTTTTCCTTTTCGTCGTTTGCGAGTCAAATTGAATTAACCACGATCGGACGGAATTGGGTTGATTGACAAGCAAATGCTTTCTCGATAATGAGGCAATTACGAGAGTGAGGGCTGAATTATTATTCGTTTGAATGCGGACGTAGGAAAATTATACCGATAGTCGTATCACGCGGCCGTAATTGGCGTATTTTTAGGTGCCTACTCCGTGAACAATATTCATCTTATCGGCGCGCAGTCGTAATTTATGCATTATTCGCGGGAGTGATAGTGAAATCTGTCAACTTTCAGCTTCCAGAACCTGGAATGGTAAATTTTATTTCCGAATTTAAGAAATGAAAATCAACGTTTTGCTCTTTCGTCCAAGCAAAGTAATCGCTTTAGCGTGTTGTATTTTAAAATGTAAGGTTGAAATTGATGTTAATGATGCATTCTAAAATGAGAACAATGATAATTCTTCAATAATTAAGCACTGATTTTTAATCGAATCATCAGACTCCCTCCCGATTTCCCCGATTAGCTTATCTTGAAATCGTTCTGTTTGGGAAATCAATGGTACGTCATTTTGATTTTATCTATGAAACGTTTTGATCATCTATAAATGTCCCTATTTTTTGATAATTGAAGATGAGAGGGTGATAAGTGGACGATAGAAATCGCGGAAATCCCGGAAAGCTGAATAGGTAGTGCGTTCCCCTTCAGTTAAAACGGTCCCGGGTTCGATTCTCGGTGAGAGCCCATATGCAAAATGACCTCAGCTGTCAAAGCACTTTTAAATCGCTGCTAGTGCAACAAAAATCGTTTTTTTTTATAGTGCGAATCAATAGAATAATTGCACCTTTCTTGAAGCTAGCCTTTAATCATGTACACAAACAACCAAGCTCTTACTAGGACTCGATCCCGGGACCTCAATTGTGTTCGACTAGCACGCTAAATGCCCAACCATCGATGTAGGGTGGGAGTGAAATAGTACATTTCATGCGCCATCCCTCAACGCTTGTTACAGGTGCGGATATTTATTTCGAATTTGATGTACATCTTCTTACGTAAAGATGCAAAGAGCTCCGTTTTCTCCTTGGCTTTTACCACCGCGTGATTTTACTTCAAATGTCCATGTTCTTATTGCAAACAGGCAAACTTCTCCGACGACGCCGTGAAGTTAGGCAACAATCTCTAAACGCAAGCATGACGAATTGCATACACTGTGATTTTTGGGGGGTTGGCGTTGCGTCAGGATGACAGCCACCTCGAAGTTTCATGCCGCTTACGTAGCAACTCGGTAGCTGGAGCCCCTTACTCAGCGCTATTGCTTTCCCTTCTGAATGCTAGACATTCACTTGAATATTTGACAGAACATGGGACTAGACTTTTAAATTTTGATCTGCGGAGACTAACGTGTTTCCATTATCACTTACTTCGCGTAAGATTCTGTAATATCACACACATAATGTGTATACTGTGCCACTAAGTTAGGGGTCCGCAAAGTGGTCGAAGTAGGCCCTCAAGGGTCGATGTGACCTTATTAAGGGTCGATTACCGCTCAGGAGTCCACCTATGATGAACTGGAAAAATTAATTATTATAAACTTAAAAAATTATTATTATTTGCTTGGACAGAATTCGTGAAAAGACATTCTGAAGGAATAAAGATAAATTTCTAATACCCACAAAATGTTTATTATAACGACCGGTTTCGGCTATACATCCATCATCAGGTGGTAAAAAACGCCTTGCAATATTTTCTATTCCCACTAAATTTAATTTCACACTACTAAAAGTTTTATATCTATTTTAGTGAACCATAAAAAAATTTGCCAGAATGTTATATTTTTGTGGGATTAGCATCGTATAAAAACGCAAACAGTAAAATAAACATTTATCAATCAATCAGCATTTATTTATCAACCTATCAATCAAAAGCGTCCTTTTGCTTCTCCTGTTATGATTATTAGGAAGTAAATCAGAGATGGTCGATGACGAGTCGAGAAACCCTTTTTAGCAGCCGATTTCCACTAAAATCTGCGTACTCCTGGCCTAAAGTTAAAAAAATGGTAAATACCTCTACTAATTAACTTTTAGATTTGGAATATTTTTGAAACCCCTTTTCTTATCAGTCAAATTTATTTCATGTCATCCCAGTCATTATATAAAAGTGTTATAACAAATCGGAATCTCTTCAGAATAATTTTGCAATATGATGTAATTTTTGGTAATTACGTTCAAAATGGATTTGGTTATTCCTGGATTTTACGAGGATTTCGCAAACTAGGCTCAATTAAATGATTTTATAATTGATACGCTTTTGCCTGTTCTGTTTTTTTTGTTCGGAGGCATCAACCGAATAACAATTACATTCCCGTCCAATCAATCTTAATGGTCACATACGTCCCTCAGTGAACAATTTATCTCTAAATTGCCGTTCAACAATGGCGTTAATTCGCCGCAACCCAATAGCCCCAAATTTTTCTCTTCCCTATTCCAATCAAAAACGCTCCTGATTAATCCGCTAAACTACCTGTTATACGTTAGCGTTTTAGCGGATTGCTCAAACCGACCCATCAGGAAATTAATAGATGTAATAGGATTTCGCAAATTGAAATATGATAGCTCGAGGTTTTCTGCGGGGCTTTATTAAGATCAACTCGTGAATAATTACGACAAGAAAAGGAACCGCCCCGTCATGATTAAATAATGAGGACGTAAGATTAAGGGGAACCGATAGCGATGTGGATCAAGAGGCAGGGCGAGCGTGGTATTAGATGGAGGAAAGGATTAAATTGATGCTCCCGTGACGATGGGCAGCACCGAGACGGCCTTTCCCTAATAAATATATAGGGAAAAGGTTTCTCAGACCGGATGAGAGGTTACTCGTAAATGAGGATTAAGGTGGGCGTCAGGAACGGAAAAATATTGGTTTTCTAGAATGGCGGAGGAAGCCGTCGGGGATGGAAAGTCATTGTCTGCGCGAGATAAGGAGATATGTGTCGTCTGATTTTTTCGCCGTAGTGCATGGCGCACATAGCGGTCCAAGAGGTAATTTATTCAAGCCTGTTTTTTCGCCTTGCTCCATTTGCAAAATACGCGGTCTTTTTGACTCCCCACGGAGTGACGGTAACAGCTTTTCCCTCCACTCTGCCAATTTGCTCCGATATTTTCCTCCTCTCGCCCTCATATCTCCCACAATATCTCTTTAGCGAACGAACTTGGCCAAACTTTTTCTTCCCTCGCCCCATCGCTCCCTTTGTTGCTCCGTTCGATGTAATTCTTCAATCTGCATTTCGAAACCCACTCCCCCTCCACTTTCCGCCTCTCTTTGGCACTCCTTGGATGTTCCTTTCCCTTGTTACGATCGCTGCTCTTTCAGTCCCGGCTTTTGCGTCGCTAAAGCCGCCGTTATTAGATCACTGTGTCTTATTACGCAGTTCGCACCGCTCTAATGGCGGGCTTGATGCGAAACACGGAGGAATAATTTGTTTTTCGCGGGTAAAAGGGTTGAGTTTCGCGTCTACTAATGAAGGTCTTAGGCGCGATTGCATAGGCACGGACGTTTTAAGTTTAACGAACGGGCCATATTTATAATTTTTTTATTAGGCCTAGAGGGGAACTATGAAGATATTGCTATTTCCATCGCCAGTTCTTAAAAGTCGATTGATTTTAGTGACGAAATTTTCTGCGTCAACGCAGTTCATCCAATCATCATTTATTCTCTAAGCGTACGAATTCGTTTTCATAGCGTGTTTTCAGAATAAAAATATTGTCCGATTGATTTTAGTGACGCAAGTTTCTGCGTCTTACGCCATTGTTCATCCATGCCATCATCATTTATTCCCTAAAGTAAGACTTCGTTATTCAGCGTGTTTTCGGAATAAACATTTCGGAATAATATTTCATATTTTTGTATAAATATGTATGTAAAAATTCCAAAGTATTAAGGAAAGGTTTATTACTAAGCGTGGAAAAGCCGTGAGGCTAAAACCCAGTGAAGAACAGCTGTGAAAAATAGCGAAATGACTGGGATAGAATACTTGTCCGGAAAGTGGGAAACCTTTCATGTCCCAGTCATGTCGCTATTTTCCCAGTCCCATCCCAGTCATGTCGTTATTCCCAAAATTCCAACGTAATCTGGCAGTCACCATTTGTAGCCGTCATTCAAATGGAAAACTCAAAATTATGGCTCTTTTTGGAAAGGAAAAGCTTTTTTAGGAAATTAAAGGTCTCAAAAATGTTGTTCCATTTTTTTGAAAATGTTAGACTCCTTTTCCTTGTGAAATAAACGAGTTAGCAATGTTGCCATTCATGCGCAATATTTAACATTTAAAATTTTAACATTTTTAGACGAGAAAATGAAACGACTGCTGAAATGAGCTATTTCGTGCGTTACTCGGAAGCTTCGCAAGGAATTTCCGTATCTTCCAAATAACTCCTGCTCATGCTTCATGGAAAATTATTTCATGTTTAAAGATTGCAATTAGCTGATGGAGCAGGTCACCGATGTTGAAGTACGGTCACATTTTTCACTCTATTCTAGCTATAGAGAATTGTTTCTAAGATTCTCCTTTTGGCAACGCCAGTAAAAATTTGTTCTTATTGTATGCGATTTTTGAGAAATTAAATGGGGCGTTTTGCAAAGAGCATGGATGAATTCCTCGTTTACGGCCCGTTCTCATTCTATTATACCTTTTCGTTACCTTCGGTTAGTTTGCGCTTTCTCCCAGTGTTCTCAAATGTATCATACTTCTTGGCTACCATCCTCCTCTCCTCCAGCGTCTCTTCCACAACATTCCACAATGTCTCACCTTCTTCCTCATAAACCATTCGAGTCTTCTCCCGAACAGAGGCATCTCTTTCCCTCGGCCATTCATACGTCGGGCGTCAGGCGTTCAAGTGTCTTGCGAGAAAATTTTAAGCCCCACTTCGTTCGCCCTCAAAAGCGGCGCATGCGTTTGAAGATGGGAAAGCGAAAATTCTGCCGCTTTCGGATGGAACTCCACTTTTAATACGTTAATGTGCCCTTTTAGGAAAGGCTCTCAAAGTGGCGTTCGTTCCCTTAGAGTTTCCATAATGATTCATGCCTTACGAAGCACGGCTCTCTTCGCAATTTTTTCCTCTTCGGGAATGGAAACTCGGTATCATTCCGTCTTAACTTTCCGAACTTTTTAAATTCGATTTCCGAGGCCTTAGTAGCGCAGCTCGCTCAATATCTATTTTCTCCTAATGGAGGATCTTGTTGGAAGAATGAAATATTTGGCGCGCCTCTATGGAAAGTGCCTCTCGCGCGACTTAAATTTTGGAAACATCATTATGAGGATATTAAGTGCTTCACGGGCGTTCAGCTGCGTCAAAGTTGTTTTGTGCTTCCTAGGCTCAATTCGCTCGAATTAGCCCAAGTTTTTCCGCCGTCGCCTAAATTGGATTTTTGACGAGCCGCGGGGATTCTATTAAACTTTTTCTCTCGCAATTTTTCCGTATAGAATTTCCCTTTAAATTATATTTCCTCATTTTCTTGACAACGGATTTTTAATGACGCCGATGTTTCGTTCCTGCATAATCATCTTCTAACATTCTCATCTCCTTATCTCTGTCTTATTATAATCATATATGTATCTAATATTGACTTATCAATTCAATGTTAATTAATTTACGAGCTCATACCGTTTCTAAAATTTAGAACTATCTATTATGTTTAATGTTCTATGATATTACTTGCAGAATTATACTTAAATTTCCTTTCCTTATCCATGGATTAGCTCAGCATAATCAATATTTTTATAACTTATGAAATTGTATGTATTAACTAATGTTTCCTACTCCTATTTTGTTTCCTACTAAAAAATAAAAACCCTTTCTATCCTTTCGTTGAAAATTATCCCCTTCTTGATATAAATATTTATTAGAAGTATTGTTAACAGTGCTTAGACAGCTGAAGTCATTTCCCAGATTTATGCTCCCTCCAGGAATAAAACCTGGGACTATTGTCACTGAAGCACAAACCACATGTCTATCCGGAAGCCCTCAGTTCTTATTTGTCACCCATAATATTTTCTATTACTTTGATCATGAGTTAGCCATGGGTAGATGGGATTTTCCTGTCCCAATTTTAATAATAATCAAATTAAGTTTTAATAGGTCATTTTTATTGGTTTTTACTGCTCTCGCGCGTCCTACGTCCAAATCCTCAAGCGCTTCTTCTGTTTAATCTACTTTTTTTGTCAGGAATCTTTCGTCTACTGCGTTTTCATTAACTGTTTACCTATGTAAATAAGTAAGTAACTTTGCCTGCCTTTACCCCTAGTTATAAGTACATTTAGTACGAATGGAAAATCTGCATAAAAGGTATACCATGCTAACATATGTGTTAACAAATTATTCATGAATGTGTAGCACTTCCACCAAGCCATTGGTCTAATATCAAAGGATGGCGAATAGTAATGAAAGTAATCTTGATTCATCAAGAGCTTTCTCAGGCTTCAATATATTACGCATCCTTCTTATATGACCATACAGCGACTATTTTCTAATTCCACTATATTTCCACACAATTCCAAAGTATTTCAATGCCCTTCTCAAAACTAAATTTTAGCATGAATTCATCAATGAATTACTTATGAAACCATTTACGTTTAAGGGCATTTGCGATTAAGGAGATACTTCTCTTCCTGTTTCTCGAAAGAAATCTCCCTAGATTCTCTGTAAAGGCAAGCGCAATAACCCTTTTACCATCCCACGGCCCTGAATATTTTCTTATTGTAAATCCATTTACCGTACTCACGCCACTATATCGTAATGCATAGCAGCTAAATAAGTTTTATCGCAGAAAGAGTTATGTTTCCTGACGTATATATTGCAATATTTGAATCATAATGCAGAGCTATAAATTACGAAGCTATCTAGATAGCTTTATTGCCTTTCTTTCCTTTTGTCGACGCGACGCAAAAATCTTAAAAAAGAATCCTCTTGGGAGTTACAAGGCGGGCGATTGCACCGAAATAATCCTGACGCGCCGATCCCTCCTTTCTCCGAAGAAGGAAAACCTTAATCTGGCAGATTCTGTTGGTATTGTAACATCTTGACACGGCAGCAGATAGCGTGACTGGACGTTTGCTCGAGAAAGGCCACGTATCTATTCTCGTTCCATCGAAAATCCTTCCATAAAAATTTAATCGACGAGGACAGTTATGACTTCCCGATTCTTCGTAAAAAAATGGTGTCTCATCTCATTCCGTGCCTAAGAAATATTTATCTGATAGTTTTTCCTCCAGCCACCGACGGCGCGCCCTCCATAATTCTTTTCCTCCGCTTCCGATACGCTCTCCTCCGCCCCGCGATACATCCTGCCTCTCCATAACCCGAGAGGGAAAGTATGTGCTCGTGGGTTTTAAAGAAGACGTGTACAAACACGTTAAAATTATGAGGATCCCCTTTTTTGTTCGGGTAAATAATAAAGGAGGGTGGGTGCGTCGGCATAAAATTTAGTGGGAATGAAAGGGCCGTAAAGAAAAATGAGTTGCCAAAGTTTAAGGAGGGATAAATGGAACGGAGGAGGGTCCCGGAGAGTACTTACTCACGACGCCGGGAGACAAGTAAGATGCGCCAAAGGATATGAAATAATGATATGTGTCCAAAGTTTTTTGGGGTCGCCCCTTTCCGGCTGAGCTAGAAAAAGTGCCACTTACCGCGACCGCAAGAGACTTCGCTTTAAGACGTAAAGAATCGCCTTGAAGGAAATGTCGATATTGTTCGCTGCGTGGAACAAGCGGAGTACACGAAATACCGCAGTTTGTATCACTGTTTCATTGTTTTCATTTATAGGCTCTCGGCAAACTTGGTTTTGGTTCAATTTTGTCAGTGCCGACGATTTGAACTTCCTGCTGATAAGATCTCTATTCTTTGGAAATTCAGAAGGAAAATCAGAGGCTTTGAATTAACGTATTCAAGACCGTGTATCAAGTCAATTGTTTCCAACCAGTATCCCGTACACCCAATCTCTTTTCATCTAATCTTCTCGGTAATAAATAGCTGATTAAAACTCGTGTAAACAGAGATAGAAACCACGGTATTTTCTCATTATCTCTTATAAAGTTCAAAAATGAAATTAATTTGCAAACATTTAATTGAAAATAGGATAGCCGTGAATAAACAGCGAATGGGCCTATAATTAATTTTGTTCATATGTATAAAAGTAAGTACCAGATATCCTAAAATAAAGCGCCATAATTAGGGCATATTAGGACTCACGAAATTACTGAGATGAAAAATAGCCATATCTTGTTGACATTCGTCACTTTAATACTGAACAAAGAATTCTAAATATTACACCAGTAATATATAGAATCCTTAGAGGGTGAATTATGAAAGTTTAGTAAACTTTCTGTTTTTCGATTTTTATTAACACTGAAATTTGTTTGGCTAATACTAAAACTATTGGGACAAATCTTCAGCATCCCTACCTGATACAGGAATGAGTATTTCTTTCAAACCTGTCGTATCACTTAATGTTGTGTGTTCTGAGCGGTGAGATGGGTGTATTACTTTCAAAATTTATCCAGACTACTCTCCTGGCGGAATGAGCTTCCAGGACGAAATAAAGAAGAGTTTCCTCTTGAAAAGAAACAATATTTTAAAGTATTCCTGGGTCAGATTGAGAATTCAACTATAGTAGCGTGGCGAAGAATGGAAAGAAATCGGTGTAGGCGGGGAACTCACATAAGTAGAGCAAAGAACCCACAAATAAAGAGAAGGCAGAAAGAAGGGAACGAAGACAGGAAGGGGAGAAATGCCCGAATATTCGAAGCGAGCGATTACCACCGCAGCGCCCGGACGAAGTGTTTCCCTGAGAAATGGAGATATCCTGACAACCTCTAGCCTCCACTTGGCATTCAACAATTCCTCTCACAGCAACCACAAGGGTCTCGCATTATGCTCGTAATTATAACCCCGCATTCTTCCCCTCAGCCACCCGCGACTGCCACCCATTCCTCAACTCCCCTTTCTCTCGCGACAATCCATAAAACGTCACTCCACCCCCTACCCCGCTGCTGTTTACCAACGAATGTTTTGTTTTGTTCCACTCGGATTCACGACCATTCTCTCGCGTAATCCTTTTTTTATTCTGACGAACCGCCCGCCGCGGCCCGCAGTACCCCCCCATAATTCTCTCTCTCTCGCACACCACTCTTGCACCAGAGCTACACGCATCGCTTCGAATTCCTCCCCCGTACCCACCCTTTGATTTATCATCCTACCAATTCACTTTCTCCCTGTGTATTTTACGCACTCAACCCCCACCATTTGTATTTAAACATATCCGTTTCAAAGATATATGTTTTTCTCTCGTTTTTTAAACACTATCCTTTACCCCGGCCCCCAGTTAACTGTTTTTAACATTCTGAACCCTTTATCCCCACTCCTTGGCGTTTTTTCAATATATTTATATGAGAATCAACTCTCAGAACCAACTGCTTTTTCGACGCGCATTTCTCTACATCTTTCGGGGTGAATGCGAGCGATTTGTCATCGAAAACATCGCGTTATTCATCCTTCTCAGCATAACATTCGGTTCCCTTTTTTTATGATCGCTCCGCATTCACCCATCGCAGCGCATGTCAACTCGACGTTATTTCCAGCGCAAGCATTCATTCCATATCTCCCTTTTACTCTCTCCCGTTAATTAGTGCACAATAGGGATTGTGAATCGTCATAATGCTCTCCCCAGAGGGGAGTTATTCCGGACGACCATTGTCCCGCTCCGTGGTAAGCTTGCTCATCCTCTGCTTCATCCGATTGACAGGACACGTATGGTGCTTCGATATGAATGGATTATTGGAGTATTATTTAGTTGTTTCTTTTTTGTCGCCTTCGTCCCTTTCCACGCTCCAATAGTTCCAAATCGTTGCGTACATTATATTACAATTCTTTTGTTCCATGATGAGCTTCTTTTCGTACCTACTTTGTTTGGAGGGACACTTCTAACTTTAAAACCGTAAAATTTTAAATGTTCGTTCTGTACTGAAATGTTATGGTAAAATATGTCTCATTGTACAAGTTATTGTAAGAGAGAAATCAGAAGCACTTCTTCGGAACTGTTCACTGGCAATTAATCTAAAATAGTTTTTGAAAAATATCTTGAGAATCTTAGGTGCTGACTTAAACAATGAAGTTCGTTTTTTTTAAATAATAGTAGTGAAGCTTAAGGCACGTTCCTTTCTAGCGTTTGATTCCATTTTAACAATTCTACTAAAATAAGGAATCTTTACGTGTTAAGGATGGAATTTCTTCCCCTAATTTTAAATACATGATTAAATTTATCATTATCACTATTTATTATTTAAGTTATTTCCCTAAATATTAGCTCACGGACGAAAGCTCATTCTCCATTTGAAGGTTTCAGATGAATGAAAATGGTGATAAAACACATAATTCAATACACGCCTCTAAATGCAATCTGATCCAAAAGATGACTGACAGCCTTTCAATTTTAATGAAATTCGAATTCTCTATAATTGTTTTTAAGCTGCCTAAATATATAATACCTTTTTCTACTTAAGGTCTGTAAGTTAATGCACTTGCGACGTTTTCTTTTCACTAAATGTTCGTCGATCTTATCGCCAGCGCTTCTTTAATGATTATATCTTCATATCCTCTCAGAGCGTTAGAACTTTATTTCTTATTTGCGTCTTTCATTCGCACACTGAACCTTCCTGCGCCGAAGCTTTCATTCCAGATATCCAAAAGTCACTCGAGGCAAAACGGATATTAAAACGTCTATCCTTTTTTCTTGCTTTTTTCTCCGCTAAATAGCTTTCGTCCAATATATAGGTGGAGTGATATGAGAGAGTGCCAAGAATTCAGGAAATTCATTTCTTCTCCTCGCCGTGTTTCTCTCTTTTCTGGCTTATGACACAGGAAAGCCCTTCCGCATATATGTTCTCGAGACTCATATTATCCGTGTGATCAATGCGATGGAACGAACGTATGTACGCTTTTAGTCCTGAGATATTGTATTATCCGGCGAGGAGACATTATAAGGTAGTTTTGTATGCGTATGGAAGCGCTTTTCGGCGGCGTTGGTTTTTCGCTCGCGTTATGACTGCGCTCTCGGTAAAGAAAGAGGTCACATTTTCTGGGTGAAGGAATCGTTCATATCCTCGTAATTTTGGGTTTCGTCCTTACAGCTGTTTCTGTCTCACAAGCTTCATTATACCCCTTACGGTGTTTTAACGGGGGAATATTTTCTGATGTTTTAGTTAAAGTTGATGATTTTCGAATCCAGTTTTCTCTATTCCGTTCCCATAAGATATAAAAATACCACAAATAAATATACTTTGCTTCAACAGGTCTATAATGCTTCAATTTCAGATCTTTACACATTAAAATCGTAGAATGGGGAGTAATAGTGACCTAAAACGGATAGCCGCGAGGCTGGAAACCCAAGGATACACAGAAATGAAATATAACGACATGACTTGGACTCAAACCCAAGTCTCCCATTTCCCGTGGAGGTTAATCTAAACGTTAAACTAATATGCCGTGTCTCTTCCGTTCTGTTAACGGGATGCTTTATGGGCAAAGCAAATGGCGCTCCACGGAAATTGGGAGACATAGGTTTGAGTCCTAGCCATGTGGCAATTTTTCCACTTCTTTTTATCCTTAGAAAAATCTATTCAACGTATTTAGACACCATAAACGGCACTTATATCTGATTAGTTCCCAGTCTGTGACAAAGGACGGGATTTTTTTGTTAACATATAAACAGGGGGTTACCATGTAAGTGTCGTATTCGAATCTTCGGCTTTGAACTTGGCAGCCTGATTCGAGATGACGTCACATTCGAAGGGATACGCTATTCGTGCGACCACGTAAGCAATTCCTCCTGAAATGGCGGAAGCGTATAGTCTGCTGGACTCCCGATAGGGGTTAGAATTCGAATCTTGTTCGACTTTACATAAAAACCTCCCTGGAAGTACGACTGTGCCGAAGTAACTCTGTAAAGACTTAGAATTGTTATTTCAATGAAAAATTGCTAGTGATCGAACACCATGCTCTCCACATCTCGCAAACTATCTTTCGAAAGACCTATTTTCAGTCACCAATCAAACTTGTACGAATCGATTCTAAATTATTTCTCATTAAATTTCAAACATATAAAATAGGGGTATTAGACATAGGTTATTATTTCTATTTGAGCGTTTAAATCAAACCCTTTGTCTTCAATCCTGTTCATCCTAAATTCCATTTCTCCAAATCATCTCACTTCAAAAACCCTTAATATCGGTTGATTAATTGAATCGGTTAAATAATTTCTCAGATTAAATTCAGTTGAGTATTCTTAAGCTATTTTTCTCACGTGAAAGTAATCCCTCGCGGTACGTTGGCATCCCTTAGCAGCAATCTTAAGTTTTACGGTCTCTGAATGCACATCGTTGGAAAAATAGAAGAAAAATGTATATCCGACAATTTAAGTGTTACTCACTCTTGAATAGAACTTTGTACGTCTTCAGAAGATGTGGAAGCAAATCTTTATTTCGATGAAAATGCCTTTAACCGCATATATTACCAAAGAAGCCATTTCCTTATAGGAGCTGACTCCTTTTTTCTTCTTTCGAAGTTTCGTCTCATATCCGCCCGCCTCCATAGTGTACATCGCTCAATCCTCCAATTTCAGTCGCCTTGTTCACCTTTGGTCCGGCAGTGGGAGTTTTATTATATTTGAGTCGGAAACGCAATCCCTCTGTTGACACATTGTGTTTCTACTCTCGCCCTTCCCGAAAATATCTCTTCTTCTCTGCAGACTCCTTAGCCGCCGGCATTTGTTTGTACTCAGATGTTACGACGGATGGCGGAGAGTCAGAAGAAAATGCCAGTGATCGAGGCAATCTTCGGCGAAAGTCCCGTGTTCTTCTTTTCCCTTGACCAATACCTCGAAAGGAGTGTGAGAGACAAGTTTACGAAACTTTCACTTTGATTTCTCTATGTTTGTAAGAGTAAGCGTCAGTGTTATTACGAAGTAACTACTTCCTTTCATTTTTGATTTGATGATTCCTGGAAATATTTGAGAAACTTTCTCCCATGCTATTTCGACATTTTTGAAATTATATGTATTATTTTTATCTATTTGCTAGGTAAGATAATTGGTCAGATTTTTTGAGACCCCAATATCTTCTCCTATAACCAACGCTATATTATCCAATAGGTAATCTTGTTTTTCGTGTAAGCATTTATTGCAGTATTACATAAGTATTTTTCTCATTCGCATTTTGTACCTGGATGAGTAGATAGCTAAATGCATATTTTCACCTGCGAATGAAAATAAGATAGAATCTTCTAAACCGGCCTCGACTTAATGGTAGTTTTCTATCGTAAAGAAAAATGAAATACAAACCGGATGATGACGTAAGGGGTAGAAACCACGGTCGCAGAATAATATTTCCAAGGTAAAGTTTAAAGACTGTTTTTATTCATCTTGAAAACTCATTACTATTATATGAAAGTGTAAATTCGTGGAATGTATTTACAAACACCAAAACAATCAACACTTTGTAGCTTCCACAAGGATTTTTTCGACAGGTTCTGTCAACAGGTTGACATTTTCTGCTGAATAATACAGAAAGTTTGTCTTAAATAAATAATAAAAAAGTTAGGATGGGGGAAGGGGTAATTTTAAGAAAGAGAAGAAGACAGAGGTGTTTCAAGTTTCCCTCTTGAACCGGTGAAGTAAAAACTTCTCGTGGAAGCTATGAAGCGTTTTTCTTTTAGGGTGTGTATTCACGCAACTTTCTGAACTCAGAAGTAATAACCAACGTCTACAACATAACTTCGATCATACGTCTGCAACGTAATTAGAATCGGTATTTAAGGATATTTTTATCGATTACCCAACCTTTTGAATGCTGCAAAAGTGCTGCAAAGCATTGGTGCATTGCATTGCTGTAAGCTGAAAATCTAATCGCGTGGTCGTCCCACGCAGCTCTTTTTTTCATCAACTTGGAAGCCGTTTGCACGTACTTGCAACGCCCTTGTTTACATTCATGTGTCTTGTTCATCGCAAAGGGGCTCCGCTGGGATTCTAGGCGTCCTTTCAATTCCCGAGGATCACGGGAGGCGGCTCGGTCCGGCCACCGCTGCTTCGTAACAAAACTAGAGGCAAATAATACCAGCCCTTCTCAATCCAAAGCCTGCAATTGCATTTAAGTGCGCACGGCTCGTACGTGCTCCACGGGAAAAACACGAACCGTTCGAAAATGGAGAATCCGAGCCTTTAAGTAATTGACACTAGAGCGTTAGCTGGTGGGGGAATGTCTGAAACGAACGGGGAGAGGTTAAGATACGAGGGAACGAGCATCACCGGGAATGAAGAAGGGCAGGTTCTTCAGCCATTGAAATGTTAAAGGTGCCCAATTTCTGGAAACCCTCCTTGCTTTTCTCTTATTCCCCCACCGACCTTTTTCATCTTGCTTTCGGCTCCCTTTCGGACCATCTCATTCACCCAGCATCCTTCCATTTCTTTCCATGCAAAAATACGGTAAATCGTTCAAGAAACCGCCCCTGTTGTTTCTTCAATCAGACCGAAGAGGATGCAACAACCTCCCAAGCATCCCACGCTCGTATATCTGTCTATTCCCATTTTCCTTCAGTTTTTCGCATTCTACTTTTATACCTTTCTCCTTGGTTTCCATTACGCCTCTCCTTCACGCCCGTAATTCCTCTCCGTCTTTGGTTGAATCTCGCCTTCTCATCCGCAAATGTATCCACTTCCCAGTTCACGGCCTTGCTCGTTACCGTAAAGGCAAGAGTCGTTGCCCACGACTCTGGCCTGCAGTGGGTATCGTTTTAATAGGGTCGAAGGGTACGGGGCGTGCTTTTATATCTCATTCCTTCCCGCTGTTTCTTTCCTTCCTCTCGCATTCCCCGTTTGCCCATAATGCCTCTTGATTGTCCACTGCCGCCGTGAAGTAGATTTAAAGTATAGCGGAGCCACTTTTTCTCTCGGAATCATTGTAGTTGAAGTTTACCAAGGCTCGGATTCTGATGTAAAATATTTCTTCTTAAACTAATCGTTCTTACTTCGAAATTTTGATTCTATAGAAAGCGCATGTAGGCTCCCGGATAGCAAAAGTAAGGAAACATGGTCGACTTCTGTAAAAGCGGCCCCGGGTTCGATTCCCGGTGGAAGCCTACGTGCGAATAACGACAGCTGTCGTAGTACTTTTAGCAAAACTACCGCTAGATAGCGCATGGTTATAGTTTTGGTTTTATTCCTGAGTTACTATTTGGTATTTATGAGTTGGTAAATTTAGTTTACCAGCATTGAACAGATGCATGAACATTCATTCTGTATGTTTAAAGATATTATTTGTATGGTTTTAGCATCGGAAACACTACTAGAGTGTCAGATTAAAGGCAATACTATACCACATTCACGTTATTTTTTTATTAAATCTCACTTAAAACTTTTCCTGGCTATGTGCTAGGCATATTTTATTTTATTACTTTAAATTTATCCATAGGTATCCATACCTTCTCCCAGGTCTCTATAGGAGATTTTCCGATTCTTTTAAATCGTGCAGCTAAGAGCATCACTTTGCTCCAGCTGTATGGGACAAGTTATTCTTTATTTATGCAGTAAAGATCATGAATTTTAAGAAAGTTTATTAATGCGAAATAAAATACTCCGGAAGTAAATACTAGTCAAGGTTTGATTACAAAAGTTTATTTATGAAAGAATAAATCGTAAAATTTTCCATGTAAACCTTTATCTAGGAAGGGTCATTTGATGTTGAATAATGAGCACTACGGCTATGAATAGATGGCTATCTGAAATGTTATCAAGAATTGTGACCTTCGGATCCATTAATTCCCATCTTCGGAACTCAACTAGTCGCCGAGGTTCTAAAACGTGAGTTACAGCATCACATCTCATTCATTGTCGTTAAGTGCCCTTTATACATATTGGCCTTTTGTCACCGCCGATCTGAAAATCTCTTTCCGCTCCCATTTATCTTTTCCTCCCTATTCCTCCAATCTCACATTCGCTATCCCAGTTCGTACGCGATTTCAGGTGGAATCCAGCAGCGAATAATTCTGACTCCTTTTCTTCCGCTATCTTCTAATTCTGCTCCCCAGAATAGGTAGTGGTTTGAGAAGGGGATGAACCCGCGCCCCTAAATTCAGGAACGTCTATCCTTCTCCTTCGGCTCATTCATTCTTTATGCTCCTCATTCCCTTTTACGCCACGACCTTTCGCCGTACATTTTCACCTCCCTGTCCTTACCCATGGATCCTTCCCTTCCTCTTCCCGTACCGCCTTGAACATATGCAACCGCCATTCTTTGCTCTACCGCTATTAGCCTGCTCTCAAGGCGCTAGGCCGAAGGTGCGGGGGATGAAGGTGCATGATGGCTAGTGGCAGTTTTAGGTGGCCAAGGCTATGGTCTGCGGGAAGCGGGAAATGGTGTGGACGCGTTAGGGAATGCTGATTGAAGGGACGGTTGATTGCCGCAGCGGAGCTATGGGCAGTGTCAAGGGACGGAGGAGAGTCGTAAGGAATTGCCGGACACAAGTCTAGGGGACCATCTGAAGCGTACCTTTCGGATTAGATGGGAGGGAGAGAAAATGAAATTACACTGTAGCTAGAATGCAGGACGCATTCGCCATAAAGACTTGCAATGGATATGGCCGGAAATTATTTCAGAGAAACATTGTTCAGTGATAGGTCGCGTGTATTAATACTTATATTTATTATTCCAAGGCATATGCAGGTATTTATGGGAGAAGTCAAAGAGTGCATAAGCATAAATACTCATAGGATTTACATGTAAACTTACACTTATTTTAATATAATTAAGTCCATCTTATTCATAATGTTTTTGGGCAGCTTAGGGAGTTGAGTATTAGTATTGCTGAAAGTGCCTCGACAACTTAGGTCATTTCGCACGTTGACCCCAACCGGGAATCGAATCTGGTACCGCTTTAGCCAAAGTCGAAGGCGTTGCCCACGTGGCTATCCGGGGACCTAGGGGGCTGAGGTTTTAAGCAATAAATGCAAGTATTTTCCCTAATCATATACAAACTCTTTTTTTAGGCTTTTAGGTGAAATCATCTATGAAATTAATCAATTTTACTACGCTAAATGTATATTTCATTGTTTTGTTATGGGTAATGTGAAAAATGAAAGCTGACTGTGCTCGTAAATAAGTAAAATAGATACTACGATTAACATATTTCTTTTTCTTTCTTTGTAAAGTCTATGAAATAATTCTCAGAAATTTTTTCATGTTTCTTATCTGATCTCTAAATTGAATGAACGAGTCGTTTAATTGGAGCAGCGCGAATTCATTCGTAGATCCTCTTAGATTTTCATTTCCTTGAATGCATCCCAAATTTTTCTCAATTAAAATGAATGGAACATATTTGTAAAGAAGTTTTGGAAAGCAAAAGAATGTTACGGTAGTTTAAGTATTTACCACCAGAGCCAATTTATTTATAGCAGAAAAACATTCAAAGAGTGCCACTTGCTTCTGGCAAGGTATAATTCCAGTCACAGGAGACTATTTTTCGACGCATACTGAAAAAAGTATCCATAGAACGAGAACATTCCGACTGAAAAAAGACCTGCGACTGCATCTGGGAGAGAAACGGTGTTTTACTATCTCACAACAGCGTTGACAGCATTCCACTCATTTTTGAGCAACAGCTTCGATGGTGGTGATAGGCAAGAGAATAAAAGATAAAATGGCAGAGTTTATTCAGATAGGGAAGCCGTTTAGTTTTTGAGATCTCGCTGTTAATGCTTTCAGCGCGATGCAGGGCAGTAAAACTCTCGTCGCTCTAATAGGGTTAGCGGAAGCGGTCGTATATGCTACGGAATCCGCTGAGTAGAGAGGGGTTAGGGTCAGCCTCTCTCCCCCGCCTCCTTTGCCCTACCGTTGCCCTGAATGTGGCCGCAACTCCTCCCCACAAATCCATTATGAACGACGGCAAAATGCACTTTAAACCACACGACAAATATCTAAAGCCTTTTTTCCGGGAAAATCACACTCTAAAGCTTTTTTAACTGCTCTACGCTCAATGGCTCTCAGGGTTCGTTGAAGTGCATCAGATTTGAAACTAGAAAATTGCGTCAACCTAATACTCAACGATTTTAATTCTATAAATAAGTTGTTTTCGGGTTATTCCGTGCGTTTATGGAAGTCAGCCCTCTAGAATGTTATCGAAAGTGCAGAGTTGTTTACACTGATTCCTGGGATTGTTAATTATACGATAGCACAACAAAATATAGAATTGCAGTGGTAATGGGTAGCGATGTACGTACGTGAGAGTTGAAAAATAAAATTAACAAGTTAAGGGTTAAGCATAAAAGTTCATGATTTTGCGCGGATTTTATACGAATAGGATCCTTTTTTTATCGAGACCATTCACATGTATGTGCATCGTTTCATACGTATGTAATATTTAACCATCTATTTTTTAATGAGAGAAACTGAGCGATTCTTTTACTTAACCGAATTATTATTTCAAAGAAAATATGAGTAATTTTTTTACTCTGTATAAATTTACCATCTCCAAAAATTATTTTGTAAATATTTCCGAAAAAATAAGGCAACTACTTTAGAAAACTTTAGTCCTTGGAAGAATATAGCTTTACTCTCGTAACCTGGAAATATGGAAGTGCATTTTCAGCGAGATAGCAGTATTTCTTCTTCTTTTTTCTGTAGTGCTAATTTTATGTAACATTTATATGAACATTTGCTGAGTATAAAGATATTAACAGTAGATTACTTTACATGACATATGTAGTTGTGCATAGTATTGATACTTACTTCAGATCTTTCCATGTCATGTAAAGCTACTGTGAAAGAAACGTAAGATCGTCTCTCTGGTACCCCTGAGTCCTTTGTAAAACCTCGTGAAAATTAACGGCTCGATATTAAATAGGATTCATATTGTATCTCTCTCGGTGTTCTGGATTTTATTTCTACATGTTGACCACCGGTTTTAATAATCTACGACGATTTTTGAGCTCCGACGAGAAAATGGGTCTAGAAATGGATGATCGAGTGAAAAACACAATTTAAATTACTTTCTTTGCTTTCAACTTCATTTTTCAGTCCCAAAGCTACCCTTGAAAATTGTACCTTACCTTTAAATTTTTGTGATGTACCCCTTAATTATGTTTTATAGTATTTCAGGAAAGCATTTAATTGTCCTGAAAGCTATTTTCAAAATTACTTTGGGATCCATTCTGCAGTACCTGAGCCACGGTTCGTGCGTGAGGAAAATAAAAAGGATGATATTCGAAAGTGGTACCCTATCTCGACTCCCGTATTTCCCATCTTTTCTTCTTAATCAAAAACCCCTCGAGTGTTATATTTAGTCGAATTACTTCATTCTCGCGGATGATGAGCCTAGAGGACGAACCGCTAATAATTCGCAATTCCACATTTATATTTAATTATATTTAGAGCGGAAAGAGGCTTTTCGTGTAAACGCCCTCCCATCCTTCCCACTTTCATTTTCTACGCCTCGCATGCTCCATCTCGACGCTCTCCCCTTTCATTCCGTCCGTTAATGAGGTCTTTTCACTCGCCCCTTTCGCACTTTTTCCCGGCGATGCATCTTTTCGACTGCAGCCAACCCGAATCTCCCTGGCAACACGGCTGGACATGCCTCCCCCTCCCGTGCAATTTCCCTCCTCGGCCACTCACTCATCGCCGTCACGCGCATTTACGCTTTCTTTTGTGGACGTCCCGAACCATTTACGCCACGCTATCTCTTCGCGTCGACACCTCCCCTTTCCCTAATGGCCCGACGCTTCATCACCTCTTTACATATTTCACTCATTTGCCAAACTATACCCTTCCCAACGTTTCTTCCTCCATCCATCTTCCTCTCCAGTACAAACGGTGCGCAGGAACACCTCCATATTTTCTGTCTATGTTTATTATTCTGTGTACAGTAAATCTACAATTTTACCTCCCTTAGTGAAACTTCCGAATTAGTAACGTCGATGTAGTTTGGTGAGGACTCTTCCGTTTTATCAAATAATTTGTTGTGGATCCTTCATACGTATACGCACAATTGGTTTCACGGTAAAACTCATCTAATGTGAAATTCGTCAATTAAACTTAGGGCTATTTCATATCCATCGTAACCATTATTATCGTAGTTTCAAGTATACACAATATTTCTTTAATTAGCTCCTATCTGGAGCATTTATCCCCGGATGGCAATTTGTAGCTTTTGAAATAAATTTTTTTCATGAGTACTTTTTAAGAATAATATTTTCCTGTACTTCCGGTATAACTCTGTTTGCTTTTTATTATATCTGTACGTACCTACCTCGTATATAACTTTGTTTTTCTTTGATTTTCTAAAAAGGACAATTAGTGTTCGAAGTTTCTTTATATTTTTACCTTCTTGTCATTCTCATTGGCTTCACGCCGTTTCTTTCATAGAAGATTGACTTTCCTTGAATACTTCAATACACCTTACTTTATTTATTTACTCCCACAGAATCTTGACACAATAGTCTTCTGACGTTTCTTTAAACGTCTGCAAATTTGGCTCTTCTTTCTTCATATTTTTTTCATAATTCTTTTACTCTTTTCCCTCTTTCAGTATTCTTCAGCCCCTTTCAGTATTCTTATATTTATTTGTATATCTCCTTCCTCCTTTTGTATTTTCATCATTTCCCAACTTTCGCATACTTTTTCCTTCCGTATAATATCTCATTCCCTACCTCTCTTTCGATCCTGCTAACCCTGTCTCCCTTATTTCTTACTCTAGGACATTTCTAGCCCGGATTTTCTTGTCCACTTTCCTCTCTCTACTGCTCAATCTTTTTTCCACTCTCCTTATCCACTCTGCTCAACTCCCACGCGTGCGATCTCCGAATAGGATTGATAATTTCAGATTCTAGTTCTATTTCCTAGAGGGAGCGCTATGGAAGTTGTGAGGATTGAGGGGCTAGAGAGGCAATACTGACGTCCGACTGGATTTCAAGGATATAGAGGTGTTTTGGGAATCGCCGGAGAATGATGCGACAACAGCGTGTGAGAGGGGAAAGTGCTCAAGGGAGAGGACTTGGCGTTAGCCAGGGAAAGTTACAGAGGGAATTGTGCTGATGGGAAGCAGTGAAGAGGGAAGGAATCGTTCGATAGAAGTGCTGGTGAATTGAGAGCTCGTAAAAAAAGACAGGAGAACGGGGGCAGTGTAGGATTTTTTCCTGATAAAAGGAAATAATATTGGATACCTTTTGTGGATTCCTGCAAACGCATCTTTATTGATGGATTATTTTCCATTTGTTTCTCGATATAGGATTGGGGACACTGAATCTTTCATATACATATGTCTCATTCTTGATCAAGGCTATAATGTGATAGTACAAGGTTATGATAGTACAGAAATTGCTAAGGTGTGAGTGATGGCTTACTTCTTGGTCACTACTAATTAAACGCAGTGGAATGCATCGTCCATTAGGTTCTTCTACTGCATTATCGTGGACATCTTATAGAATTCTGGCTCAGTAAAGAAAACGAGAGTACCTCACTCCTCTCTTGCGTAGTCTCCTCATACCTTTTCCAAGGCTTTATGTATTTATAATTATCATTACTATGTCGCTATTTGTCACACTTGTTATTCCTTGGTATTTAGCCGCACAACTTCATTGTGTAACATTTAACACCTTTACCTCAATCCTTGTAATTATCATTACGTTAAAATATTATTTTATTCTTAGAAAAATGATAAAAGATTGCATTTTAATCAGGTTTAAAGAAATTAGAATTCAATGTTACATGGGCTATCTTAGTTATCATAAAGTAAAAAGTGCGCTAACATTTCTTTCCTACGATTCCTCTCATCTTTTCACAGTCTTAATATTTAATTTACATCGATTGTAGGGATACGATCGGAATAAGTATCTCCGATATATACTTGATGATGTCAGAAGATCCCAAATTTGTTCCGAGGGAGTTAAATAAATCAGACAAGTTATTATTTCAGGCAATTGGCTCCTATCCATCGATGGCCTAGGAGCTCGTCTTATTGACATCACTAAATTTGAATTCGTTCCAAGCTAGTAATCCTAGTTTGACCTAGAATACATGTCGAGGAATATCATCTTCTGTTGGCAACGTAATATCGTCAAGATTGTATGATTCATGGTTTCTTCGACTCACTTTCTATGACGAAACTATTGATTGCATTACCTCTCACGTTTAGAAGTATGATCTTGAAGATTGAGTTTGAAGTGTTTCAGACTATGAATTTCCATGAAAGTCACACTTTTGGGAATATTTATTCTAATACAGTCCTGAAAGTAGATTTCAATACTCAATAATAATATAATAAGAGATGAATGCTTATCCTAATATATGAGTATTTAGTATAATTCCGTATTAAGTACCGACGCTTAAGTTACGTTATTATATCGCAATCTGCAATTTTTCAATTTAGTTGTTTCGTTGAAGAAATGTTTGTAGAAGTTGTTGCTTTATGAATCAACATAACAGAGGATATCATAAAAACATTACTCTGTTAAATTTGACAAGATTCTTGAGATTCTTGTGGAACTTAAAGAAGTGATATTTTTATCACATCTTCTGATTTTCAATATTCCACCTAACGTTATAGGAAAACCTTCTTTTGAACTCCAATTGATATTTGTAGTTTAAAGTTTATTCTGTAATACTGATGCATATTGCAAAATTTGGGTTCTTTATACATTGAAAGGAAGGATATTTCAAAACTCTCACTTATTATTCGCTTCCAAAGCGCTTCAAATACGTTCCCTAATTTCTCAAGAAATTCAATTTTCGAAGTAGAACAACCGCCTTGAATTAATGAAATTGTTTTTATAATTATATAATGTATAGTATTTGTCCGCTTAAGAGTGCTAAAAAAGTATTACATATTTAAATTCTGTTCAGACTGTCCTTTCTAGTTTCCCGAAGACGTTTTGTGGGAAGAAACTATATTTTCGGAAATTATGATAATTATAAGAAAAATGAAAATTGTTAAATTAAAATTTTGATTAAGAATATTTCTCTCGCCTCCTGATAAAGGTTTTAATTTAAAAACGTATATTTCTTCGTGATTGTCAGTCAGCATCTATCCGTGTGAATTCGACTCCACCCATAATTCCTCATCGTGGCTCCTGAATTCCTTAAAACTTCTTTATCTCAACCTTCGTTATGACCTCTATAAACATATCGATGCAAACTTACAACAGGATGGATTTGAATTTCCCTTCGTAAACTTGTTGAAAGGTTCCATTAGAAGATCCTTACATATTCTGTAGAACACTGCCTGCGTGATTCCCTAGCAATTTTAAACGCAATTGGTAGATTTCCTCTCTCAAAAGTTATGAAAATTTGCGAAAGAAGAGTATAAAGATTGTATTTTTTGTTACGGTCACACGTATCCCCACCATCAATATGAGGAGAATAAGATGTCTCGGAAAGAGAGAAGCAATTTGGAGCCGGAAATGGGTTGCAGCTTAAATTGGAACACAAAAGGAATTCCGTCACGGAAACAGCTTCAGCGGCCGTGAAATATAGTGCCACCAGTGAATTGAGAGATCGATGCAGACTAAGATGAAATAGCAGCGTCGCGTGCCTAACCGTTTAAAAGCCGCAAAAAATCCGTGTGAATAATATATGGCTGACGATTTCCGTGAACGTGTCATAATTCTTCGATGCAAACCGTGACTGAAGGTTAAATGGCTCTCTGTTAAGTTAGGTTACCTTTTCAAATTTCCCGTTTTGTTCAATTGCAAACACGATTTTCTGCGGGATCGAGAGATCACAGCTTTTTCTTTGCTTGACGTTGCGAACAGTTACAATTAAAGTGACTTATCTTTAAATCTAAATTGCATAATTGGCGTGAATGGGATGTATCTAACATAATAATAATAATCATCTTTATTAAGATGATTATTTTTATTATTATGATTAAGACTAAAAGTCTCCTCTTCCATCCAACCCATCGTCATATTTCATACAGTTGTTTATTAAAGAAGATAGAAAAAGAAAAGTGAGAAGAAATTTGGACATAAAAAGAACTTAACAGATTCTTAGGGATGAAATTATACACTGCAGGAAGCACCCACTAAGGGGGTTTGAAAAACCTGCGCAAACCTATCGATAATAATAGCTAAAAGATATTCCAAAAGATATTATTTAGAGTGAATTTTAGTTTTAATATAACTTTGCCAACGTTTTCTTGATAAGCAACATTTTTATTCGCTTATCTCTTTGATGATATTTTGCTGGGATTGTATTCGAAAGAGATAGGAAAATCTACGTTAATTTTAGGAAAGTTTTCTTAATGAGTTCGACTTAGCTTTGTGTTTAGAGTGACTGGGAGAGTTTACTCGCAGAAAACTTGCTTTTGCATCTCTAATCATGTGGCTCCTAATATCAGCAGAGCGCAAGCCATAAGATTCAGCAACTTATATTTGTTACATTTTAATTCATTAATTTTCCAAATCAAATTCATGTAAGTTAGATATTTTTACATTTGTGGAATTTTTACATTAATTTTTTAAATTAATAATCAGGAATCGATGAGTGTTGTATTCTCAATTATTTTTCCTGGCCAGTAAAACATTTAATTAAACTTCATCTTATTAAATTAAAGAATTCTTAAATTCAACCCACTATTTTACGTAACCATTAAAGAAATTTATTTGTTATATTCGGAAAATTTACCTTCTCATTATTCTAGATATTAAGGAAATCTTAATGAAGCTTACTTTTTAAAACACGTAAAACTCTTCCTTTTCATAATCCATGACAGTAATTATCATGTTTTGGTTGAGAATTTTTCCTTTTTATTACGTGATAAACGTAAGTACTGCAATGCATACTATACATAATGATACAACTACATACCATATTGATAATAATGGAAGTCAGCGCTAGGAAATACTGCTGGAACCTCCTCCGTAAGTTATCCATTATCCAGTCAACTCTTTATTCCCGTGCAATACCTTTAGCTCTTTCATCAGATTTGTCGGATTTTTCTGTTTGTTTCAAGCCTACAGTTATAAAACCTGCATGTAAAAAGAGGTCAGAGTAACTTAAAATGATTATAGGAATCTTACGACAGTAGTCTTATCAATGCCAAATCGTTAGGCATGGATTATGAATGATTCCAGTATTTTCAATCCTGTGGAAATATCAATGAGTATTCTTTGACATCCTTCTTAATTTCCCATGGTGAATTTAAATCTCAATCAGGCGAGCACCGAGGGGATGGCTAACGGGCAAAACCCCCACCAAAGTATCTACAAGTGTTTATTCAGAACCAAATTCTCAAGGGTCTTATAAATAAATATTTGGTCCCTTAAAATATTTTTCATAGGCAAAACTTCCTTATGATTCTAATCAATTAGTTCGTATTACAACGTATATAGGAGATTGTTGGTTATAATAATTAAGTCCCCCCCCACGAGCAAAGTTCTGGGTGCGCCTCTGTTCTCAACCAAACGTGGTGCGTTGGAATTTTTGCCTAATCAGTCCATTTGGCAGAAAGGCGGTGTCCATAAGCGGACGGCGTTCTTAAAATCAAGGGGTCATTCACTCGAAGACGGACTCGACCCACTTAAAAGTATTAGACGCGAGAGCCGTCCAAAAAGAAGGTCGCAATACAATTTCACGGGCCTACTTTATAGAAAGATACTCTGAGATGAGTGTCTTACACAATCCTTTCGATAAGGATGGAGATCGGAAACCTTTTCCTTAATAGATATCATTGACGTTTTCCTACGTCCAAGCCTCTCCTCTTTTTTGTCTCTCTCTCTCTCATTTTCCTCTTCTCCCCTTTCCTCGTTTGGCATCCTCTTTTTCGTCCGTTTCTCTGTTCGCCTTTGGCCTCCCTCTAAGCCCCTCTGTCCTGCGGTCTCCGGTGCGGATTGTCGAGTTCTTTACGGTCTAATCCCGGGAATTAGTTTCCACCCTTATACTTTCCAATCCTCAACTTCTCGTAACCCCCTCCTCATCCTCTACCCCTTCCCTTTCTACCCGTGTAACCCCTCCGTCTCCTCCGTTTGACCTCCGCTGATAACTTCTATTACTTCTCCCTCGCAAGAAATCCCTCTTCCTCCCTTGTCTCCGTATCCAATCTCCGATTTGATCGATGACTTGTTTCCATCATCGCGGTTCGTGAGTGACGTCCTCGCCCGCCTTGATTCCACGCCGCTGAAAAGATGCCGATGCTCTTACTTCTGGACTCCGCCTTTGACCCGCCATCCGTGAAAACGATTTCTTTTTCCAGCTGTCTTGCCTTCATGGAATTACGCTCCCGGAGCATTATCGTCGAGTCATTTTGTTCCCGCGGCCGGAGGCTTAAAGTCGCTTGTGATCCTTCCGGATATGATTTGATTGGGAGCGTTTGTTCCCGAATTCTACGGTTTTTCAAGTCTTTGGGAGGGAGGTAATAAGTGGCTTCTCCACTTTTGATCACACGGCATAAAAAGGTCTACTCGATATAATCGCTGTACTCGCGTCGTTACTACGCCTTCAGAAGTATGTATTTCTTGCAAGATTCGATTTTAAGGAGTTTATGCAGAATAATTGATACATAAATATCGCCGAATAAGTTATAGAAAGTTTTTTTTCTATTTCAGAGAAGCTTAAAAATATTCCGCGATTTTATTGATATCAGAAAGGAAAACACTCCCAAGCCATAAGTAAAGTTTCTTACATATTTGGGGTGCTTTCTTCATTTTTGATAATACTCTTACAGCCATGTCTTTTTTTTCTTTCCATCCCATTCTCATTGATAAACGCAGCTTTCCATTTATGCTTTCTTAATTTTATTTTCGATATCTGAGATAAGTACGCTTTTGAATTTGGAAAAATATTCTCACCACACTTTTAAAATTAAAATTAATTTTTTAAGTTGCTGTCCTTTGCCTCAACAAGAAGAGAAGAGACTGAAACCGAAAGAAAAAAAGATACAAACATCAATATAGATAGATTACTCTATTCGACTCAAAAACACGTTGCAAGATTGCTTGCAAAAGGCTATAGTAATCTGTAAGAAGTAGCAAGGGCAACTGTATGGCTGAACTCATCATTTGATTTCGCTGAGAAGCGATGAATCAAAAATAATTAACCTCTACCGCCCTATTATATTCTAAACGGTTACTTAATGATAACAAAACTGAGTGAAAAAATTAAGAAGTACCTCCTATAATTGGTTAGAAAGATTGAAATGAGCAGGATATTTGTACATTAGGGAAAGGGAAAGTAGAAAAATATGTTTCTGAAAAATAAAGCAACAATTGTACGTGCTTTCATATTTTTTCAAAGTCGACAAAAAAATTTCAAATTTTCCTCATCTTCCGGATAACTCATATCTAACGCTATCTTCATTCGAATCGTTTACAGTTTAAATTATGCACAATTAGATATGGAAGTCAGTTTCGACTAATTCTATGGAGGTCAAAAACAATCTATTCGTATTTTAACTTCAAAATCACTTAATGACTCTTCGAATTTAGAATCAGTAGGTGATGTTGCTGTCTGAAATCACCATAATCGTAGTTGAATTATCCACCATACAAATAAAAAATCGAGATGTATCAATCGTGCACTGGGAGCAACAAATCGCAGAAAACAGCGCAGGGCACAAAACTAAAACATTAGCCGGGTAATTTACCGTCCAGGGACCCTGTTTTCGCTCACCGTTCCCATGAAAATGCTAATTTCGCGAACTTGCCTCAAACATTTTTCCTCCTTTGGGCTAAACAATGAGAAAACAAAACGGGGATTTCTGCGGAGTCCAAGGGGCATTATTTATGTCGGTCTTAAGCAGCGGAGAAAAGAAACCCTCAAATGGAAGTCGGGTACGCGAAGAGGGCGCCGCACCGCAACCGTTTTCTCGAACGAAATGACTCTTCTAACATTCCGCTTTGTCCCCCGTTTTCTCTTTCGTCCTCTCTTTTCCATTCTTTCATCTCTCTCCTCCACAAATCCTTTCTCTCCCCTTCCTTTCCGCGACCGAAACCTCTGTTGCACACATTGTACGTTATTGCCACAAGGTGGAAGACCCATCTTTCCATTTTACCTCTACCTCTCTGCTTTATTTCTTTCTTACCCACCTTTGTTTTCCGTCCCCTTTGGAACGTTTTCAAATGCTCGCCTTAATTGCGCCTTTTACTCCTATCCGTCTCCATATTAAAGAAGCTTGGGTAGTTGTCTTCTATTAATTGTGGCATTTTCAAGATAAAATAATTGATTTCTGTAAATTATTTCTTATCCGGCAGTGAGTGTATATTGTAGTGAATATATGTTATGTGTATATCATATATTTATGATGTAATGATTTGGGAAATTTATGTAAGAACGAGATTCTCTCCAGTNTAGAATATCTTGTGAAAGTTTAGTCAGCTATAGACATTATGAAATAGAGTCAGTGCTATGGTGATGCTCTAGTCATTGTCATTGTGATATCATAACGATGTAATGGTAATAAAATATAATAATGATAAACTCATGTGTGGACTGAAGATTTTTTAACTGTCATAACCGAAGGTCCTGTTTATTTTCATCATTGTTGTGTAACAGGTTAACAGGAACAAGTACGTGAAAATATCGACCAGTTTCCACCATCTCATTTAACTTTCACAATAATTCATCCACCTTACTAGAAGTCGCATTGAATCACAGTCTTTACTCTATTTATCGTTCAATTAATGCTCATTTCCTTACGACAACGAGGAGAATCCAAACACTTTAGCTGTAAACAATTTTCTCGCCAACATCTCTCACGTTCGTTTACCACGGTTTAAGCTCTCCGCGCGAGCGCTTGGACAAACACCGAGGGCAGGAAGTTTATTTTCACGATTTATCATCAGGTGATGATGATGACCAGATGTGCATTAGCTGCACTAAATAAATACATCTTACGTTCAAGGGGCCCAAGGCAAAGCGGGAAAAGTGAAAAATCTTTAAAATATAAAAGGTTGAAACTGGTGCTCGGGTGTTCCCCTAGAGCAAGGCTTGTACAAAATGAGGCCCACTAAAGTTTACACTGCGGCTCGCGATGTTATGAAAACGGTCCTCGTTTACAAAAGTGTATACATATTCAAGTTTAGAACTGAAAGCAGTAATTAATATAGGTTCTTGACGTGACAGTTAAAGAATATCGTCCTCATTTAATTCCAAATTAGAAGACCTTGTAAATGAAGAAAAATCCTGTATAAAATTAAATATTTAACCCTGTTTTTTAAATAATATTAAGAATCACAAAAGAAATAACATTACAAGTTCATTTCTTCCATACTTCCTACTTTCACGTAGTTACTGTTTCACCTATTCATTTTATTCAAATAGATATTCTTTGTAAATTTTATACTGACTTTAATTTCCCAAAGATTCATCCGGCAATCCGCGATCTCTTTTCGCCAAATTCACGCGACACTTCCATTCTTTCAAGTTGTACTAGTCTTCCCAAGTGTTTAGAAGTTTAAGATAACTTTACAGGTCAAATATGTTCTCAAAGCCAGAAACTCTTTGAATCTTAACGTGTATTTAAATAATTTCTCAAGAATGTAACTTTATCAACGTATAGTCTTTATATATGTACTCATATTTGCGGCCATCTTTTCACACAGTTAGAAGAATTTTTCGCACTGTGTTTGCAACAGAGGCGTCGGTATTACTCGGGTATTTCATAGATTTGATTCCCATACTCCAAAATAGTACTCACTGAGGGAAACGAATAAGGAAAAAGCTAATAGCCATCCGATATGTGCAAAGATGCCGATGCTCTTACTTCTGGACTCCGCCTTTGACCCGCCATCCGTGAAAACGATTTCTTTTTCCAGCTGTCTTGCCTTCATGGAATTACGCTCCCGGAGCATTATCGTCGAGTCATTTTGTTCCCGCGGCCGGAGGCTTAAAGTCGCTTGTGATCCTTCCGGATATGATTTGATTGGGAGCGTTTGTTCCCGAATTCTACGGTTTTTCAAGTCTTTGGGAGGGAGGTAATAAGTGGCTTCTCCACTTTTGATCACACGGCATAAAAAGGTCTACTCGATATAATCGCTGTACTCGCGTCGTTACTACGCCTTCAGAAGTATGTATTTCTTGCAAGATTCGATTTTAAGGAGTTTATGCAGAATAATTGATACATAAATATCGCCGAATAAGTTATAGAAAGTTTTTTTTCTATTTCAGAGAAGCTTAAAAATATTCCGCGATTTTATTGATATCAGAAAGGAAAACACTCCCAAGCCATAAGTAAAGTTTCTTACATATTTGGGGTGCTTTCTTCATTTTTGATAATACTCTTACAGCCATGTCTTTTTTTTCTTTCCATCCCATTCTCATTGATAAACGCAGCTTTCCATTTATGCTTTCTTAATTTTATTTTCGATATCTGAGATAAGTACGCTTTTGAATTTGGAAAAATATTCTCACCACACTTTTAAAATTAAAATTAATTTTTTAAGTTGCTGTCCTTTGCCTCAACAAGAAGAGAAGAGACTGAAACCGAAAGAAAAAAAGATACAAACATCAATATAGATAGATTACTCTATTCGACTCAAAAACACGTTGCAAGATTGCTTGCAAAAGGCTATAGTAATCTGTAAGAAGTAGCAAGGGCAACTGTATGGCTGAACTCATCATTTGATTTCGCTGAGAAGCGATGAATCAAAAATAATTAACCTCTACCGCCCTATTATATTCTAAACGGTTACTTAATGATAACAAAACTGAGTGAAAAAATTAAGAAGTACCTCCTATAATTGGTTAGAAAGGTTGAAATGAGCAGGATATTTGTACATTAGGGAAAGGGAAAGTAGAAAAATATGTTTCTGAAAAATAAAGCAACAATTGTACGTGCTTTCATATTTTTTCAAAGTCGACAAAAAAATTTCAAATTTTCCTCATCTTCCGGATAACTCATATCTAACGCTATCTTCATTCGAATCGTTTACAGTTTAAATTATGCACAATTAGATATGGAAGTCAGTTTCGACTAATTCTATGGAGGTCAAAAACAATCTATTCGTATTTTAACTTCAAAATCACTTAATGACTCTTCGAATTTAGAATCAGTAGGTGATGTTGCTGTCTGCAATCACCATATTCGTAGTTGAATTATCCACCATGAAAATAAAAAATCGAGATGTATCGATCGTGCACTGGGAGCATCAAAATCGCAGAAAACAGCGCAGGGCACAAAACTAAAACATTAGCCGGGTAATTTACCGTCCAGGGACCCTGTTTTCGCTCACCGTTCCCATGAAAATGCTAATTTCGCGAACTTGCCTCAAACATTTTTCCTCCTTTGGGCTAAACAATGAGAAAACAAAACGGGGATTTCTGCGGAGTCCAAGGGGCATTATTTATGTCGGTCTTAAGCAGCGGAGAAAAGAAACCCTTAAATGGAAGTCGGGTACGCGAAGAGGGCGCCGCACCGCAACCGTTTTCTCGAACGAAATGACTCTTCTAACATTCCGCTTTGTCCCCCGTTTTCTCTTTCGTCCTCTCTTTTCCATTCTTTCATCTCTCTCCTCCACAAATCCTTTCTCTCCCCTTCCTTTCCGCGACCGAAACCTCTGTTGCACACATTGTACGTTATTGCCACAAAGTGGAAGACCCATCTTTCCATTTTACCTCTACCTCTCTGCTTTATTTCTTTCTTACCCACCTTTGTTTTCCGTCCCCTTTGGAACGTTTTCAAATGCTCGCCTTAATTGCGCCTTTTACTCCTATCCGTCTCCATATTAAAGAAGCTTGGGTAGTTGTCTTCTATTAATTGTGGCATTTTCAAGATAAAATAATTGATTTCTGTAAATTATTTCTTATCCGGCAGTGAGTGTATATTGTAGTGAATATATGTTATGTGTATATCATATATTTATGATGTAATGATTTGGGAAATTTATGTAAGAACGAGATTCTCTCCAGTCATGCAGACTAACCGCAGTTAATTAATAATAATAATTTGGTAGGCTTAGTCTTTTAAAGACTTTTGAAAGGAATTGAGGAAAAACAGGGTTAAATATTTAATTTTATACAGGATTTTTTATAGTTAAGTAAAATAGAACTTTGTAAATTCCACAGCTTGGTTTATTTTCACGATTTATCATCAGGTGATGATGATGACCAGATGTGCATTAGCTGCACTAAATAAATACATCTTACGTTCAAGGGGCCCAAGGCAAAGCGGGAAAAGTGAAAAATCTTTAAAATATAAAAGGTTGAAACTGGTGCTCGGGTGTTCCCCTAGAGCAGGCTTGTACAAAATGAGGCCCACTAAAGTTTACACTGCGGCTCGCGATGTTATGAAAACGGTCCTCGTTTACAAAAGTGTATACATATTCAAGTTTAGAACTGAAAGCAGTAATTAATATAGGTTCTTGACGTGACAGTTAAAGAATATCGTCCTCATTTAATTCCAAATTAGAAGACCTTGTAAATGAAGAAAAATCCTGTATAAAATTAAATATTTAACCCTGTTTTTTAAATAATATTAAGAATCACAAAAGAAATAACATTACAAGTTCATTTCTTCCATACTTCCTACTTTCACGTAGTTACTGTTTCACCTATTCATTTTATTCAAATAGATATTCTTTGTAAATTTTATACTGACTTTAATTTCCCAAAGATTCATCCGGCGATCCGCGATCTCTTTTCGCCAAATTCACGCGACACTTCCATTCTTTCAAGTTGTACTAGTCTTCCCAAATGTTTAGAAGTTTAAGATAACTTTACAGGTCAAATATGTTCTCAAAGCCAGAAACTCTTTGAATCTTAACGTGTATTTAAATAATTTCTCAAGAATGTAACTTTATCAACGTATAGTCTTTATATATGTACTCATATTTGCGGCCACCTTTTCACACAGTTGGAAGAATTTTTCGCACTGTTTGCAACAGAGGCGTCGGTATAACTCGGGTATTTCATAGATTTGATTCCCATACTCCAAAATAGTACACACTGAGGGAAACGAATAAGGAAAAAGCTAATAGCCATCCGATATGTGCAATGGCATCACCTTGGCAGAATTCAGCATTTAAGTAAAAAGCAGCGGGTTCGTTGTACGTAGAAATGTAAGCAAAAACTCCGATCTTTGAGGTGGATTTTACAAGGGCCACTCCCTCCAGTCGTGGCTGTCGGGCGGAATGGAAGGTAAAATGAGAAGGTATCGCATAAATACAATAGCGCGTTCCCTTGCATCCGTGCCCTAGCGTTGCAACCCGTGTCTTTCATGTATTCTCGCCAAGTTCGCAGTTCGCATATTTTTTAATCACGGCTGTGAAGCTTGCTCCTCTTCTCATTGGCTATGAGGCTGTGCCCATTACCAGCCATGCAATGATATTCCTTCTTCTTCCGACGACTTCCGTTCCTCGTAGTCACGGTTTTTGTCCGCTGAGTTTAGATGATTTTTTGAAATTCCGAGTGGATTACATCTGTCTCATCTTTGAATTCGTCGAAATTCGTTCCGGCGAATGCCGTCGTTATTTCACGCGACCCCCTCGTAAACTTATCCACCGAAAATGAATATTTTCCGCTCCGTATGAATGATGAGGCCGAGATGTCCAATAAAATTACTTCAAAGCCATCTCTCATGTATGTTACCGTACACCTACCCATGCCGTATTGGGGCATGTATCCTCCGACGTGGGAAGACCGCTTAGAATCATTGCCTCAGGAAACCTAAAGATGTTATTCGTCCTTAGCAGGAGCGTCGTTTCTTTGCTGTGCTTCTTCCATGGGTTTTTGATTTTTTGGTATTTTTCTTAACTTCTTAATTTGCCTATATTAATTTGTATTATACTTCTGATTTTATTGATTCGATGCATTGTATTAATTTCAGTTTCATTATTTTTTTCTCTTCTTCTTAATTAATTTTTTACATGATATACTCTTCGCTTTTTTTANTATAACTTATCACGCGGATTTTCACAACTCTGAGAAGAGTCTTATTCACTGGTTCTTGCATCGAGAGCCTCTAGAAAGCTCGATATCATCATAGAATTTTATTCCCAATTGTAGAATATCTTGTGAAAGTTTAGTCAGCTATAGACATTATGAAATAGAGTCAGTGCTATGGTGATGCTCTAGTCATTGTCATTGTGATATCATAACGATGTAATGGTAATAAAATATAATAATAAGAAACTCATGTGTGGACTGAAGATTTTTTAACTGTCATAACCGAAGGTCCTGTTTATTTTCATCATTGTTGTGTAACAGGTTAACAGGAACAAGTACGTGAAAATATCGACCAGTTTCCACCATCTCATTTAACTTTCACGATAATTCATCCACCTTACTAGAAGTCGCATTGAATCACAGTCTTTACTCTATTTAAAGTACCTCCTATAATTGGTTAGAAAGGTTGAAATGAGCAGGATATTTGTACATTAGGGAAAGGGAAAGTAGAAAAATATGTTTCTGAAAAATAAAGCAACAATTGTACGTGCTTTCATATTTTTTCAAAGTCGACAAAAAAATTTCAAATTTTCCTCATCTTCCGGATAACTCATATCTAACGCTATCTTCATTCGAATCGTTTACAGTTTAAATTATGCACAATTAGATATGGAAGTCAGTTTCGACTAATTCTATGGAGGTCAAAAACAATCTATTCGTATTTTAACTTCAAAATCACTTAATGACTCTTCGAATTTAGAATCAGTAGGTGATGTTGCTGTCTGCAATCACCATATTCGTAGTTGAATTATCCACCATGAAAATAAAAAATCGAGATGTATCGATCGTGCACTGGGAGCATCAAAATCGCAGAAAACAGCGCAGGGCACAAAACTAAAACATTAGCCGGGTAATTTACCGTCCAGGGACCCTGTTTTCGCTCACCGTTCCCATGAAAATGCTAATTTCGCGAACTTGCCTCAAACATTTTTCCTCCTTTGGGCTAAACAATGAGAAAACAAAACGGGGATTTCTGCGGAGTCCAAGGGGCATTATTTATGTCGGTCTTAAGCAGCGGAGAAAAGAAACCCTTAAATGGAAGTCGGGTACGCGAAGAGGGCGCCGCACCGCAACCGTTTTCTCGAACGAAATGACTCTTCTAACATTCCGCTTTGTCCCCCGTTTTCTCTTTCGTCCTCTCTTTTCCATTCTTTCATCTCTCTCCTCCACAAATCCTTTCTCTCCCCTTCCTTTCCGCGACCGAAACCTCTGTTGCACACATTGTACGTTATTGCCACAAAGTGGAAGACCCATCTTTCCATTTTACCTCTACCTCTCTGCTTTATTTCTTTCTTACCCACCTTTGTTTTCCGTCCCCTTTGGAACGTTTTCAAATGCTCGCCTTAATTGCGCCTTTTACTCCTATCCGTCTCCATATTAAAGAAGCTTAGGTAGTTGTCTTCTATTAATTGTGGCATTTTCAAGATAAAATAATTGATTTCTGTAAATTATTTCTTATCCGGCAGTGAGTGTATATTGTAGTGAATATATGTTATGTGTATATCATATATTTATGATGTAATGATTTGGGAAATTTATGTAAGAACGAGATTCTCTCCAGTCATGCAGACTAACCGCAGTTAATTAATAATAATAATTTGGTAGGCTTAGTCTTTTAAAGACTTTTGAAAGGAATTGAGGAAAAACAGGGTTAAATATTTAATTTTATACAGGATTTTT
>KZ308148.1:170652-184525 GCA_000376725.2 Ladona fulva | reverse complement strand
ATTAATTTGTATTATACTTCTGATTTTATTGATTCGATGCATTGTATTAATTTCAGTTTCATTATTTTTTTTCTCTTCTTCTTAATTAATTTTTTACATGATATACTCTTCGCTTTTTTATGAAAGGAACTCAAATTCTGTTACAATTAAACACTAATAGATTATAGAAATATTAACACAGAGAAAGAATGGCAGAGAAAGAAAACGAAAAGAAATTTTATTTCTTTTACCAAACGTACCTAAAAACGTAAAAAAAACACAAACCTTTTTGGGTTGTTATTGCATTATTCTTTCAACTTTTAATATTAAATTTAACTTATCAATTGACAATTGAGGTTAGGTGGAAAAGAGGCCAGCTTGGCCAATCTTGCCTTAATAAAGAGTTTATCCATTCATTTTTTCAGAAGAGGTGCGTCTTAGATTCTAGAACTTACGGTATATAACTGTTGGTGGTAAAATTGACGCAAAAATCTTATTTACTTATTAGCAAATAGGTAAATTTCACAGCGGGAATCGGATAATCTTCAAGATGATATTTTAATGATTTATAACTTATCACGTGGATTTTCACAACTCTGAGAAGAGTCGTATTCACTGATTCTTGCATCGAGAGCCTCTAGAAAGCTCGATATCATCATAGAATTTTATTCCCAATTGTAGAATATCTTGTGAAAGTTTAGTCAACTATAGACATTATGAAATAGAGTCAGTGCTATGGTGATGCTCTAGTCATTGTCATTGTGATATCATAACGATGTAATGGTAATAAAATATAATAATGATAAACTCATGTGTGGACTGAAGATTTTTTAACTGTCATAACCGAAGGTCCTGTTTATTTTCATCATTGTTGTGTAACAGGTTAACAGGAACAAGTACGTGAAAATATCGACCAGTTTCCACCATCTCATTTAACTTTCACGATAATTCATCCACCTTACTAGAAGTCGCATTGAATCACAGTCTTTACTCTATTTATCGTTCAATTAATGCTCATTTCCTTACGACAACGAGGAGAATCCAAACACTTTAGCTGTAAACAATTTTCTCGCCAACATCTCTCACGTTCGTTTACCACGGTTTAAGCTCTCCGCGCGAGCGCTTGGACAAACACCGAGGGCAGGAAGTGAAGCCGTTAAGGCAAGCATGGAGTATGAGCGAGTGATAATGGATCGACCACGCGAACCGGGCGAGGGGATGAAGGGGAGGGAAATGAAGCTTTACCATAAGAAGCATGGGTGGGAGTTATGTGTTATGTGTATTCTCGAGGGAATCGGAACCCCGAAGATGGCCAGGAAGAGCCAAAGACGGAGGGGCTAGTTGTTAAAGGAAGGAGGTCGTAATTAGCGGGTTGATAGGCAAAGCCCAGCACGTGAACACACCCATTTTAAGTCCCCAATTCCCCGGAGACGTAAGAAGTCCCTTCGCTTCTTGGCTCTTCGGAACACTAACCCCCATGAGGTTCGTCTTTCCTTGCCAAACCCTCCCAGTCGGTGTTAACGCTCCGGTCCCTAAGCGAGTCTCACACATCTAATGCCATCTTGGAGGCGAAAGACCCCTCCCCACGTTCCACTCTCTCTCTCTCTCTCTCTCTCTCTCTCTCAACCCCATCTTTCCTGGCCCCTCAAGGGAAAGGGGTAAAGGTCTTGGAGGTGCGACGTAACAGAATGAAGCATCTCCGAATGTTAGCGAAGAAGAGAATGGGGGGCCAAAATGGTTCGAGGTGGAAGTGATGGCGGTCGGCGGGGGAATAAATTCCGCCACCGAGGCGTGAGATTCGATAAAATGATGAGCGAATAGGGAAGGTGAGGGGGTGGTTTAGGGTGAGGAGATGTGCCGGTGGGGAGTGAATGATTTCACTGAGGAGATACGGGCCCGTTTTTTATCGTCCCGAGGTCAGGATGGAGGGCAGGAAACCTAGGCGTTATGGCCGGAATCTGAGGTGAGCGAGATGGTATATGAACGGGTCCCAATTACGGTCGCGGGGACTGGAAATATGGCTCGCTTTGGATGGGCGTTAAATCTTCGAGGATACGCCTTCATCAGTGACGCCTTAAAAAAACCGTCCCGGAGTGGAACCTGGAATTGCATGTTGCGAGGGGAACTTTATTGGATTCGAAACAAGGAGGGAATGCGAGACGTGGGGCAGGTAATGAGGGGATACATTCTCCTTAGTTTTTTGCCTTTTCCTACAGCCCGCTGCGTCAGCGTAATTGCTATCTACTACATTGAAGCGATATAGCGTTGAAGGATGTAAAGGAGATGGAAGTTATGCATTTGGCACATGATTTCCTATTCAAAAGGTTAAGAATGGCAATATTTGAGGGGGTAACCTTGATGTAAAACCTTGGAAGACTCGCATGTTTCGTGCTCATAACTCCTATCTTTTGGCTAGAATCATTTTTATGATTTTCGTATCCTCCCCTTTTACACACAGTTATAACTTTTTGAACTTAAATAAAGATTTAGCTGATTTTCTTAAAAGGAACAAAATAGTACAGGGTGAGTCAGAGTTACCTGATTTTGTTAGGTACTCTCTGTAGATACATTCTTGTATTATTTTGGGCTAAATACGTATTTACTTCATGTTTATACATCGATGAAATATTATTAGAATATTTAAGGTTAAGCGGAAGCTAAATACACGATCTCACTGGGACTCGAACCCAGAACTCTGGCCTTCGAGCATTCGCTCGTGAGCACAATTCAGCGATAATAGGATCATTCCCGGGGTGTAAAATATGAACGAGCACAAGGAAATCAGGTCTCCAACATCGCATTTTTCATTCATTTTCGTATCCGAGGTATTTCGTCCTCTCTCTTTTTCGATCTCGAGAATTAATTTCATCGCATAAAGTGCCCGCGAATTTCAGCCATACGGCCGCCACAAGAGACGCTCGCAAGTTTAACGGCACCCTTTTTTCCGAGGGATTAGCAGCACTTCCGCGCGAAATATTCAATCTCCGCTCTTATTTGCAATGCTGAATCACAAGTGCGCTCGCCGTTTCGCATTTCACGAGAGATTACCTCGCGGAGCATGAGTTGTGACTGGAGATGAAAGAAGTGTAAATTTTTAGTGCGCGGCTGCGGCTCAAATCTCGCGTTTCGAGAGGGAAAACAGGGAAGTCAAGACGAAAGAGCAGTAAAGAAAAGATGGAGAAACGGGAGGAATTGAAAGGGATTGAAGGAATCGAAGCGGGGAGGGGGTTATTATTTTTTCCCGCGAAAGCTGCTTTGCGAGGAATAGGAGAAGGAGATTGACTGGAGAATTAAAAAGGAGAGACTTACGTCGACCCTCCCGACGGCCAGCGTCTAAGAACAGCTCCGCAGACGTCAAAGCCCGCGTAAGAATCGAGATAGACGAACGGGAAGTACGACACAATGAGCAGGTCTTTATTTCCTAGAAAATCCTATTAGTAGTCTCATTGAACTTTATGTGGCGAGAGGTAGTGAATGAAACCGGCGGAATTAAAAGTTGAGCTTCGTCGGGAGATTATTTTATTCCGACTCCGAAATTAACGGCTACTTTTTCTCGATGTCTTACCTTCTTTCCGAATATGATGGATTCTGGGTCTTATGTTACGATGTAACTCATTAAAAAAAGTAATTTCGATGACTGGAACTTTCAGATCGAATAAACTTCATTTCGAACGAAATATTTTAATTTTCTGCTTCGAACGGGGGATCCATGCATGGCATCCACTAATGCTGCAAAACCTGTTCGTTCACTGCGATGACTCGGATTGAATGAGGATCGGAAAATCAGGAACAAAACTGAGACAAATGAATGTTCCAGTCATTTTCGTCATTGCGTTTATAAATACTGAATTGCTTATCGCAAGTGCTTAGTAAGGCTTGATTTCATTGACTTTAGATGTGACATACTCTCCTAAATGACTTCAATCATCATTTCACATGAGTATAAGGAATCCTGAAATTGCTCTAATGTTATCCTTTGTGGGTCAAATCTATGTTCAAATTGCTAATGTAATACTTTTCGGAACACTAGGAAAGCTGACTCGAATGCGGGACATATCCCGGAAAACCATTACATATTGGCCCCTAAGGGATACGTTCATCTGACAATTACAACACGCTTTTGACCTATTAGCCAACGTTTTGCACATCGAAGATGTACAGAAGCAAATCAAAGAATAGGATGCCTACAACAAGGTGTATCATAGAATACGATGCCATCAACAGAATATTCTACTCCTGCTCATAGAATTAATTCTGTAGTAACGTGTAGAAATCGCGACAATCTTTCTCCAGTACATCCTCTATGATTTAAAAGGAGATGTTTTCAATCCCTGAGTAACTTTTCCAAAGCTGCCAGAATTTTCGAATTCAATAAGAATTATCTGTTAGGTAGAAAGACGTTCGAATATATTTTACCATCCCATAAGGTTCTTTCTGAGGCTCTCTTCCATAAGCTTTCCATTCCGACAAATACCGATTGCCTGACAGCTTATATCCTACTCCCGCTGCCTTCTCTATTAATATGAAATTTCGTGCGTTCTAATCATCCGAAGCAATCCTACATTTTCCGGAGCAGAGAGAGGAAATGGAGCCACCGAATGCACCTGGGATGAGATTATTTTCATTTCCTCTGCAAAATCGGATCACCAACCCGATCGACTCCCCACCCCGTCCCTTCCCGCCGGTAAAATTTCCGAAGACCGAGATCTACTTTTATTCGAAGTTCGTTGACAGGTGCTGAACGCGAAAGGGTGAAAAATTTATGGCCGAGATATCCATGTCCGTATTGTACGGAATGATGAATCGCAGGAGAGGGATGTTTCGAAGGAATGTGCGGGAGGGTGAGAGAACGCTGTTGCGATGATGGTCTTCGGAGACTCCAACCCGAGGGCAATTAAGACCCCTTTCCTTTCTTATTGCCCCACGCGCCTTCATTACTCTCTCCGCCTTTGTTTGCCACAAGGTGCCGTCAGGGTGAAAGGGGGATGGGGCCTTAGGATGATTGGGGAGGGAATAAGTGCTGCCCTGATGAACGGCACCCCTCCTCTGCCCGATACCATCCCCACAGCTCGTCAGTCTGCACCTGGGTTGCCCTACTTGTCGAATCGCCTCGCTCACGTTTTTCTGTCGCGTTCCGTCAGCGCGTTTTTGTTCACTCCACTCTCCGATAATCCTCATTTTATTCTCTGCCCGGCTTTTTTCCGAGTCGCACGGTTTAGTTTTTCCTGCGGTCTCCGTCTCATTTCCCGCAGCATTTGAGCAAACAAACACGTTCCGCTTAGGTTCCTGCGCCGTAAAAGGATTGATCCCCTCGGACGTTTTGTTCTTTATTTTAGAGGGAATAAAATGCACCGGCGTCGGATGCGCGGACGTAATACCTTAAGCTTTATGGCGCTTAAGACGAATAAAAGAGTGCCATTATATTTCACGTCTGGTGTTTATCAAACAACGTCTGGGATCGTATCTTTTGTCGCTCCTCTCGCCTGGTCTCTCGAGCCACTCGTTTCACCTCTTCGTCAGGATTCAAATTCCCACTTGCGGGTTATTTAAATTTTATCAAACGGGAAACTATATTTGAGTAATATTCCCATTTTATTCTCTAGTTAATTTTAGTTCGCGTTCGTTAAACTTCTTCATGTTAGAGTATTTTTTTAATGTACCGATCATAGTGTTTTCCTTTAAAGTCTTTATGGAAACCCGACTACTCCATTTCTTACTTTATGACATCAGTTCAATGCTGTCATCAATTCAACTGCAACGTGCCGAAAACTCTTCTCAAACCAGATTAAGTTTTATGCGAAAAAGAATTCTGCAGAATGAAAGTCACGGATTTTTCTTCAAAGTAGTGCATCCAAATACGAATCATAATAAAATTTACTGAGCGGAGAAATTTTCATATATTATCAGCTTCTGGCCTTTCAAATTCATACAAAAGACATTACTGTACAAATTTCAAATTAAAACTACATTTTCGTAATGAAATGTTTGAAAAACACGTTCTCGTTAATGAAAGCTTTAATACATTTTGTTTTGACTTAACTGACTAATCCAAGCTTTCATCTCAATTACAGAAATATGACTTATTTCTCGTGAATATTGATGAACTAAATTAATTAAGTATTCTTAGCCTTTAGACATTTAATAAATTTATCTAAGATGTTGTCAAAACCGGAAATTAGTGATTAAATTTTCCCTTGATTATACAGAACTTCAGCCATTGAAGAAATAGTTGTAGAAAATTTCCTTCAATTTCTTTCATTTTATAAAGAGGTAGAAATTAAAAACTACCTGTATAATTTATTGTCTTCGCACACTTTTATGTGTTGGGTAGGTATTTAAAAATATATATTTCTTTATTAAAAGAATCAATGGTATACAGAAAATTGCGAAACTACAGGTTTTGTGGAATCAAAAGGATGAAGAGGAAACATCTTGCCGTGTTTTAGAGGTATACTGTATATTTTCAAAGTTCTTTAAATCCATCTTTCGTTTCGGTGTAAACATTAAATCTATGAGTGACAAAGAGGAGAAAAATTTCCAATTTTGTATCCTTGACGCGACGAATGAGACATAAATAAAATAAGCTAAACTTAGGAAATAAGGATAAGTAATAACTTGGCTCGTATCGCAGTACAGCTTAAAGACCAAGGAGAAGCAGAACCAAGTTTTTCCAACGTCCTGAGAAATTTTCTAACCACTAAATTACCATTCAAAGTCAAACTCACTCTGCCAACGGGTTGCTAAAAAATTAAATACTTGAGTTTCTGTAAAGAAATGAAGAAAATGCCGTAATGAACGTCAGGAAGTCCTCAGGTTTTCCAACGTAGGCGAAGAAAAGTGTAACGGTATCCGTAATCGTATATAACCAACGCGTCGCGTATGCACTGCCATGTTGTATATATTCCAGGAAACGCAGTAATAGAGTTGATAGACTTCGGCTAACATGAGAAGTAATATCTAATAACTATAGCCAATATCAAAATTCTGCCGGTGAACAATTTACTCCACAGTCGTTCCCCAGATTCACCCCATCCTTTTATTAACCATTTGCATACGACGAGAAAAGCACAATTCGAGCGAGAGCTGAATTCTGAATGGGATATCTCTTACTTTTCAGTCGATCCTTCCTTTTTCGTACTCCCTTTATGAATATTGCCACCTTCCCCCTCTTCTTTCCCTCTCAAGACCCCTCCTCCTTCCACCGCGAACTCTTCTTCCTTCCCCACGCTCAATCCCTCCAATTCTGCCGTCATTCTCGCCAGCTCTCCGCCGTCCCATTCGTCCTTCAACTGCACACATGCACACACAACGGGGGCGCTTTCGGAGCCGTCGTATAAATGGAGTCGTGAGATTAAATTGGCTCCCTAGAATGGGTTGGCTCAGGTGGCGTGTGAGAGCCATTGGATATAAGGGGCAATGGTGTCCTGGAGACGCCCAGGGAGGGCCTCGTATCGGGCCTGTGGAAGGGAAGGGGGAGTCTTGGGGAGGTGCCCGAGTAATTAAGAGAAAAATTTCGGGTCTCTCTCGAAACGTGATGTCCCGACGGATGGAGATGGAGTCCGGACAAATTAGGAGAAGACTCTGAGGGTATATCTAAGAATCCCCTTTATCCCCACACTTTGCCCATCAATCCCACCCTTCCTCTTTTCCTCCCCTTCACTTGTATTAATTCACGGATGAAGTTTTTATGTGCACTCGAATGGGCATGACTCATATTTGTGGCTGCTCTTACGTATGTTAATGCAAGCTCAGAACTCTAGCTCATGACTTAATGACCGTAATGATTACATAGTATGCTTTTACATCGTAATCCAAAGATTTTTTAATTGATTTATGTATTTTATTATCGATATTGGCGAATGTGACGAACTATAACGGTAGGGTTAAGGATAAAGGTTCTCTCTCGTCAACTAGGAATGATCAGAGTACGAATATATGAAACGGAAAGAATCTTGAGATACGTTATTTTGCACTTACGTGAAAGAAAGGTTTGATGCTACAAGAAAATAGTGCTGAATAATTAGAAGTTTTCATGGTCGTGGAGAAAATACAAATAATAAATTAAAAGTGGTTGGTTAAGATAGAAAATAAATTTGCTGAAGATAAGGAGGAAGTATTGAGAAAGGCTTGGGAATCATTTTTATCGAAAGAGAGCAGAATACAGAAAATTATCAAATCGCATACCAATCTAAAGTAAAAAAACTAACGGTGTATAATATTTGATAAAAACCGAATGAATCTTACCTAGCAAAAGCTTCACATCCAGCAGTCCCAAAATTTTAAAACCAGTGTCCAATATATAACGCATCTTATTTTGAAAAAAACGAGTATTTTTGTATTAATTATATGTATTAATCTTCACCAGTAAAAGAAAAAATTTAATTCTTCATTTACGTTCATGTATAAGGCTTGTGAAGGTTCTTTTATTTTCATATTTCTAGGATAATTGCACCATTAAATGTATTACCCCTTGTAAATCAAAAGTAAATTGAGCGAATTACAGCTTATTACCTTGATAACTTATTATTTTTTCTTTGCTCTCTTCTAGCCCATGTTCTCAGAATCTACGGTCGATTTAAGATACCCTATTTACACACATGTATTTGTCTGCAAACAATCTGCCCCAGGGCTTCATCTTTATCCTTCCTCCTCATACACTCTCTTCTCTCCAATTTTACCGGCCCTTTATTTATTTTTCTTGTAATTTTCTTATCTCTCACATTTTCTTCTAGCCCTTTCCATCCTCCGATATAGCTCGCACCGTTCCATCTCTTAAACCTTCACAGATTGCCTTCCATGTAGAAAATTTCAATTTCCTATCCCATCCCAGTATTTGCTACAATTATTTGGTTTACTAGTTTAGTTAGATTCATTTCATTATAGCCCAATTGCATATTTTTCACCGATATCTGTCAATTCTAAGGAGTGTCGAACTATTAGATAACGTTATTTTTCAAGAATTAAGTTTTATTTGTTTTCTCGTTATCTCTTAGAAAATATATTTTCTATATTTAATCGATACTGAATATTCCTGTTTTTGTTTTTACTGAAAATGATACGTTTTGAATGGCTCATAATTCAATTTAAATATTCGTTGCTTTGTCCCAATGAGTGTGATATCTCAATTTTATTAAAGGATTTTCTTTTTCTTTTCTATCTTTCAGCACTTTGACTGTCGGAATCATATACGAGTTATCCAGCCAATGAGCGATGGTGGAAGATTATACATCTGCGGTACCAACGCTCACAGTCCAAAGGATTGGGTCGTATATGTAAGTATTGAATACTTCTTGTAGTCTTGTATATCTAAAGGAGACGTTTTCTAAAAAGGGGCGTGGTCCCTGTCCTTTTTTTCCTGTTTAAATCAAATGAAACATCTGTAATATTGTTTGGCAGAGTTAAAATCGATTGTTTTATGCTATTTTATCATATAACCATCGCTATTATACCATTAATTATGCTATTACTAATGAAAAATACCAAGTATTATTACCTGAAAACATCAGACTCTTATGGGTATAGTGAAGCCTTCAACATCGTAGGAGATTGAGATTTTTCTATCAAATTTGAATTTTATGAAGAGTCACGAGTTCTGACTTATTAGTAAAGTGTAAAAAATGTATCTTTAATTTTTATGTGTATTTTAAAAGCAAAGAGTGACTTTATTCCTTCACTGCTCCTATCGTCTATTGTCGATTTTGGTTTTTTCCTTTGTTTCGTGAAATATGTTACGTGCACATCGTAGGTTAGCCATAAGAATATGAGACTATAGAAATAATATCCATATCATTTAGATGACAAATACAACTAAAAAATCTGCTAATTTTTATAAACAAGTTTTATGCATGTGATAGGAAAAATGTCGACATTTTGCGCAGTCTTAAGGGTTAAATCATTATCTGGATGAGTAGTTCATTTAATTCTATGTTAATTTAGGTTTTTTCATCTTCAGGGTAGGACGTTATCTTGTTAAGTGCAGCATAGTAAGTAAGTTACCTTGCAGGGAATACTTCAGGTCTCAATTCAGGTTGCATTTACAGTACCCGTTTTTTGTTTAAAATCTTAACTCTCCCTGTTAAATATCTATCTTCCTATATTTTTATCATATAAATTGGGCTGAAATGTTCTAATAAATAACACAGTAAACATTGTAAGTTTCGATTATTATTTGAAGTTATTCCTTCTTGGAACCTTGGGATGGATTTTACTTTCCGGTCTCTCTTAGAGCTGATCAATGTCTATTTCACGATGCTGTGATTATGTTGTTGAGATGAGAATGAGCTTTGCGTGTCAAACAGAGTGAAGGCTCTAATGGATATGTAAAGAGAGGGCGGCCGCAGCGGGTCACTTTGTACGTCAGAAGGGCATATAATAGCGTAATCTATGAATAACAACCATCTGGTCGCTGTCATGCTAATCGAGTCTCCGAAGACTGGTTTTGCGGATAGAGATACGTTAGACGTTACGCAACTAGTGCGGGTATAAATCACTCCGCATTACAGAACCCACGGTGATTTCTTGAAAAGATTCTCCCTCCGTATCTCTCAGTAGAAACGGCAACAATTCTGATTCATTTGAGGTTTTGGTTGAGCTTGATTTCACTTCGCCTCCTTCAGCCTAAAATTTCGAAAATTCTAGGAATAATGGCTAATTTGTGTTTAGTTTAACTGGAAGGCATTCAATATTTTCTCCTGATCATAGTTTTGAGGGATGCAATTACCTGACAAGAATGTGGCTTTAATTTTTCTCGTAATTTATGTATCCTCGACCAAGTAAAGAATGGCTTTATCGGACGAGACTGAGACATGGAATTGTCCATCTTTCCTATAATAAGCATGAGGGAAATTGATGGTTGGATATAATTGTACGCATTTCAAGAATGTGGTCCTCTGTGCACCGCCTTATTGTCATTTGTGTTTCGCATCCATGGCATAATTGGAACAGAGATTGCAATGGAGCGAATTGATTGAAGCAGAGGACTTTCAATTTCCACTAAATCATTGAATAAAAACAGTACAAATTGCAGGTATTTTTAAGGATATATCCCAATCATTCTTATTTAGCGTGGTATGAAATGTACCGGTGATATTATTATTCCCTAAATTTGCTGATAGATATTTGAAATCCCCTTATGTATTTATTTCTGGAGAAATATAACTGATTTCTACCTCACATTACTTCCTTGATTAAAGCATGAAATATACCATATATAGATACGTCAGGGTGCTCGTTGAGTATTAATTCCTCGCAAGAAAGTTAATTTTGTAATGCAGAGGAAGCCTTTGGAGAGAGAATCGGATAGCGAAGTAGTTGAAAATTATAATGGAATTCCTCAACCAGAATATAAAGGGATGCTTCGCGCCTATACGGATCCTTTTATTTCAGGTTCCTTTCAAAAATGAAGCAGAGAGGGAAAATAGAAGAAAATTAACGATTTAATTAGAGCTAGGAATAGGAATCCGAAAACTAATTCCGGGAAGTAATTGGCAGAGCTAAGTGGGAATGCGACCTTAATTATGTTTGAGATTTCCGTCAGTCCATCAATTGGAATCCCAAATGAGAGGTTTTGTTCCCTGCATATCCTGACAAGTCGGTCAATGCTCCCATTAATGATCAGATTTAATATCACGTACAGATTGTATCTAAGCAATCGGTGAGTTACGTCATTATTTATTTTTCATTAATCAGTTATATTACCAAATGGAAATGTTTTTCCAAATCTATCACAGAATGCGTTATGCAAAACAATTGGTTTATTACGTTTGTTTTTTGATTCTTTAGCCAACGTTTTTGTTTCTGATCTACCACAATACTTAATTATTCCTAACTGAACTTTGAAATGGTGGATACACCGAAGGAACTCCTACGAGTATTGAATTCCACAAGACTTGTATGTAGCATACATATTATAAAATTTAGTATGCATTATTTACCAGTTATGAGCTTAGAAACTATTCAATAGCAAATCTAACATCTCAGCCTACTCTGGGTTCCATATTTTCCATTTATTCTCTAAAATATTTTTGAAAATTAGTTTTAATTAATCATTCTTTGCTATTATACTAGCATCGGTGAAAATACTGTAAAAAAATAATTTAGAATTTGCTTCGATGTTTGGTCAAATTCGGTGTGAGTTTTATTATATGGAAGTTATTCTCAATGTGAATATATTCTGGAGATAAAATTCTCCTTATATAGGTTAATGATGATAGTTATAAATGGCCGATTAAAGTAAAATTGGCTCAGAATTCCCGAAAGATCATTGGTCTATGAATTTCCTTAATAATTTTGGTGAAATATCTTGCTAAGACGAATAGAGTGGCTAGCGTCCAGTGCTCCAATCCAAAGGGGTTGGGTTCGAGTCCCGGTTGATCAGGTTTTTCCTGTTAAAAGATGGTTCGTAAATAATAAAAATTATGAAAATGGATATAATGGGGGCCTACATGTTTTCATTAACCGCTTCCCTGACGCAAGCGAAATATCTCGTAGAGAGAGAGAGTGGTTTAAATCCAGTCATTCTCGAGATATCTCGTATTTAGGATTTTTTACTTTTTGACCATTTCTTAATTTCAATAATACATCTCATTTCAGTTGTCAAGCGTATTGAGTTTCTCTAGCATTCTTACTTTTATTTCTGTTCCAATTCTAGACCGTAAACAGGTTAAAAATAAAGGATATAAAAAAGTGAAATACAATATTGAATAGCTAGCCAAGGAGAATAAAGACTCTCCGTTCTTAGTTAACCATAAGCGCGCAAATTAAGAAGTAAAAAATATGCTTTTTTTCCAAGTCCAACTTATAAAAAAAAATTAGTCAGGGAATGGGTAAAGAAGAATATTATTAAAGCTATGTGTAACAATCTTCGCGAACTGTTTTCATTTCTTCCGGTTAACACCGTGCAAAAAGATTGCCGAAACCATCATTTCGAAAGGCTCTTAAATGCATTTCGGAAATGAGACACACGTGAACGAATTCCTCCTGATCCTTTACCGGAAGAGCGAAAATTCCAGTTTCAATAAACGAGGATATTATCGGTGCTCATTTTGACCCCGGCAGCGACGCGTGCGTCTCTCTTACAAAAGACTCAATTTCGGGCCGAGTGGAGCTGCAGGAGGCCATGGGAGTGGATGTAGAAGAGAGACTGGACTAAGTAAAGGGATTGAGGGAAAGAGGGAATGGGCTGAGGGAGCGAAGTGCCTCATCTCGGGGACTTGGCGTAGCACTCGCCTTGATCCCCAGCCCGCGACTCATCTCATGTGCGTGTTTTCGCCGTCCCACGCTGCAAATAGGAAGTCGTTTTATTCCCGCTCCGCCATTCCCGCTCTTTCTTTTCTTCTCCTTTTTATCTCGGCCCTTATCTAAAAAGGGATCTCTTTCCGAATCTTCTATCTCCTGAACTCTTTTTTTCCATTCGCTTCATGTCTCTTTTTTTCCACTCTCATTTCACCCTTTCCACAAAGAGGTCCTCCCCGCTTTTCAAGAGTAGTCTCAGCCACTTTCACCTTCATTTCTTTTTTACTTTTCTATCCCCTGCGAATCTTCTCTTCTTTCAGTGGGATTTTAGTTTACTTAGTAAACTCCTGGGTCAGTTTAACCGATAAGGTGGTATCAAATATAATGTATTATAATGTAAGTTTAAATTAACACTAAACATACCGAAATTCTGTAAGTTGGATTGGAAACCGGATTATTTAGGAAGGAATGATCACAATCATAAAGTTGGTACCTTAAAACAAAAAACTGATGTCTGTAAATATTCTTTTCTAAATAGGGGAATAGTAGAATGGAACAATTTACCTGGGGAAGTGTTCGAACATTTTCCTCAGACTGGCAATGTATTTGTAAATAGAATTAAAAGAGTTGTGTGATGTTAAATAAATTTTATCAATAATTA
>KZ308148.1:69311-170349 GCA_000376725.2 Ladona fulva | reverse complement strand
TGGCCTGGAGCCTATCTGTACTCCAATCGTGCAAATAAATAAATATATATATATATTTTTTTTCTCTGCATCTACATTGATGCCCTTCAAGCCGCCTTTAGGCGCGTGGCACGTGTAAACACCGAGCGTTTGGGCTACTTCTTAAGCACTTATCTTATTGCAATCCATTGTTAATTTGGATTTAATCAACATCTGTAGTATTCGTGGTTACAACATAAGTATAATGGAAGGAAGACGATATGATATTCTTCATTTGATTTGACAGTCTCAATTATTTTGGATGAATCTAGTACTTTATTTATTTTCCTCGTTAATTTCCTTGCTTTACAGAAATAGAATTCAGTTTAGAATGTTGATATACTTCAGAATTTTCGGAAAATTAATTGTTTATGTGATAATTATGAGTTTATCTTATTAATATTGAAAACTATGTGAAATTTATTGCATCGGAATATCTGCAAACTATTTTTCCGTATTAAACCACGTACATTGTTGCCCGAGACTTTGCCTCTTGGTTTGAATTTAATCTGTTTTGGGGAATAAATCTCTAAAGTTATTTTTTGCTTATTATAATTAAGAAACATTATGTGATACCTAAGCTATTTCAATTTTTAAAGGTCATTACGTCTATTTTACCAATTAAGTTTTTTAGAAGTTGGAAAGTAATGAATAGCAGGTTGCTATGGCGGTTAAATATAATTNTTTCTATAAATAAAATGTCTAATTCATTTTAGCAGTTTTCATGTCGTGAAATTACTTATCCTCTATCAATGGGATGGATATTTTTTGTGATTTAATGTTTTCGACTCAAGGAAGAACTATTTCGACTGAAACGTATTTTTGTAGAAGTTTGCTTTTATGATAATTTCAAACATTTTACTTAGTCCATGCGTTGAAATTCGCTAACTAAAATATGTGTGTGACATTTAAGATGTAACTTAATTAGCTGCGAAGCTGCAAAAGAGCATTTTCTCGAGAGGGAAGTTAAAATCAAAATTATTTTCTTTCAGGTCAGACCAAAGTATATGGAAGTTCATTTTTTGCCTACAATTTTAAATAAAGACTGTACTTGAACACCCTCTGACACAAATTACATTCTCTCGTTAAAATTTCTACAGCATGACCCAACTCCAAAATTGAATATGTACGTACCTTCATAACCCAATTCTGTAATTTACCTCTAGGAGTTATACTTTCCCAGTTTGTTGTTTTCCAAAGTAAATTATGTGTCAATCATCAAGAAACTTTTGTAGGATCTTGGAGCTCCGATTTTAAATGCTTACCTCAAGTCTATTTTCAGATGAAAATCGTTTTCAGTATTCTTTTTGTTTAGTCTAAAAAAAATCAATTTACGTTATATATATTCAAAAAATTAATTTCAAATATATCTCATCGAACAATTTTTATCATTCTCTCTCTTCGCCTCTTGAGTATTGAATCTCTTACCGCTATAAAATATGATAAGCTTTCTGTACTTTTTCTTTTTCTTTCGAGTTCCATCGCCAAGCAGTAATGAAATTGTATGAATGAAGCGAAATTACCTTAAATGAAGTACTTGATAAATCAGAGCTCTTGTTTTTAATGACAAGAGCAGATGGAAATATATTCGAGGTAAAATAGGCTTCTGCCACAATTAATGCAACGAGTATCTTATATCCTCGAATACTATAGCATCCTAATTTATGCCCCCGCTAGATAGATCTGTAATAATCCATCGTTAATCTCTCGGCCTTCACGATTGGAGCACTAGTAGAGACTTTTAGAGCTGTTAGAGATAAAGAAGAAATATTTTATTTTTCATTCGTAGGCACCAATTATCCTGGATATTTTTCTTGCTATGGGTAAATCGCTCATTTTAGTCGATACTCTCATATGTATTGGCTAAATTGTCGCTAGAGAAAGAACAATAGATAAACAAATAAAAGAACATGCTTTATAAACTATTCACGTGGTTCAAAAAACTATTTGTAATAATTTAAATTGCTCACATTTTCACTAATATTTGAATTCAGAATGACAATATAATGAAAGAAATTAATATTTCTTTCTGATGCATCACATTTCTTCTGCTTGTTATGATCTGTAATTCTTAATCTCATAACTTCATATAAACATAAATATTCTCTCGATTTAAATATATCATGAGGTATCATGGTACTGTTGATCGTGAGATCAATTAGTTCTTCAGTTAGCTTACCAGTTAATTTTCAGTTTTTGTACTCTAATAGGTGTTAAATCAATCTTTACACTATCGAAATCTCTTGAAAAAATTCTCTTTTAATCCTATAGGTATTATAAGCGCGATGTTATGAATATTTTCCATTCCTATTTCTTAGAAACATCATTCGTCATCCTCGTGAATCAACCACGCATCGGAGAAATGTTCATCCTTTTCCTTCCCATCTTCCTTCCTTTACACCTTTCTTCTGTGTTTGTTATATTTTGGTTACGTGAAATAGGTCAGAATGTAAGGCGAGAAACTCGTCACATTACGCCCCGAATCCCCCGTGGGCACGGACGAGACTAGAGGATATTGCAAGCTACTTTGCCCAATATCAGATTTAAAAGGGTAAAAATGTCTCCGGGAAATGGGGGAGGAACGGATTTTTCCGTTACTCCGTAAAGCGCACGTTAACTTCGCGGGGAAACGAGTATCATTCACACGTTTATTAATTTTTCCATCGGGCACTTCCCTCGAAATCTCGACGAAGAAAAACCTGCCAACGGCAACAACTCAATCTCCCGCTCCGATATCTCTTTTTCCCCCGAAAAATGAAAATCTCGAAGAGCTCCCTTTCTGTCTCCCCCACTTCCCCCGGTTTTAGAGAGCAAAGTGGGCCGTTTTTATTTATACAAATAAAACATTTTTAATGCCTGTCGTAAGCGGAGGGACAGAGCGTGGTGAGCAAGGGAAAGGAAGGGACGGGGAGGTGGAAGGGGCAGATTAAGAAGGGTCGAGGGTTAGGGTTTAGGGCGGGAGGCCGAAGGAGGGAAAAGAGCAAGGTGTGGTCCAGGATACACGCTACGGAGAAGGAGATGATCTTGAGAAAGGGATAAGGAACGGAGGGGAAATGTTTCCCGAGGGAAGCGGACGGAGTAATTGGCAGCACCACCGTTGGCGGTTGAGAGTTGAACTCCGCTGTGGCGTAAGAGCGTCGGATAAATAAAACATTGAATTAAGATCGCTAAGGTTGCTACCAGGAGATGAGAAGGGATGCGGAACGGGTGAGAGGAGTTGACGTCTGGGAAAGAAGTTTACGCGAGGAGGAGGAGAAAGTAGAAGTTATCGGAGAGGGAAAGCGAGAAATTGCGAACAATGGGGAAGGAAAGTAACCGATAAATGGTGCGAAGGGATGGTGGAAGGAAACGAGGCGTGCGAATGGGAATTGGCTGGCCCAGGAGAAAGGTGGATTGAAGAGAAGGTTCTGACTGGCGCGATTGAAGCTACGCTCCAGCATCGCTCGAATTTATGCACATGAGCGGTGATATTTCGCAGTAATTTTATTCTAAATAGACCTGGGACTTGATAAGTCCCCATTTCTCACCATAGAAATATGGCTACCACACTCAGAAGTAAATTTGGAAGAGAAAGTCGTCCAAAGCCATTTAATCACATAAAACTCGGATGTTAATTCTAAATGTGTTAAATGGCTCCCGGAGATTAAGTGGACAAAGCGTTCGTCTTCAGTGAAAGCAGTCCCGGGTTCGATTCCCGGAGGTAGACTACGTGCGGAATGACCTAAGCTGTCGAACCACTTGTAACATCATACCTAGTACTATTTTAACACGGTATGAAACTGTTTCGTGGCGAGAAATGGAGCACATTAAAACTGTTTCATTCTTTTCGATGAATTCTAAAAGTTGTATGTTTGATTCAATTTTTTAGCTAATCTTTCGATTTTTAACAAGAAAAGAAAGATTTCTATAAATAAAATGTCTAATTCATTTTAGCAGTTTTCATGTCGTGAAATTACTTATCCTCTATCAATGGGATGGATATTTTTTGTGATTTAATGTTTTCGACTCAAGGAAGAACTATTTCGACTGAAACGTATTTTTGTAGAAGTTTGCTTTTATGATAATTTCAAACATTTTACTTAGTCCATGCGTTGAAATTCGCTAACTAAAATATGTGTGTGACATTTAAGATGTAACTTAATTAGCTGCGAAGCTGCAAAAGAGCATTTTCTCGAGAGGGAAGTTAAAATCAAAATTATTTTCTTTCAGGTCAGACCAAAGTATATGGAAGTTCACTTTTTGCCTACAATTTTAAATAAAGACTGTACTTGAACACCCTCTGACACAAATTACATTCTCTCGTTAAAATTTCTACAGCATGACCCAACTCCAAAATTGAATATGTACGTACCTTCATAACCCAATTCTATAATTTACCTCTAGGAGTTATACTTTCCCAGTTTGTTGTTTTCCAAAGTAAATTATGTGTCAATCATCAAGAAACTATTGTAGGATCTTGGAGCTCCGATTTTAAATGCTTACCTCAAGTCTATTTTCAGATGAAAATTAACTTTTAAAATGCTCATATCACCGGAAAAACGTTTAGAGAGTTTAATTTGGCGATTTTGTACCAACATCGTTAACCGTCTGCTATTTTTAATACCATTGGATATTTGGTGAATGGTCAGAATTAATTTCTTCGGTTTTATAGAAACTGTGTCTGAATTTTTCCTTTACTCTAAAATCACTTCCAGCGCTGTACAAATAACTAATATTAGTTATAAGAATAGTCTTTCCTCCACTTTGCTTCTGATTATGGAATATTGTTGATTTATTTGTGGTACTCTTCTCCTTAAATTTTACTTTCCTCAACCATCGTACTCTTCGTCCATCAATCTCTCAGTTTATCTCAAATTTTCTCCTCGTGCTCTTTCCCTAATTTTCTGCCTCTGCCATGTTTTTATTCGCATGCGCCTTTTGTTTTCTCGCCAAGAATTCTTATCGTCCTTTCTTTCTTTCTTTCTTCCGCCCTTATTAACCCGTTGCACAACCTATTTGGCTAATTTTATTCTCTTTTTCGTAATTTCGCTCTCAATTCATTTTCATCTCTGAGATGTCTCGCCACTCTATTCTATTCTCGTTGGAAGAGCCATTTTGTAGCAAACTACTGCATGTATGCGACGAAAGCTTCACACTTGCTCACAAATTTCGGAGAGTATTCTGAAACTTATATGAGCTGGGGAGGAAGAAAGTGGTTTAAGATATGTGATAGGAGATGATACATAAGAAGATAGCAAAAAATCTTAGAATATCTGCCTGGAAAGTGGGTGAGTTGGGTTCATTTATTTATCATTGGGTTTTAAGGCGCAAACCTGTACGGGATAAGTAAATTCCTTAGTCTTTCCCTGTTTAGTAAGTCAGTTCATTTTTCTAAGGTGACAGTTTTAGCCGGACTCCAGCACTTTCTAATGATTCAATTTCGATAGCTGTGTGCGAATTTCCTCAACAACTGTGATGTAAAAGAACGCTACGGAGAACTAGTGGTAAGACATCTTTTAAATCTTTTACTCGGTTAAATGCTATTACTACACAGACATGGTGGAATTAATCTAAAAAACCCATATTAAGTGGAAGATAAACGCGATTCAACGAAATATTTCTACTTAAATTCTCAATAAAAGATAGGAAGAAGATGTACAAGAGACTTAGGATAGTCCAAGTACTTAACAAGGAAGTGTTTTCCACATTTGAATCCGTTTTCCTTGTATGTACTTTCCTGCGAGTCCCTAGAGAGAACGTAAAAGAGGCATTATTTAAGGATTTAAGAAGTTTCGCACTCTTTTATGAAAACTTAATGACCGCTTTATTCTCCGAGAAGAGCTAGAAAAATAACGCTGGAACATGCACCCGCTATTGGATCACATTCTGAATAGAACACACGCGTTCTCTCTGAAAACTCCAGATTTCCCATCGTGTACGAACTTGTTGACGAGTTTTTGTCTACCACGAGATTTCAAGAGAAGGGAAAAAGCGGCTCGCTCTTCCCGCCGTACATATCTCTCTCATTATTTTTTATCCCCACAAAAGAAATTAACTCCATATTCACAACTCCCTCCGCTTAATTTGTACCTTTCCCCGGTAAGCTCGCTTCACCGGAAAAAAATAATTACGGCGTATATTCACTTTATCCTCGGAAAGAAGCGCCAAACAGCGGTTCTTAATCATAGCGTCTCAACTGATTGCATTACGGCTTATTTTTCTCCTCGTCCCGGAGTGCTGCGAGAAATAGGTTTCGTCGCTAGGAAGGATTCTAAAAGGAATATACAGATGGCCGAGGGGAAGAATAGACGGGGCTGAGGGGAAAGGCGGCGTGAAATAAGAATGAGGCTGTAGGATACCGCTCACGTTTTCTCTCCCTTCTTTTTATGGCCCCTTCTCCCTGTTTTCTTCTCCTTTTATTTCTTTCTCTAAACCTCTCCCTGTCGACGTAGCCCCGAGTCCCTTAACCGCCCTTTTTCTCAATTCTTCGCGAGGGAGGGAGGGCTGGCTAATGGGAATTTCTTCATTTTTTGGAGCAAAAGAAAGAGATTCGCAGGGGAAATGAATTAAGTGGAATGAGAAGGAGGCGGGAATGTGCACGTTTGGGAGGGCGGGAGTGTTGTCGGAAGTTTTCCCGCGGAATTGGGAAAGCACAAGGTGAAGGAGGGAGGTTGCGAGGTGCAACAGGAAACGCACGCGGCGATCGGGGGAGTGTAAGACCACAAGAGGGGGGAAAGAATGGGGAGAAGTCGGCTGTTACGGAGCTGTCGGCAGATGTAAATAATTAACTCGGTAAAAATGGCGCTTCCTTTGTTTTAAGACGGAGATGAGGGGAGGAGTCTGGATTCTGAGTGCGCGTGGAGTTGAAATGTACGTGGGTTAGGCCGCAAGTTGTGCGAGGGGGAGAACGTAATTGTGAAAAATGGAGAAGAAAGAGCTTCCGACAATTTGTATATCAAAAGGTAATTGTTACGTGTAAATTCAGCAGCTGGGATTGTTTTTAACGTGCATTTTTTCCGCTTGTGACCCTGAAGGATATTTATAGCCGAAAACCAATTTGAAGTGAAATTTACTTATTATAAGCTATCTCGTATCCCAGAGAAAAAAATACATTGGAAAATGATGAAAGAATTTTTTATCGTTATTCAAGTAAAATATATAATAGTTACCCACATATTGGTAATGTTTCGTTTGGTACAAGGAAGTGATCGAATATGAAAGAAGGGAATAAATGGGAGTTAATGGAGTTAATGGGAGTGATCGTCGAGGCAAAGTATTTTTTCATCGTTTTTTCTCGATATGACGACGAGCTAAATCGCATCTACTACCGACGAAAGGGTTTAAAGTAACGTTCGTATGTCATCCCTTTTATAGCAAGTATATTGATACTTGCACTGTTATAATTAATTGCTGTTGGATTCTTGTTAATGTAACCATGGCGCCAGCAATAATGAAAACTATACATTGGCGCTAATTTATCTTGCCTCGATATATTTAGCTAATTTTGACGAAATGCATTTAGATTGCGAAAGGCTATTTGTTTGGCTCCGAATTGGGCTTAACAATATTAACCTTCATCCAACATTTCTTCGAATTACTTCCCGGAAAAGAGAACACCTATATCTCCTTTAATAAGTCCGCGATCTTCCTAACCTTTCCCTCATAACGTCGACTAAGTAAATTAGTTTCCGTGAAGTCAGCCTCGCGAATAGAAGGTTACGGAACCGTATGGGAAAGTAAATAGAGAAAGATATAAATGGAATCGCCTTATTTAAACGCGACAAGAGGCGGGGGGCACCTGTTTCCACTTTAGAATCCGTCGCTTCTCTTTTAATTAATTCTAAAACCATTCCTCTTTTGCTGGATCCCTCGCTCCTTCAGTGTTGCTCTGAATACTTCAATACATTCCTCCTAAGCGTCGAATAATTAAGTTTCTCCGACAGAGCATGTAGAGAGAAAAACATCGTGATGGCAGCTTCCTCGATGCCGCTGTCAGTGGAAAGTAAACAATTCACGTGGTGATAAACGCCGGCGGAAACACCGCGAGTGAAAGTAGCGTGTGATGATGGGAGAAGGGCTCCGATAGCTAATATGTTATTTAATTAAAACCCTCTAACGGTCATCATCGCTCGCGACTCGCGCCCCCTTGCTAACGATATTTCCCATTCAATAGGGTTTATCTCCTCCGCCATACTCTGATGTCATTTATCCCTCAATGGCTCTTGATGAAGATTATATTCACCTTTCCCTTTCCCTCCAGCTCGAACTGCTGCGGAATTCCATATTCGTACTTTATTCAGCACTGTATAAAATTAAAGATTTTCCTCATTTCTATGTTTAATCATCCTTTCCTTTGGATTCGACTAGAGCCAATTAACCCTGAAACGTAATTAATAATGTAATATAATTAATATTAATAATATATTATAATAAACTAATATTTAAGGCAGGAGCAAACGGTTTTTTTTTCTTTTCCTAAAAAAGGGGAAATCAAATATAAAGAATTGCATAATATTACAAAAGATATCGTAGAGATCGTTATTTAGGGGAAATAAACCTTTATTTTCACTGAGAATACTTCTTTGATCGTTCTCTTCAGTATGTAAAAATTTAAGGCGATGTTTAATTATAGAGCTCTTGCGCTAACTCCCAATTGCGCTAACACCCAATTGCGCTAACATCCCCTTTCACCAAAAAATACTATAGGTAGGACGGGACGCCAGGAGACGCTGCAACCCGCAGCTCCGACATACGTTTCATCTGCATTAAGAACAGGATAGTGTTTACCAGTCCCGCAATGATTTCAATGGCAACATTTGTAAAGATTTAAAATATATTTCTAAGAGTGAATGAGAGCACCACTTCGCGCATTTTAAAAGTTCGACTGATTTATATTTATCTAATATAAGAGTCAAGGAACATGCCAATGCTAACTATGCTCGAAGCCTCTGACTTCGGCTCAACGAGGAAAAGTTATTTCTTACAGTTCTATTCGTTCGCAATTAATTCTTGAGTGAAAATTCGTTGAATAAATATTTGGATTCAATCTTTCTGTGCGAAAGATCCCTTTTACGAGCCTTCTTTGTAAAAGAGAGTGATTCCCGTCGTGGGCATTTGGCCTCTTCGAGGAGCTAGACTAGTGTAAAGAGGCGAAAAAAGGGTTAGGAGACTCCTAGCGCAAGGGTTGATTTCTTTACAAAATGAGTAATACCGGGTTTTAGACGAAAAGAAAATTTCCAGAAATAGCATTTTAGATGTCTGAAGAAGTTCATACATTTGCATATTTTTAATTCCATTAATACTATAAAATCAAATTTCTTGTTAACGTACGCGTGGATTTGAACCAGAGTTGCTAAGCATATACAGAACTTTCATCAGTTCAGTTGGTTATACAGTTGCCCACTTGAAGCATTAAACGAGCCCAAAAAGTTTTTGCTTAGCTTGGCTAGCGAATGTTGCTCTCAGAAACTTATTAGTCGCTGAAATAGATGTAACTCACCGAACACCCTATTCTTATCTCCGCAAATGTTTTTCATACCTACGAAATGGCTTATTAATCAGTTTAATGGCGAATTATTTTAATGATATACTTTATTAATCAGTCACGTACGTATACCTACTTCCTCGTATACGAAATACTTCTGCTAGTAATAAAACGAAAACAGGATCTCTAATTTATGCTTACCATGCTGATCCTCTCCGTCAATAAGATTCCTTAAATAGCCCACGGGCTACGACTTTGAACCGTTCTGCTTTGAACTCTATACCCACTTTAAATTCATAATCTCTTTGACTTAAAATTAATATGTCCAAGCGTGACTTAATGGAACTCAATACACATCTTAAAAGAAAGATCACTCCGTATTTTTCACAGCATATTTTGATTGACTAGTTTCCTCAACGAGTCTTCAGGTCTACACAATATATTGACATCTTCAGCAGCAGAAGCTGTCAACTAGTTAACGAAACTAGTCAATGAAAACCTATTTTGGAAATTACGAAGTCTTCTTTCTTTTAAGATATCACTTTGGCATGTTTCCAGTTTCTTCCATATATATTCAGTCGGCATCATCTTCTCTCGTTGCAATTACCTCTCATTCACCTTCCCTTCCTCTCTTTCTGCATCCTCCAGCTCTTCATTTCCTCTTTATTAATTTTAATAAGTCGTTTTGGTCGTTTATTCTGCCAAAGCGGGATGAAAGAGGGTAGCTATTAGTCTCCGAACGCCCTCATAAAGTCACGCGTTTATATATTCATTTTCCTGCATTTATGCCCCTTTCTTACACTCCCACGTCGTTCGGTGCTATAGACTCCATTCGCCGTGCTGCTAACGTCATTACAAACAATTTACCCGTAGGCTCACAGTGAACGCGCATGCCCGCGTTAAAGTAATGCGGCGTGATCCGTGATCGAGTCTCCGTGAGGTCGAAAACTGCCTCCGCTTCGATTGCGATCGTTTGATGCGATTGATGCACTGAGTGTAGTAAAAAAAAAGCTCACGATTGAATTGAAGCGCCACATTAACCTTTCATGAAATCGACCTCGGAGAATTATAAAATAGACGCCGTTCCGAATGCAAGCGTCGGTTGATTTTTCAACATCCTTGGTAGCACTATTCTTAATTATTCTATTCAGCGAGCGCTTTCGAACCTTTCACAATCGAGGCTCTTTATTTCGTGGATCTGGTTTCCTTTTTGTCCCGGGTATTTTTGCTCGCTTAAAACCGCGCGCCCTATTGAAGCCATTTGTGATATTTCCCCTCTTCCAGTAAAAGGACGACACTTATTGTCAATTTTTCTCTTTGTCTCTCACTGATTGCCCGCGGATTTTATCTGCGTTGGACTAGATTCGGGTTGATTGACTGATGTTTTTTGTTTAAATGATGTGATCATAGCATAATTTCAATTATTACCATTTTTTGGGGGTTCAAATTTAAGAAGGCAATTTTGTTACTCTAAAGAATAGGAAAATAAATAAGGATTTTAGTATAAAATTTGTTTTATTCTATCGTTTTATTATTTTTATTGACTTAAATTTTAGGATACCTGTCATTTTTGACTCTAAATAAATTTAAAAGTATTTTGTTGCAGTTAATATCATTTGCAAATGTTTAGTAAGAAATTATCCACGGTATTAAAATTAAGTCTCTTTCGAATTATTTTGAAACTTAGTTCCGATATGCGTTTCTGTGTATGCACTTTAAAAACACTACTACTTCTTCGGTTTTAATAAATCTATAAACCAATGAAGAGGGTAATGTACTCTCCGGTATGAATCACAGTCGTAGAAAATGTAAATTTATAATTTATATCTTATATGCATTCTTGTACGTGTATGTCTCGAGCGTGTGGGAATTTCGACTTGAATGTTGGGGTATTCAAGTCGAGATTTGGTCCCATTCACAATTTCATCATTTTTATTCTCCCTTTCAATTTTCCATCGTTTTCTATCTTTTCAGTCCAACTTGACTCACCTTGCACGACATGAGTACGTCCCCGGCGTTGGATTGGGGATAGCAAAGTGCCCTTATGACCCCAGCGACAATTCTACAGCCGTTTGGGTAGAGAAAGGAAACCCGGGAGGCCTCCCTGGGCTTTACAGCGGCACCAATGCGGAATTCACTAAGGCAGATACGGTGATATTCCGGACGGACCTGCATAACATGACCACGGCGAGGAGAGAGTACTCCTTTAAGCGGACGCTGAAGTACGACTCCAAGTGGCTGGACAGTAAGTACAATGTGGCAACTTGACCTTTAACCTTTCATTCGTCGATAAGCTGGATGTGAACATTAGTCCGCGATTTGAGTTGTGACACTTCATTTCACGCAGTGTTTCCATGGTTTGATAGTTAGTTTGTCATTTAATACACCATCGGAAGCTATTAAATTTGTTGGTAGCTCTATCTGGGATTAGGAGTAAATCCACTAGGCAGTCATTCATACATTCCTCTTTTACTTTATTCTGAGGGATGAAATCTGGATTTGATCCCGGAAAATTAAAACGTGAACTGTGAATGATGTGTTACCGATGTTTTTTTACAGGGCTTCGTTTTCGCGAAACTAACTGGGAACATTGAAAGCGTTTTATTCAAACCTAGAAATGTGTATTCATGTGAAGAATTTTAGTCGCATCGCTAAGCTTATGAATTTGCTCCAGTGCTAAAAATTAATAGAATAGCCAAAAATATACCGGTGTTTTATAGGAATTCGTCATTTCGTCATTCCCATAAATATGAATGCTCCATGTGAATTTTTTTTCAGTAAACTACAGAAAGAGGGTTTATTGAGTGTTTAATATTCGCATTAAACTAGATAGTGGTGAATTTGCTCAAGTTTTCAATTAACTACTAGTCGTGGCGGTTACCGTGCTTATGCTCCAACTCCAAGTTCTCGAGTTCGAATCTCGGCTGGTCAGTTTTCCGTATAGGAAATGGTTGTTTATGTTTGTAAACAATAATAATTATTAAAATGAACGTAATAGGACATTTCTGTTTCCATTAATGAAGTTATTATTGTTATAAAACATTTCAACAAACCTGAATTCGATATCCAGATGGCGATAAATATTTAAAGCGGAATTTTCAAGACGAAGTACCGGAAGAGAATTTGGTGAAGGTTAGGCATTTCATTTATATTACTTAGCAACTTTTCGAAAACAGTTTGTAACGTAAGATAGGTATTAGAGCATGGAATTAGAGATATCGTGGAATATATTGATTTGGCCTCGACTTTGTGGTAGTTCTCCATTATAAAGAATAAAGAAAATACTTCTACCGTTACCACAATAATTGTGATAACGGTAGAAGTGTTCTTTTCCTTATTCCTAATAGAGCTACCGTTCCAATCCTCTGTTTTTTCGAAGTTTGCAAAAGTTTATATAAAGTACGATTACGTACGATGTCCAAAACGTCATATTACAAGAAAGAAGGAATCCGATAGAAATATTAGTATTAGATGTCACTAACGTGCCCTCTTTCCGTCTAGCATGAACTCCCAAATTATCGCATCGCCAACATGAGAAAATTGCTTTGTCCGCGCGAAGCATCCCTTTCGAAAGGCGAGATCCGAGTGATTGAATATCTTTTCGTCTGAATGGTCGATGCTCTCCATGTATGCGTAATAACATCGTAAATTGATTATGGACAACTTCTGGGAACTCGAACCCTATCCGTCCCAATTATATGGCTCCGGCACAAAGTGCAAATAATTAACGAAGGTCGGGAAGGTTCGAAATGGATTACAGGCGCCTCGCTCACATGAAAAACGTCTCGTCTGTTGCATTCGACATGTTTATAGATCCGAAGTAAAAAGACCGTGGCTTGTCTCCCGCCACACCCTCACCCCACTGTTATGAGCTTGTTGTCTTATATATGCATTAATGAATATCTTGGAATTAAACCAATTGTTATATGTCCTGTTCATATGCGGAATAATGCGTTATGAATCGTTTATACTGAAACCGAGTATGTTTACAATTCTACGCTAGGATTGTTTGTTTGCAGCGTGTGATTTTTGCGCACGCGAGACGTTGCTTTCGACCACTTGGTCCATTTGCGGTGTCCCTAACAACAATAATGATAATAAGGGAAATTCGAATGTCATTTCGAAATTTACAAGGCTCTAGATGTGAGCAAACATACACAGATACGGGCGTACACGTCCGTATTTGCTCCATAGGAAGTACATGATTATAAATCTGACGTTTAAATTCTTTCATTCATTAGAATGAGGAAACTCCAATTTTACATCCACTGTCAAGTTAATCGTTTTTTCCAATTCTACCCATATTCTTAGTTAAGCAAACCCACAACATTCAGCGCACAGTTCCCACAAACTAATTTTCTTCATAACATTATAATACGCTACGTATCAAATTCATTAGATTTGAAAAAGTAATCCCTATTTTATCTATATCTTGTCTATTAGATAAAGGACTTGTTTGTTAAAAACTCATCTCTAAATCTGAACCGAAAAGGCTTTAAATATTTAAATGTTTATGTAATAGTATGTCTTCATCCATTATCATATTCATTATTACTTTACTATGTAGTACTTTTCATCCTCTCCAATCCCGCGACAGTACATGAAATACTGTTGAAATATCTATTAACAAATGTTTACAATGTTAATGAATATAGCTATGCATTTTGTTTCAACTCAGTAGCTTTAATTTTCTTGAAGGATTAACTGAACGAATTGCGTTCTAAGGGGAATACGTTCAATCATTTTCATAGAGTTTTAGACCAACCAAAATATGAGTTGCGCTACAAATGAGGACCATAGATTTATTACTTATTTAAATGCAAAATTTAATGTTAAACCCCTTAACAGAGTGACACCCCGGCAACGGGTGATAGTTCGTTCTGAAATCGACGGAATCACATTTTCCGTAGAGTTAAAATTTAAAAAATATGGATTGACTCTCCCAGAAAATGCCACACTCAATTACATGTGAGCAAGAATGGGAAGTATCAATTATGTATTGGCTACTTGCAATAATTTTACACGCGTATAAGCGAAAATATAATTTGTAACGTGACGATAATGACGAAAATGTAATTTGAAGGTGACGATAACGAAGGATTGGATTATAAAGATTTTTAAGGCTCAATCTATCCCAAATAAAGTCCTTTTCTCGCTTCACTCACTCCCATATTTGCCCTTTACTCTATTCCCCAACACTTCTTCTCCCTCCGCCATTTCCGGAAACCACATAGGTACCTCCATGACCTGTGCCACTGTGCGTGTCAAAATCGGGGATCGATATGTTACTCTCGGGCGTGAGGGCGGAGAAAGTGCGTTCAGGAGCTGCACAGTGCAGGTGTGAGAGATCTCTAATAACGTCGGCTGCAAAGGAGGAAGGCGTGGAGCGATGACCAGTAATCCAATCCGCGTGCTCAGGCCGGTTGCCAAGCGAGAGTTAATCATGCAGGGCGGGGTGGTTCCGGAATCGTCCATCCGTCAAGAGGTGGTCAACCCTCGTCCTTCAACCGACGCCGTCTCCTCTTCAAAAGCCTCCCCTCTTCAGCCCGAATTTCTTCTTGCGACTGTAAACTATCCCCCTTCCGCGATCCGAAATCTGTCCGAGCGGAACACCATCTTCGTGTTTACGAAGGGGGCGAGGGAAGGCCCGCACGAGGGAATCCATCTTCGATCCCGCTCGAGCGCAAGTTTCCCCACTCCGATATCCGAGACGCCTTCGAATTTTCCACGGTCAAGGGTTCTGGTGTTAACGGAAGTGCGGTTCCGAGGTCCACAAACAGGGCCAGAGGTCGAAAGTTAGCGATACAAACTCGTCTTCATTTGGGATCAACTGTTTGAAGGTCGTGTTCTATAGCGATAGGGGATCGTTGATCCCACTTACTCCAACAAGGATGGAGTTTCTAGTGGAATTAGAAGGTTATCAATAACGCTATATCCTAAAATGTAATTTTGATGTAAACATTTTATTGCTAGATAAATGTAATATTTGACTAATATTTCCTGCTTTTTTCCTCCTCAAGAACTTTGAGAAGGATAATTATTCTTTTTTACGGATGTTATACCTGTATTAATTTAGTCGTAATAATGACGTAATGGACATAATGTTTCACTCCTCATGATCATTTGTGAGTGTAGTTACCTTTTGCACCAGCATCTCAAGGTGCTTTCCCTGTAGTATGACAATATTTTACCCCAATTATGACACATTTGCTTGATTTATTTTACTACTGGAAGATTTTTTTCAAAAATTTGTTTTCCCCCGTCCTTGAATATAAAGGTCAATGTGATCAGATGACCAAGTATTACCCGGAAGGACTTAGATTGCAGAGATGTTTAATCGACTTGAGGTAATAATACGTGCAAGTATTTTGTGTACCTCAACAGTGATTTTAACACTCTATTTAAAATACTGTAGTTAACCGAATTGATTCTGAAGTAGCTCTTTATCAACTGTATACTTTCCATCAAATGAATGCATATTTTCTACCTGCCTTTGGACTTAGATAACCTGTTACAAAGATATCAGGAAACGCTTAGAGATGGCTATGCAAGCAGTCATTGAAACATACCAGAAATTTCGTCTTATTCGTTATTTGGTGTAAAGATTGGTTACATTTTCACAACTGTGTGTACATAACATACAAATATATCTGTATGTATCAGTTTGTCTTTGTCGTTTTGATATTGATTGTTACCAATCTTAACGTTTAGAGAAAAAGTAAATAAGATATACATAAGTTCAGTCTAAAAAATAGAGATGAAATTATGAACAAAATTGCAAAATAAATACGTTTCAATCCAATCCCATCGTTAAAAAGGATGCCAAGTTTTTCGTTGTGTCTATTTTCTAACTATTGCCAGTAATACGATGTTTGTGCCCGCTCTGTTCCTAGTCTTTCCTTATTCTTTTCTAACTGCCACGCAATTATAACATACCTAGAAATTCGCATATTCCAAATTCGATTCGACTCAAAAACGCTATTTTTTCATTTGTCACATTTCAGATCCATGAACAATCTTCAGTAGGCATTTTTATAAATGTTATAAGTTCTATAGTATGTACTGAGGGCAGATTACACTAATTATCTTCTAACTGCATACTTCGAAACGCAAGTATCAACTATCGTATCGAAAATCGCTTGAAAATTTCGTGAGGTGCATTCAACCACTTCCTTCCCTGTAATTCATAAGTGGATCGTTAGGAGAGAGAGATATCATAACGAGGAAGTAGTCCTATCTATCATTAGTCGAATTGGCTCAGTCCGTCCGGATGACGCTATTAATGACCAATTAGTTTTATTACTCTTTCTCCGCAGCTAAATCTCCTATGATTACAAGCCTCTCCTAGCCATCTCATGTAGCCGTGTTAACCTCGTTCCCAACAAGAGAAAGGCGCTCTGTGCAGCTGTTCTCTAGTCTCTCCATTCCGCCAGCCATATGCGAGAGAAAGGGAATGAGCAATAATACGATGAAGTGACGCAATTATGGATGATGGGACTTCTTCGGACCACCAATTCTTCCCTTATCCTCTCGTTTTAATCCGCCGAATTTCAACCCTACCCTTCCCATTGTTTCATTTTCTTCCTCTCCCAACCCTTTCTCTCCCCAGACCGCGAGAATCACTAAATTTTTCCTCTCTCCACACCACCTAAATTCCCATCTCGATATTGCCGTCATGGCGAAAAAATTCAGTAGCCCCACGTCCATTTTAAAGTATGGGCCAATTATTCGAACAAATCGCACCGAAAAGTATTGCCTTTAATTCATTTCGCTAATTAAAAGGACGGCTATGGCGGTCGCGGACAATTTTACGGTATATTTTTATCGTTCGGAAATGGGCGGTTCGCCGCGTTAATTATTCGATGAGAACTATTGATATATTTTACGCTCTAAATATATTCAGGTCTAAATATATTCGGTTCTAAATATAAATGCTTCACCTCGCTGAAGCGATAACGAGGGCCTGAGTGGTATTTACGCGGAACATATCTTTCGCTATAATTTGAGGGAAGGAGTAAAATTTGTATACAGCATTCGGTTCTATTTAAAAGCGAATGGCAGCCGGTAATCTTCTCCGTAATTCAGCTCGATTACAGGAGAGCGGTTAAATTTGAAATGTTAATTGGAGGGATATAAATGATTTTATCGCTCTATCGTACCCTTATCGACGAAGGTCAAGCGAAAGTGTTAGAAGCAAAATAGGCTAAAATTATATTCCACAATTAAGGCTGCCACTATATTTTGTAAGGTAGCCGTTCCTATATTTATGCGTGTAGTTAATTTCGAGAAAAATAAGTTAACCATGGAATGTACATGTTCGGACCCTATGAAACTATTCTTATGTGTATCGTATCAGTCATAGTTACGTGTATTTTTTAATCTGAGAATTCAGTTGTACAGAAAAATAAGTTAACCATGGAAATTAAGTAAAAAACCTACAACCAATACAGTTGTACAGAAAAATAAGTTAACCATGGAAATTAAGTAAAAAACCTACAACCAATACAGTGGTTCGTTTGAAATAATTGAATCATATATTTCGCGCTAAAATTATGTTATTTTGCAAAGTATCTTTCTGCCGTAGCCAAAATATTGAAATATACCTTAGATACCTGAGAAATACCTTAGATATTAATGTTTTTATTAGCCAACTCTTTTTGAAATTCCTTTGGGAAATAACAGTTCGAGTTCGAATTTTTGATGAAATCACCAAGGTATTATGATTATATATCTTAATAAATCGCATTCGCCTACACATCATAGAGTCACAAAAAATGTCACTATATATATGGCAATCAACGCTATAAAGTCTGACCAAGAAGTAAGGGCTAACTGCAATGAATACATTCCATACGTTAAGTCCTTATCGTTGTCCATATTGTACAAATGTATGTGATTAAATACTCTTCACCTATGCCAAGTAAATATTCATTCATTTAATCCAATGTTTATTTATTTACTGTTATTCGTAAAGGTCTTGCAATTGAACATACATTTGTAAGCATTTTTATCTAAAATTTGTAAAACATTATAAATCATAATATCTCTCTATATATCTTACTAATTTAATTGATCGTAAATTTGTCACTCCACCAGAAAAACCCCAGTAATGAAACATCTTTCTCCAACATACCATTCCTGAAAAATATAGGAACGAAGAGTAATTTTTATCCCACCGCCTTCAGCATTAATATCTCCGTCACGCACGCCTTCCCTCCATCCTCCCCTCCTCATGCACTTTCTCCGGCCTCATCCCTCTATTCATTTCATCCCAACGCTCCCTCCAAGCCAATATTTTCCTTTCCTTTCCATCCCCTTCCCTTTCCCCGCGCTCTCGAATTTCCTCTTCATTTCTCACACCTCATCGTCAGCCGATAGTCCATCCTCTAACCGATCGTTATCGCCCAGCCATTGCCCCAATTAGCCCCAGACCAGCGCGGATTTTGGATGAGCTCAAATGCCTTTCGATCATGCCTCACAACGCGGTATATCTTTCTTTCCTCCCGACTATTTTCCTCTCCTCGTAAATCTTGGGGATAACCCCTCGTCCCTCCCCATCCACCAGCCTGTTCTTAACCTCTAAAACAGCCATATTCCGTTTCAACGCTCATTTTAAGCTTAAAAATGTAGCGATTGGTGCAGATGCTATCTTCTAGTAACTGTTTATGCACGTTTTATCTTTACGATATTCATATTAGTTTTCCTATCACCATCTATATATTAACATCTGTATCCATTACATGTTTCATATATCTAGTAGTGAAGTTGCAGCTAATTTTTAACCCCATACTTTAAGGTTTTCTATGGTGTAATTTTCGTTGTCTTATTTTCTGAAACTTTTCTGTTGGAGTTTTATGGCACATTGGTCTAAATGTATTAGAATTTAGGGTTTGAAGCTCAAGTGTATCAGGTTTCGTGATCGACCATGGTCAATTTCAAGAAACTGCTCGCCAATTTATCATTCGCCTCTACCTTTCCTCGTTTTCATTAGCCTTAAATGGTTGACCAGTAAACTTAGTGATATTATGATATTTAAGTCCTGCTTTGGAATATTCGGCATTGACTGTATTCCCGGAGATACGTCTCTCAATTTGATTACGTTGCGGAAGGCTTGAAACTAGAGAAAAAGTAGCCGAGTCCCACCAGTTATCTTGTTTCAAAGTTTAAAATTTAAAAAAATTGAAGAAAACATAAACAAAATTTGAGGTGCTTAAACGTATTCCGTTCAATGGCCCCTGGCTATTACAGCACAAAAAGGGTCTGTTTCCTAGTTTTCCCTGTGATTAGGGTTTCGAGTAGACGTCTCTCTTTTCTTGTGAAACATTGTGTCCCGCGGAACACCATCTGCAACAGACCTTTAAAGTAAAAGTCTAAATATTTTCAGTAGTATGGAATAATTGCTCCTCAGAGAGCTTCAACTATTTAATATTCGCTCAAGTATATATCGTTATTATTATATGGTATACCAGCTGAAGTACCCGTTGATTCTCAACGGGGAAAATGGAGATGAGATTAATTATAGAAGTCCTGTAGGGTAGGTGCGTAGATTTAGATTTTGTCAACGAAAAGAATATTTGTAAGCTCCACCATTTTGAAATCCCGTTGCTAACAATGAGCTGATTAATAAAATATTCGGAAATGGTCGTATGTGTATTCCTGCGATTTGTAAATGTAAATCATTCGCAACAGCAAATGTTAAAATCACTGATATTTTCTTCCTCTTCATATCCTCATTTCTTGCCATTGCTTCTTGATGAGCCTAGATACACAATGTATTCTTACGGAGAGTATATATTGTATGCAAAGTTTGACGCAGGTCGGACAAATGGTTTAGACTCCAATCTCAGGCAAACATACAAACGAACGAACATACAAACCCACAGAATTTCTGCTTTATATATAGATTGAGTTTATAAAGTAAGCTTTATCATCTTTTACTCTCTTTTCGGGAAATTTCATCTTCAATTTATAGTTCTTTCACGCCCTAGTTATATAATGTTAACCAACTCGCTTCAACCAAAACTTCCTCCAGCTTCAAATTCAGCTGCAGTGATTGAAACTGGGAGAAAAGAACGTAGGCATTGACTCGTAATCTATTACAATTGGTGGATCGTGATACATGGGTGAAGATCTCATCTATGGATGATTCATTGTTTCCGTGACCAGCTTAGGTAACTTATTCTGGTGAAAATTCTCAGTAACACATTGTCTTCTCGTAGAGCATCCCAATTCATCCTAATCTCTCTCGGAGGACGTGCTCTATTCCTCGTAGGTCCGCCGTAACCATCCGTTGCCAGCTGAGCTCAAAGGACGTTACTAGACTTTCCGAAACCGTCGGAAAATTGATGCGAGTGATTCGGGAAGACCACCTCTTCGCCTTGGTTTATCCTCGGCTTCCCCGCGTTTATTTCTCTAGATACAACGCATCGAACTATCGCTACAGCAATAAACGTAGGGAATCTTTTGCTTCCGGATCTTTCCCATCTTTTGCGGAACTCTGATTCTTCGTCTTCCTCGAATTCTCGCCGCGGCAGGAAATGTTCCCGGCCCCTTCAAACTGAAAATATCTCGGTAAATTATTATTTCGGGTCGACGTTTAATTATCGCTCCGCCAAAGGAGCTGGGAAAGTCGATTTAGGCATAATGGCCCATAACACAAAGTCAATAGCCCCGCGTCATATATCGTCCTTACGAAATATAAACGTAAGGCTAAGTACGATCGGAACCAACCTTCCCCCATTACGAATTGGTTTATTGCTTAAGGGGTTGGAGGTGGCTCCCGAAAACATTCGACTCGTTTAGTGTAAGCACCGCTGGAGTGGAGTTAGGAGAATGGGGATTAAATTGAACGGGTTTTCCCTCTTCACGGCAGGTCCTTGCACCGGTGTCATGAACTTCCCGTTTACACCCCTTTTGTGCCCCTCCTTCTTTACGCTTTAAATGCTCGATGATTCAGTATATCACCGATTAAGCAACTTATTCATATAATGCGTAAAAAAAATTTGAATTTCGGTTGTGTTGTGTTGTGCCATTCGAGAATAGGATCAGAGATGTTAATTTCTGTTTGATAATGTGCTAGAAGCACCCTGAAAGGTAGTTAAAGATTTGCTTAACTCGTAAAAAAAAAGTATCACTAATGGTAGTCAATAATTTAGATGGCTTAAATTCAATTTTACGGATATTATATAAATTCATAAATTAAATATATTAGAAATAATATGAAATGTAATACTTCTATCAAGTAAAAATTATGCTATTTTGATTTATTTATCAGTCAAATTTGTTGTGCTACTACAACGTAGAGGAGTGTATATGGAACAGTACATGGTGGATGGAGAGCGAGACTTCGCTGAAATAGAAATAATATCGCCAAAAGAAGAAAAAAGGCGCTACATTTATAGAAAACATCGCTGAATTATCACCTATGAATAGGATTTATACGTAGGTTATTTATCAGACATGTATACAAAAATGAATTCCTGTTATTTGTTTTGGCTTTAAGGACCTTTTTTCCTGCAACATCATGCAGCAAAGTTATTTTTAATTGCCAATGTAAGAAATTTGAATATTTTCCAATTCTTGCAGAGGTATTTTTATTTCCTGGTGTTCATCGTTAATATCTTTATTTTAGTAAACGCATCGTAAATACTCTCATAGTAAAATGTGACGAATAAGTAACCTGATCATGTACTAAATTAACCTAATAAAATTATAACTAAGAGCCATTGTATATATTTCGTTGTGTTTGTCTAAAATTTGAAATCATACTAAACTTGTGTTTAGTAAGATTAGTACATGTGACGGTCGGAAAGGGACGATTTGTTATTATTGTAAGTATTCCTCCTCCATTAGCTACCAAATGCGCCAGATAAGCAATGAGGATTGCTAAGGAAGATGTGGAGTAAGATGATCGTATGATCACCGCTATCCGCAAGACCGAGATAAAATTTAATGAAATGTATTTTATCTTGTTCCAAATTACATTAAGGGTGTGAATAAATAAGGGGTAGGGATTCTTAAATATCTGCGAACAGTATCTAGATTAAGGTTGCGATGGGAGACTTCCTTTCTTAATTTCTTTTCTATAACTATTAACATTCTACGCCTACTTTTACTTGTTATTTCCGTTTCAGCGATTTGACACACCCGTTGAGTTTTAAACGAATACTTCGCAGTTTGTACACACTCTCACGAGATGGGTCATCATTCTCTTTTAGCCTCCCCTTCACCTCTTTTCCTTCTGCCCCTTTCCCAGCTCAATCTCCTCCACGTCGCATCCCCTTCTCTTTTCTCGCCCACTCCACCTCCACACTCCCCCGGAAACCCGTAGCTTTAATTAAGCCCCACTTAAAAGCGGCCGCCTCACTGGTCCAAAACAAAAGCACACTCGTACCAATTATTGGAGAAGGGGTAATATATGTCCCGCGTCCCAATTGGTCGAAATTAAAGGATGGAGGCGTCGGCTGGATGGCGGATTAATTACCTCCCGCCAAGTTATGATCCCGACCTACTTCGCGCCTACCCTCATTTCTCACCTCGAGGCAATTTTATGTAGCGCTACCAGAGGTAACCTCTCTCCACCCACTCACCGTCAAATCCACACGACCGCCGCGTTTGATGGGTTAATTTGGTGTCATACAAATAGTCGCCCGCCCATCCAAGTTATCTCGTTCCCCACCTTCCTCGCCCTTTCCACGGTCCTCTTTCCAGCGCTATCTGCAGCCTGTTTGTTCCTGTAGTCGAGCCCTTGTTGTCTGAATCCATAAGAGGCTTTTTTTCCCGTTTTAGTCGGAATCGGCGGGCGCTGAATTGCTCCCGGACGCGGCGATTGTGTGTTCGGAACGCCAGCCCTGTGTACACGCCATTAGCCCGCATTGTCTATCACGCCGCATTGCTAGGAAAGTTGGGTTAAATTCCGCCGGCCGGAATTATTTCTAATTATTATTTCCAGAGAGAAGTTTGCGGTGGGGCATTGGTGGCTGACCGGAAACGAGGTCGTTTTTCGTGCGAAACTGTAACGCGAGTCGATTTCGAACTAGATAACGCCGGTGATCGAGAGGAATAAATTGCATTTCGCATTTTGGCGATTTGTAATTAGGCCGGACTTGAAGTGATTGTGCGTTTTTTTGCGAAGCGCTACAACCGATGCTCGTTACCTTCCGAATCAGTTTACGATCGTTGTGCGATTACGATATCCTCCCAAAAGAATTATCTTTCTACGTTTTTATTTTTCATTTGTTTGCAGCAAAAGGCAGGACCCAAGAAGGTTTTCATGAAGCAAAGGGTCTTGATGAGGGAATCAAGGAAATATTGATAAAATCTTCGGTATGGAGTGGTTTTCAGTTTGGGCGTGAACCCCGGACTCTTGGAATTAACATAAAAAGATGTGGATGTAGGTGTTGAGAAGAATGAAATAAATACGTTGGGTTGATGTAAAAAAGTTGTCGGAAGTCCTGGAGTTTGCGGGTGAATAGAGGGTTTTCATTGAAGCAATCAAGCGACAGCGTAGGCAATGCGTGGGTCAAATATTGACAGGAGTGACATTGTTGGTTCAGGAGGTCGATGATGTTGGTAGGAAAGGAAAATAAAAGAAGAGACAACAAAAGCAAAATATTTTAGGTATTATACTCATAAGTTTTTTACCTTTCGGTAGATTCATGTGCCCTTGTATTCCCTACTCAACACCGTTTCTTTCGCTTTCCATCTCTTTCGCTTTATGGCTAACTTACCCCACACTTTGTGTCATCTAACAACTTTTGTCTCTGCCATTCCCTCTGCTTTTTCCCTCAATTACATTATATAGGTATTATTTAGGGCCAAGAAAATGAAGGGGCTAAGAAATAAAAGAAAGCAGCTTCAATTCTTATCTCACTTGTGATGTATTATGTATTATCTACTGATGATCAGATCAATTGGTCCTACTAATATCTGTTCGTAGGTGGATATAGGAAACCGATACCAGCCTGAGTTACGTTCAGCCGTGTCTCCATTGGATCCCTAAAATTTCAAACGTGTGGACTCAAGCAATCGATATAACTTCGGGGATACGTTCCACATAATGGCGAATTATCTTTATCGTGTCAACCTTAGCTGGGATCGATGTTGACTGCGCTTGCCTCAAGAGGCAAATTGTGTTGAATCTGTTCCATCTCAGTTTAGCGTTGTTGCCTTCTGATTGCAAAGAGGTGTTAAGCTTCACACCATTCCTCCATCCTGTGGGTCCTGTCATGCAAATTACTGTAATTTTCGGCATAATTCGTGTTGATCTGTTCTATTTACAGCCCCTTGAGCGTTTATTGGTGGGGTTATGATTAACGCGTTATCTTATGCTATCGATGTCTTCATTGGTGTATTTTCTCATTAATATCATATTTTAGTGTGTTTGTGCGTTTCGTATGACAGGCGTCGCAACGGTGCACTATTTTGATATAGAGTTTTGAGCCGTTTGCTATTTTTAAACTGATAGATAGAAACGTTTCCTGACTGCTGGTTTGCAAAAGTTGCAAGACACGAAATCTATATCGATATCAATGTTTTCATTCTTAATCAACATTTACGAGGTCAGCTGATGATTTTTGATGATTGGTGATGATGATAAATTTGGTTTTGACGATGATCTTTATGGCCGGATTCCCTACCAGCCGCCGACCCTTATCGTACGTAAAATCGTACGCATGGCACACACATTCCTTATCCAGAAACATTAGCCAGGACTTGAGCCCGAGACCTCAAAGTTGCAGCACGCTAACCACAACGTCACCGCGGACCGTTTTCTCGATATTAGCCTATCATAATTTGTATCACGCATATTATGGTAAATATATCTCACAATCATGTCACATCTACGTCAGGGCTCAGAGCGTTATACGTAAAAGAAAGTTTAAATTCCTTAGTACAGTGCTTTTAAAGATAGGACGTCCTCCTTTGATTTTATGCATTCCGTATCAGCTCGCGAAGAGTTTAATAGTAATCGTAAATTACCGACCATTATTGACTTGCTATGAATTTTTTTTATAATTATCAACACGTTTACTTATTGATGATATCGCATTATATTTGTGAAATACGAGTGAAGATATCTAGCAGATATTTTGCCAGTATAGATACACTCCTGAAAAATCTCAAATTCATTACATTATTGCAATTGAGCATCTTTTTAGTAATATGATAACCTGTATTTGACTTTCTTATGTGTAACAGAGTGTAGAATATGTATATTACGATAACGTTACAAATTATACGTGTATATGTAATTAGCGTGGTAATGTTGCCGCCTTGATTTGGCCTATTCGCACCTTATTAATAAGTACAGTAGCTTTTGTATCACCTTCCGGAATCTGTAGTAAAATTTTATGAAACTTACGTATATCAGAACCTCACAATCACCGCACTTCGCTTTCATTATTTTCTCCTCAAAGTACAACATCCTCTTTTTATGAAAGTAGCGCTTTTACCTTTAACTTATCGCGGTGTGCTCATACCTCCCCGGATTTCCCATTTCTTTCCTCAGACCATTTTCATCTTGTCCTCTCGCCATGCGTCTCCGCGCTATATCACTACCATCAATTCACATCCAGATTCCCATTCCATCGCTCCCGATGACTGCACCCCTCTTTTATTCTTCTTCATACACTATTCTCTCCCTGAAGGCACCTCCTCTCTTCCCGCCAATTCTCGCGCTCGACGTGCTCGCGGCGTATGTCTTCTTCGTCCTCTGGAAAGGAGATCGTGCGTGGGAATATCATTCCCTTCTTTTCCATCGTCTCTCTTCCCTCGCTATGTGGAGCCTCCCCTACTTTTCAGTCCTCAGTTTCGGACGCGTTCCATTTCAAGGAGAAACGCGCTTACCTTGTCGTTTCCTCGTGTATGTCTTGATGCCTGTGGACGGGCTTCCTCAGCGAAAATGTCTTCAAATTTATACTGTTTGCTCCGTGAAGCTTGGAACAGGGATATTTTATCTTAGTCCGTGAGTTTTTTTTTCTCTATGCCTTTCGGTGCGGATTTCGAGTGGTTCGAGGCTGAACTGTACTTTTGAGTTATTATCTTAGAAATGTTCCATAACTTGATGCCCGAGTACTTTCCTTTGCCTTTTGCTATTGGATGCAGAATGGTGTGTTTTTTAACACTTTCGTCTCAACATCGTTTACGGCTGTGATTATATTATGAGCGATTCATTCATACTGGTCTCTTTCACAGTGTTATTCATAATGTCCTTTTTTTGCACTTACCTGCCGTTTTTCCGCTCACAGCATTCTTGCTCCGTGAAGAACAAAAAGGCAAACTACCTCTCTCCTTATCTTGTATAGAAAGCCTCATTTACTCCCCAGGGCTATTGATAGCCGTAGGCGGAGGTTTAAACCTGCCGCCGGCCTGAGTACAGTAGAGAATACCTCATAAATGAAAGTATGAGGTACATATCTTTGGGATGCTTAGTTGAAGTATCAATCAGGGGATTAAAACTCATGGAAAATTAAACCATTGCACAATAAATTAGTTAAAAAATCATCCAACTTTCATTTATTTCTCTCAGAAATCGTTACCGTATTATTTTCAATTTTCTTTTCCAATGTTAAAGTAACTTATAGGTAATAGTGAGCTTATGATAGTATTTGCACCTTATTAATAGAAAACAAAAACGTCACATCTAATTTGAGAAATTACAATATATGTGACTATACTGGAAAATCGACTTCTTTTGCAAAAATTACTCTTTTTCATTACCTTCAAAATAGGTGAACTAAAACTTCGACCCTTAAAAAAATGTCAGTTAACTCTGAGAATACGTAGGTTAACTCTTTAAATGCCTTGGTCCCTTGGCTGTGTTATATTCGTTATATATACATATTGAGGTAATGTTTTTTTCTTAAGAATAATTTAACTTAAAATGCAAAAAAAAAAAGTAGATACGATCAATCCAATTTATACAGGGCTATATCTCACCGTCATTATCGAGGTACGTCTCATCTAACTCTTTCACTTTCCCTTCACGTATCTCCCATTCAGCGACTGAAATAGGGACCTCTCTCAATGCCGCCGTTTTCCAATCTATTCTTTTCCCAAAAGGTTTTCATCTCTGCTGTTTCTTCCTCGACATCGTGAGAAAATTGGGGACTGTCCGCTAAAATTAAAATATGTTTCGAAAGCCCCGAAATCGTTCTCATCCGAACTTATCCGTTCTTTATCACAAACACGTCCGGTCACGCTGTTCTCATTCCTTTTCCAATCGAACGCCGTTCCGTGTTATCGTCCAATCTCAAAAATTGCACTGGATTAATAACAAGTTTACGATTAGCCCTTTAATATTTGTCATTTATTATATTTTAACTGTAGCAATGAAGGCAAATAATCGATAGTTCGAAATCGGGGACTTAAATTTAGTGTATTGATCTCAATACTGCAATAAAGGCAATTTTTCGATTTCTGTCTCTAAAATGTGTCGAATAAAAGTATCTTATGGCATCATTATTCGAAATTAATTCCACACTTTTTACAACTTTTACTATATTTAGATCATCTTTCTTGTTTTAAATAGTGTTAGTAATACTACATTCTGCGGAATAACGAAATGTGAATTGATCTAACCAACGTGATTAAGCTAAAAGAAATAGAAGATGTATACTACGAGTATAATGCTATTCTTGTTTTTCACACTGAACCACACTTTATTATCAATTGTGCTAAAAATGACTCCTATCTCAGTAATTTAATCTTACCACAGACAAACAGGACTAAGGTGGAAGGAAATTAAAGACATATTTTCTCTATTCTGAGCCAAAAGACAAAACTATCCCTTTTATGAAGATACGGTGCGATCGAAAAAGCAGTAACTGCTAGAATTCATTCAGCAGTTATTGCTGAAATCAGAAATTTTTAAAAATTTTTATTTCCAGGGAAATTTCTAAATACTGTGGTACATAGGTTAACGACGGTAACCAGTTCCAAGATTGTCGTCATTAACCAAAATCGGTTTCATTCAAGGAGCGATTTTCCAGAACCATACTAATGTCAAATATGCAGATAATACTCATTAAAATACGGTATATATAATTTGTACAATTATATTTGCAGCAAAAATTATCATTATGAAAATGAACAGTTATAAAAGAAATTTCTAATTGTCAATCTTCACGAAAGGCGTCGTAAACCATAGATTGCGTTGTTACCCGAGACATTTTTTTATTACAACATTAGGTCGCTAACCTAGTACGTCGTTAGCTGAGACCACCCTTAAGCAAGGTACCACTGTATATAGAGTAAATTTATTCTTTGACATAATTTAAATATGCAATATAGATTTGCCGAGAAATGCTGTAGCACATGTAAAATATTTCCTGTAAAGTTTCCAGTACAAATCAAAAAGGTAGCCCCTTTCAGGTGCGAGTTGTGTAATCATTTCATTTATTAAGAGGATCCTTACCTATACTACGAAGCATCAGTTTCTCCCTCGGATGGCTCAATTTCATCTCGATTGATGCTAATTTGCTTTTCCATCTCTTCTACTTTAAATTCAGTCTCGTTAGAAAGTTGTTTCGGGGCGTGCTGTTGATGACTCCCTTAACTTTACGTTTCAATCCCGTTTCCCTCTCATAAGTTCATGTTTACGGTGTTCACTATTCTATAGCCAACTCTCTATCTAAGAAACTCCAATCCCGCCGTTTTTCCTCTTTTTCCATTTCTCAGATTTGATCTGATATGTTCTTCGCGTTTGCAAGAATGGGAAGGAAAAAGCGAGCCACCCATTCCCAACGTATCCAATCTCTTCTTGTTTGCTTTCGCACTGCTGACGAAACTAATTTTCTCACTTCGCCAATACATACGCTATAAAATTTTCCGAGTTATTCATACGTTTTTTTTTATCTACAACCTTCGACGACACCCTTATCATTCCAACACTATTTTCCCCCAAAATTACTTCATCGCCTCCAACTTGTTTGTTTCGAAGATATCGCAGATTGTGCTTCCGTTTTCAATTCTTTTCTGGGACTACAAGGACTTTTAATACCCATAACCGATCGCTTAAAGTTGAGATTGGCTCTTTTATTTATATCGTTCCTTCAGTGGTCAAATGACAAATCTTTGTCGAAACATAAAATTATTAATGGCTCCGATATCTCCAAGGCCGAAAGTTACGTCGAGTATAAATTGTCTTTACGCGCTCCGTTAATCATTAAGTTGTCTGCGGCAAATCCTGCGTAGCAATCCCAATCAAGCATTTTTCCTCGAATACGCTTCATGCCATCCGCAAGTAACGAGTAATATCGCCGATGATTCAAAGCGCGGAGCTAAGACGCGATTTATCGATCGAAAATTTTCCAATCAAATCGGTGGACGCATAAACCCGCGTTGATGCATTCTCTCCCGAAAAATAAATCGAGTGGCACGGTGATTCTCGTGTTAAGAACTATATGGGTCCGTAATATTGGCGGGAGAGCTGGTCATTTCACGGATTATGCCTTTACGACTAACCGTTACCGAATTGTTTGCCATTATTCCGAGAGTTCTTCCCGACTCTGCTTTTATCTCTTCGGTGAGTCGTATGGCTAATACGTGTCTTCCATTTCCCTTCGTCTCGCACAGCTTTCCTTTTCAACGTACCTTCCTTCTCAATATAACTTTCTTCTTTCCTTCTTTGTTCGGGTCTGCGGTGAGCCGAATAAATAAATGTATCCACATGGTCGTCGGGAGAGGATGTATTCGCTGATTGAAGATGTTCAGTGGCGACTACATTGAACGCGTTTGGTGTATAAATATCACTCTTTTATTGCTGGTATGTCTTTCTCTTGCCCCGTTTCTTATTATATCGCTATTTTTCTAATATATGAGTGAATATATATTTTCCATTGACTGATTTCACATTTCTCTTCATAGCTGCTTGATGTTTAATCAACCTTTATTTGTCAAAAACCACGCCTCGCTTCGATTTAGCAATGATTACGGTTATTGTTCCAAAATAGAGACGAAAGAGATTGCAAAAGCGTATTTAAGTTGAGACGTTTTCATAATGGAAGTTGAAGGTAAAATACCTCGAAAACTCGCGGGAATCGTACATGGTATTCATAAGAAGTGAAGGATTTTTTTATTTACATATACGTAAGAAAGGGATGCTGATGTTATTCGCTTGATGTTTAGATTCTTCAATGTAGGCTCCCTGAGAGCCTAGTGAGTAGCGTGTTTGCCATTCGTTAAGTGGTCTCAGGTTCGTTTCCCGGTGGAAGCCCTCGGGTGTCGAATCATTTTTAACTATACCGCTAATACTACTACGATACTGTTAGTTTGTGAAGGCAAACCAGGCCTAAGCAACAATAGGAATTTAATGTCCGAACAAGTGAGAGAGGTTGCGAAGTAGTTAAAGCGAAGTGTCCGCACCTATAATTTCCCTCTTCATAAGTACTAAAGCACTTCCTAACTTCCACAGATAACGTGAAAAAACCTTAACTATTCAAAAACATGTACATAATCTCGGACAGAACTTGGACAGTGATACAAGCCATAGTATACCTAATCGCCGTAGCCTCAGTTAACATGGCACCTCCATAAAACGGGAGGCGTAGAGAAGAGGTCTGAGTAAATGTAGCATTACTGAATATCTGGATTCTTCTTTTTCTTCCTTGTGGAGATCTTTCAGTTTCAAAACCTTGGAATTGCTTTTTGGAAAACCAATTTCGATACATTATAATCCTTAATTTACTTATATTCGACGCTTATGATAGAATATTTAAGCATAAATTTACTTAGATATTAAAGCTTATGCATTGGCATACTTGCATTAATGTTTCTGCATGTAGAGATCAGTTACGTTCCGAGTTAGTCAGAGTAGAAGTGGCAGAGATTCCCCTAATGCCTTAATAATCATTATCATTTGCTCCCTCTATTTCGGTCGCTGTATCAATATCTTTATTTCCCTTTCGCTTCATTTTCCACATCCTCTTCCCCATCAGCAGCTCTCCTAACTTATATATATTAACTCTATTTATCTGATGCATCATCGCTCCCTTCCTTGTTGGTTTCCCAGTCCATTCTTCATCCCTTCTCTTTTTCTACCCCTCTTCCATCCTTCTCGTCCCATTCCTATCGGAGGCTGGTTTTGCGGTCCGGAGATAAAGGAAAGAAATTCAATCTAATTTCCTCCCACCCAACCGCTCCCTTTCCGTTTTTTGTCTCCCGCTCCGTCCCACGGGAGAGACGCATCAAAAGTGGAAGTGTCATCCGATAAGACGCTTCGTCGGTTCGGCGGCTACGTTTCGTTATTCATTCCCTTTTCCCCATTCGTTTTGGGCGCCACCAAGTGCGGGCGCCGATAGTACGATTTACGGTCCGATTGACTCGGCCCTCCCACAGCTTTTGGGGGAGGGACACTCACGTTGTGGGGGAAGGAGATGGGGAGGCGATAAGGCGCAAGAGGGGAAGCGGGTAGGTTAGCGGAGAAATGGGGAATTGTGCTAGCGGAGAATGCGAAGCGGACGCGATGCGAAATTTGGGGAAACCAAGTTAGGAACCGTGCGGGGTAATCGCATACGAAGAATGTTTCTTTCAGCCTCTGAAAATATTTGTTTCGATAATTTCGTTGGCTGCTTAGTTTTTGAGCCATGGTTTTGTTAGTGGAAGCATTGTGTGATCTTACCCCTGATTTTTAGGATCCTTTCCTGAATCTATACATTTTTCGAGATATGCAGACATCTTCAGAGGTCTGCTCCTCTACTTTCACTCTAAGAAACCTTACAATATTAAGTTATTTGATGTGATCCATGCGAAATACATTCAAATTTGAGTTATAAATATTTGAACATAAATAATCTTCGATTTCAGAATATAGATTCAGTCAGTATCTTCTAATTATTTCCCAGTATCATCGCGAATTTTCACCTCCGTTCTTACGTGTACGTATTTTCTTGCGACATGGGTTTATTCTCTTCCAATCTTTGGTTGTAAAGATCATTTCTCCGCTAAAAATACACACGGTGTGCTGCTTCCATCTATGTCACAAATTCAGAAATAGATTTCAGGCTACAGTCTTCAGGCCGCATCTTTTAAAAGCAACCGAATCCTTCTATTTCTATATCAGTGCTGATAAAAGTTTGGAAGGCCTTAGAACTTGAAGACACCTAGGTTTCCCAATTTCCCCGTAATGTTTCCAATTAGCAAAGCACACACCTAAAGAAGTACTATCGGCGGCCATGGAATCATGGCGACAACATTGCGAAAAAGTGTAAGTCTTTACGGAGCTTACATTGACAGGAACAGAAGTTTCAACTTGCTGGACCAAGTTCTTTTGTGGAAGAAAATTTGGACTTGAGCAAACCTCGCATAGAAAAATGTCACCTGATACTTCCAAGTTTGAATTAGAAAGAAAACATTTATTTCGAAATTCTTCTCAAACGATTCAGCCTATTTTATTGCACGTAGGGGTCCCGGATAACCAGGTGAGCTACGCGCTCACCTTTGGTGGATGCGGTCCCGGGTTCTATTCCTATTGGTAGCATATATATGCGAAATGACCATAGTTGTTGAACATTTTTTAACAATACTATATTTTCATGCACGTCCAAATATAGTTCACTGAGATAGAGAGTTAGAAAATGAATAAGGCTTAAATCTACTTCGTTTAAGTGAGTAATCGAATAAATTATGTTGATAAGAACTGCCATATATATGTTCACTTCCTGGATAATCAAATAAATTTAGTAAGGTGAAATAGCTAACGATGAAAAGGGATATGGAAGCTACAACGGAAGTATGGATTGAGCAGTGGGGAGTCCATAGTCGAGAGGCGAGAATGAGGGCGAGCCAGAGGAAGAATGGTGTGTTGCGAGGAGAACTGGTGACGCGGCGGTGCGCCTTATCAAACCCGCTTTTATCTAGAGACTTGGGAGAGTTTTGGATGGCCTCCGGGACCCTCCGTCGCCAAAACACAACTCACTCACTCTTTCTCTCTCCGCCGCATTGAATACAGTCACATTCTCTTTCCGCAAAAACGATGACAAATGACTACCTATTTTTTCCGTTGGTGTATATTTTGAGGTTTTCGCATTTTCCTGGCTAAAGATACAGTCTTATACTTTTCGGGTTTGAATCACCGCACCAATGAGAACGGGAGGCGTTTTTGGAGGATTAGGGAGTGTGCACGTTTATCGACCATCGGTATGCTTCATTTAATTTCTTGTGAACGTTTTGGCGTGCGATTGCCTCCATAACGTGATGAGCGTTCTCCAGTTTGGCGCCTTATTGGTCCTTTCTTTCGCTTTCTTTCTATTAAAGCATGGATATTAATAGTTTCCATACATTCATCGTTCTTAAATTTTTTCACGGTCGTATTGGACAGAGAGGAGAGATGACTTTCATCCCCATTTATTTTTTCTAAAGATTGATATTAATTCTCCGAGCTATTGGACCCGGTCTGCTTTCATTCTATAGTCACCAACATGTATCCCTCGAGACGTTGCTATGACGACGATTTCTTCCAAGGTAGAATATAGTTTTAATCGATTATACACCTGTTTGACTTTTTGGGGATGATAATGTTATTCTATCGTTACGTTACATTTTATTTTTATGCCAATTCTAATTCTTAGATGCGTGAATATCCTTCACCTTTCGTTATTTTTGTTGAAAAGTCATATCGGTAGAAAAGTATTTGTTAGTCTTATTAGTCGAAAGGTTGATTAATATTTGTACCTTGATGATTGGAATAGATGTATAAGTAAATGAGAGATCATTAAACTCCAATAAAAGTAAGCATCGTTAAGCATTAAAATATCGTTTGGAGACCAAGGTACTTTTTTCAACTTTTTCTATATTATATTTTTTATACAGATTAATATTTATTCATATTATGTCCAAAGATATACGGAACAAAATATTCTTACAGTAAAAGCATTTAATGCTTAAAGCAGTAGATCTCCTTTATGCTCTGGTTGCTTAGTGTTATTTCTAATACGAAGCGGGAAATTTTCTTGAGCTGTACATCAGCAAATTATTTAAATAATAATTGCGGATATTATCAAAATGGTCGTTCATATTCACGTAAACTTAATGTCTTTCGATACATAGAGGAGGAAGGGTGATACAGCATCAGCCCCAAATTAAAGCGCGGCGAAATTTAGGCAGACATCAAATTCGGCAGAGATAGGTCACATACGGCGACGCAAGCAAAAGTCTCGTCAGAATCACTTAAGAGTCTCCTTTACGTCCGTGTCAAGCCCTCTTATTACCACGAAAGCCACCTCATCTTCCAAACAACTATTCAGCCCTCTCTCTCCACCGTCTATCCCACTTCATTTCCCGCCGCTTTCTCCGCCAGTCTTTCAACGACCGTTAAGTCCTTCTCCATTGAAATACTCACTCCTATATACCCTCCCAGCTTCATCCGCAGCTTCCCTCTTCCTCTTCGCTCATCTTCAGACCTCTTCGGTCCTCTCATTCGCCGGCCAAAACCCCTCGCCATCCCTTGTATCAAACCACTGGCGCCAGGGCCTGTGACCCCTTCCCTCGCCCAATCTTATTCTTACCCATGTCATCCAATTCCACCCCATCTCTGACCCCTGCCCCTCATCACTGCTTCCTATCTATCTCCCTCACCCCATTCCTCTTTCTCGTCCGTAGGAGGCTTATCCTCCAGATAACATCTTCCACTTCCCGGTATATATGGACCGTCCCCTGGGGCAATAAAGCTCGTGTAAACTCCGTTGTGAGGGAGGGTTTGTGTCGGTGCGTGCGTGTTGGTGGTGACACCCTCTTAAAGCCAAAAACCTCCCTACACACCCCCACGCTCTCTTCTGAGCCCCCGACAGGACCGTCGCGACCGTCCCCACCCCCGCGTGACCACCGCGCTTTTCTTTTTACCCCTTTCCGCCCATAAAACATCATTACTGACGTGTCTGGGAGCGGTCCCCCAGCATGCGGGACAGATATTTCCTCCATTCTTCGCTTCCCGACTTCTGTTCCCCTCCTGGCACATCCGTGCCGATTTATCTCGACTCTTGTTGTTCAAAAATTTTCGCTTCCCGCTCCGAAGTTTGGTTTCGGTAATTGAGATTGGGTTTTGAGATATGCGAGGGAGAGAGATTTCGACACTCGAGGGTTTTGTGCGGGGAGTATTTTGAAGCGAGGAACAATAATCACGGAGGCAATTACGCGGCACTCGAAATAAAATTTCGGGTGTAAATCTCGTTGATACCTTGACGATTTGAATAGGCTGTTTGTCAGCGTTTCCTCTATTGTGTCCCGGGAAATTTTTCTTCCTTTGTGGAACTACGAGGGAGTCCTTCAAATGTATTTCAAGGGAGAAAGTCGTGATGTTTTCTGTGATAAGTGGGTTATGCTCGTGTGTTGTAGCGTGTCAAAAATGTATTGTGTGTAGGGATGCTCGCTTCCCAGATAAAATTACTTTTGTGGAACAGGCAAAATAGTAGAAGCTACTCGTATTGACAAAAAGGGAATACGTTGGGGTCTGTTCTGCTTAAATAAATATAAATCATTTCTAATATTTAGAAGTGATTTATATTTATTTTATTGATTTATTTAATTTATTTATAAACTGTGCATAACATAAAGGATATTGATCCAACGTAACTTCCCGAAAGAATTATTTCTAGCACCCGAAGATGAATAAATAACTATTCATAATTTTAACATACTCCGGATAAGGTTTAACTTCATAAATGCGCCAAATAACTAGTCATTTTCAATTTCCATCACTTTAACAAAATTCAGCAAGCCTTTAACAAGGTATTCCCAGTAGTAGTTCTTCAATACTTTTCTATGAGCTTGAATGACGATGTGCGTTCGTCATAAATATAACGGAACAAAATGGATAGTTTCACCATATGTCGGTTTTATTGTTTAAGTTTTCATATTTTAAGAAAAGAGCCCAGAAAATTTCAAGATATATTCTCTTCATTTTTGTATTATTTCATATAAGAGACATGTATGCCGTTAGTAAACCGCAAAGTTAAAGCAGAAAAAAGATTATCTATCCAGGAATTTAATCACACACACAGTAACGCGTGTAAGAAATGTAAACGGTCCGCTACCTTGGTAACGAGCAAACAATGCAAATCAAAGAATATTATATTATTGTGAGAGGGATATAAATTATCATATGTGAGTAAATAAAATGCATTACTAGTTAAATATTCAAAATTAAAAATCGTCTTTCAAAGCAATGGAAGTCATTGTCGATAAAATTTATTGTAAATTGTTAGAACTAGTATGGAATTCTTTACACACAACTCATCAGAAATAAATAGTTGCGAGAAGTTGCGTTTGAATATTTTATTTTAAAAATTCATGTAGTTAGAAAACCATAATACAAAGATTGATATTGTTTTTGTTATGTTTACTGTTATTTTATTAATTTAAGCCTTTATTTATTTTATTCTTTTCTAAGAAAAATATAGAGCTACAAATATTGATACATAAAAAATATTGACTGGTATATGATTTTTGGTGAGTTCCTGCCATTGTCGACGGGTATATAATCATAGTAGGAAAATAAAGTACTGTGAATATAGGAGACTGCCAGGTTGCCTACCTAAAAGGCATAAGTTTGTGATCATATTTGTATCAGAAAAGCGTAATCATAGGAAACGTATGGATAGCTTTAAAAACAGGCATGGAAGCATTGAAGACATATCAGTTGACTCTTGAACGAATTTTGAAATCAAAGGAAACCGCAAAAAAATACACAGTAAAAAGGGAGCGACATTTGGGAATTGAGCAAGGAGGTTAAGTGGCCGCTTTAAGACACTAATCCTGCTAAAAACACGAAAAGATTACTTCGCAAAGATCACGCCACCTACCGGACATGGGATGATGGGAGAGTAAAAGAAGATAAGACCGTAAACACGGGAGAGGATGAGAATGGAAGATATAAAGGCAGAGATGAGGGTATTAAATACCAAAGGGAGCCAAGTAAGAGACGCGGAAAGCAGGTAGGATTAGGGAGATGAAAGGTTTGATAAAATAAGCATGTGAGAGGCAGCTAAGAAGGGTTAATGGGAATAGCAAGGAAGGTGAGCGGAATTTGCAGAACGGAAGAAGAACGGGATTAACCGGGTGACTGGGTTAAGGAGGTCATGTTTCAGCCAGGGTATCTCGGAAGTGTCTAGGATCTCACCAGAAGTCGAAAGTATGCATATGATCCTGTTTGTCTTTACTACAAAACTCGTGTTCTCTCGAAATTTTTCGCTCCCTCGATTTCGGACTTTCAGTTCGGGCGGGTCTGAAATGTATGCAGCTGAGGTTGCTGCCACCTCAAATGCATTTGGGTGTTTGTCGTTCCCATTCCATGCGCTTCACCGCCCGATTATGCTAATTATTTCACATTTGCGTGTCAAATTTGAGGTGTGCGTTTTCCGAGTGACCTCGTTTTTACCCTCAGCACGCATCTGATTTGGGCATGCGTTTTCCAGTGCTGATTGGGTGACGATCACCCCTCATTGTAAACAAGTAATATCTAAATTAATCGAAATGTGATTTTTAGGTTTATGTTCTAAATATTTTCTTTTAAAGTGAACAAAAATGCTTGGGAGCAATACTGAAATATCTTTTTAGAGGGATACGTGTAGGGGTGTATTAAAGTATGTGTAAATTGAAGGTGATTGGTGGTGATAATTGATTTGAGGGATATTTATTTCTATTTTTATAATTCATTTAATTCTATAATATCCCATAAAACACTATTTTCCCAATTAATCATGTGCACTAGATCGTTATCGAGTAGAATTCTTTCGAATACTTCATGTTTGGGGCTTAAAGTATCATGAAATGGAAAATTGATGGAAATGATTCTTTACATTCGCAAAATCATCCAGTTGAATTCAGTTAATTACCATTAGGTTAATTCAGTTTTGGTAAGTAAGGTAGCTCATAGATTTTATTTGATTAGAAGAATTTTGAGTGATTTTCTATCGCAATATGTCAAGCTAAATTAGATATAATTACAGAAAAACATTTGCTAAGCTTCTTTTGACATAATTAAAGGCGAAATATAACGTTTCCATAACTAAGTATAATCCCTGAAAGTTGAAAATTGATACCGAGGCACGGAGCGTTCTACATTTGGTCGGGAAATGATGTTGAATTGCTTTTCCACGGAAATAATTCATCCGCACTTTCGAATCGTTTCAATTTTAGTTTATTATTATCACATTATTAGCATATACTATACATAGTATTATTATATTATAACATATACTATACTTGGTACAGTCTACATATTTTCTTAGGAATACATTCTCCTGTTCCAGCTTTAAGCTACACTTGTACGAATTATAGTAGGTGATTGATTGTGAAGCAATCTATCAACAGATCATACTGAAGAGTGAAGGGCGTAAGTACTAAGTAAGAATCCAAACACTTGCCCTTCCAGAAGATTGATTCTATTCTTCAATCTAAAAACAGTGCGACCAAAGAACCGAAAATTCCATCCTAATCTATCTTGACATCAACGAACGAGGTTGTCTTCGCCGTTTTAGCCCTCTCATTGCCCACCTTATCAGTTTTTCAACGGCCCCCATAATTATCTAGATTCTTCCCGCTATCTTCGTTATCACCTTGTCGGCTCCCTTGTCCTTTAGTCCCCGTGTCAACCCCGCCCACTCTTTCAACTCGTTTGCATCAACTTCGAATCTGATGTATCACGTACTTATTCTTCTACAGAATCTCAGTCTCTCCATTGTGACCCTGGCTGATACACACACCTTTCCACCCCCATGTTCTCCCAGCGAAAATTCTTATCTCTCCTGTTTTCACACGAAATCCCTTCATTCTTTTTATAGAGGTGCGCCACGTCGCCGTTTCTCTTCGCTGCTACGTTCCTATCTCATCCTTTATCCTCGGGATAGCCCCCTCTTTTCTTCCTATGGTCTCATTTAAATGAGCCATTCCAATCTCGACCTTTTTTACATTTCCCTCTCTTCAAGTTTGTTCTTCCTTGTTTTCGATGCCCCTGTTTTCAGAGATTTTCAGCGCCTTATTAAAGCATCGTTAGAATTGCATTAATTGAGTGGGTTAGTACTTTCATAGGAATCGAGAAAGTTATCATTCAATGACGCGAAACCAATTTTATCCTCGAGTTAAATGTGCAAATTTCTCCACTGTTCTATATTTTATTACCTCGCGTTTATTTTTCTTTGTAATAATTCATAAATGTTCGCTGAATACCGTTATTAGCGAACATAGAAAAGAAAAGAGAAGAGAGAAGAAAAGAGTATGTCTCTAACAAAATAAAAATCGCAGCAGTTAGTTTTGTATAGCAATAGAAAATAAGTATTCGTGAATTGACTGTAATGGTGAGTTTATAAGACACTCCCGAACTATAGGTATGATGTATCATGTTGCTGTTGAGCAGTAGATGAAAAAAGTTATGGAAATTTTTGAGACATTTCATTCCGAAATTCGGTCTGATAAATGTTGAATGTTACCAATCTTGGTTAAATTACTGATAGGGATCGTACAATAAGTATTTTCATAAATTTGTATGTAAATATCGATGCCATTATCTACTTTATTGTAAACATGTCATGTGTTACCACTGCAAATAATGATTAACGTCTAAAGTGCATTGGAATCAGTCATTTGTGAATGTTTCAATGCCTACTATTCTGTTACTTTGATTTCATATCCATGCATTTTAAGAAACAGATGAATGAAGCCAAATGATTCATAAATTGATTCTGGTAAGAAGAGCTCAAAATGGATTATGGTTATAATAATGGATAGTGGTGAGAAGAGCTCCAATAGGCATCTTCAAGTAGCCATACGCTCATGTTAGCTCACACTACCACGGATTAAAGCCATTTCACCCTCCTCTAGGATTCATGAAATAAGATAGCTGAACACTTCAGCTGACAGTATAGTAGCCAAAGTTTATTCCAACGATGTTTATTTTGGAAGCAGATTTATGGTCGGGATAAGTCCGAAAGCTGGATTCCGTCTTTCTCTCATGATTGATGATAATGGTGTACTTTGGCGCTTTCATCCTTTCTTTTCGAATCCGCCTAAACATTTTCCCCATTTCCAAAGTCCTGATCCCTCTCGGAATGTTTATTCACAGCCAAATCTCCTTACTTTGCTTCCCAAATCTGTTTCATTTCTATATATTCTGGTTTATTCTGTCTTCGCGGGCGGCAGGCAGTTTTCATACTATCGAAAGCCATCGATCATGGAAAGTTACCCCATTTTGCAACTCCCAACGTCAAGATCGGGAAAACAAGGAGTGAATAAACTTCCTTTGATCCGATGAAATATTTCGTTGCTATGTGGTTCTTTTCTCGGTTTCTCTTATTCATTGTCTTCTCAATTTTTTGCTAGATTCCCTCCCTTTTTACAATCCCACATGGCCCCTTTGTAAATTTACTGTTATAGAATAAACGTCAGCTTCGCTTAATATTTTAAAAACACGTCATACGGTTATAATGTATCCTTTCCCTTCAGTAATATTTCACGTTAAGTATTTGGACTATATATTCAGAATTGCCTTTCTTTTAGTGTTTTCAGGCCATTATCAAGCATTAATTTATATCTTTATAGTTTCTATTTATATTAATGTCAACAAATATCACTGGAAAATGTTAAATTTGTGATGGCCTTGAAATCTACATACAATGTTGTTTAAAAAATGATTTTATTATTATATTGCGCGATTTCAAGTACTTAATGATCAAGGCTTCTCATGTAAATAATATTTGAAGACTTTGTGGAGGTAAAATGCTTTATTTATTTTATTAATACTATTATTAGTTAATTACTACTACTGCTACCACTACCAAAAGCAATGTCTGCTAAAGCTTTCCTTAGGCGCAAGAATTAATACGATAATATTCACATGAGACCTCTTCTATCCGTGTTGTCTGAGATTAAATAACCTCTTATCTGCTCGTCTAGAATTATGTGATTAGAATAATCTTCAAAACCATATTAATTTGCGCAAGGTAACCCATACAAAAACTCGAAGCCGTACCATCAAACTAATATTAAATAGGATAAATTGTAAATTCTCCGTATTTCGACCTCTTTGCATATCCCTAGATATTTTGTCTCGATGCTCGAAGACCGTATACTAAGATTTTAATAATATGATATTATGTTAAATTCATTTCTATATTCCGGGAAATATTTAGGAAGCACGTGAACTGGAAAATATTCCGCGCGATAAATCCGCGGGAGGTTTAATCTTATGAGCAACTCGAGCTTCGATCAGAGCCGTCGCTTTTATTAAACTCTTCTTTTCCCGTAACGCGAGCCGGGAGAACGTTTTCGAAATACACGCCGAAATTCAATTTTCCTACGCAGCCGGCTTTTGGAAGCAGTCCTCGGTTCGGCACGCTCAAAGATACCCGTCGCCTGCCGGGATAATATGAGCATCTACAAAAACAGGTGCTCATATCGCTCCCATTTCCATGGTCACATAGAATAGAACGCGGATTTCATATTCATAAGGTGTCTATTCGTTGTCACTGGAGGTTTCTCTTGGAATATTTTGAGGCTTGAGTATTAACGCGAAGCTCAGCGCTTAGCGATTGAAATATTCTGTGCCCATTTTTCGTGACTCGGTTTTCTCAAGTCTTCGTAATAATGGATGCTCCAGAAGCGACTGATATTTTTTTTTGTAAGAATATGGAGTGATTTCGATCAGACGGAAGGCATTAGAAACCAGAGGAGGTTTTTCGTTCACGTCAAAATTGTTATTCTGAAAAATATGCGAAAATAATAATTATTGCCTGACTACAATGAATGAAATGGGGACATTTTTCATTGATGTAATGAGTTAATTCATTTCCATTATTTTCGAAGAATGGTTTCATGTCTCTAATATAGATGTATGTGGAAGTATCTGGATAATCTGGTGATGGGCATGTTATCTTATCAGAAAGAAATTTGCGATCGGGCCTAAGCCTCAGTTTGTCCGACGATTTCCATGAATATCACTGTTATGCACCTTTAACCATAACAATATATTATTCTCGATCACTGGGATTTGCTTTATGTTACATTTTCGAGAGATATTAACATAATATCACAGTTAAGAATGAGTGATGGTTCAACTGAAATATAAAGTCATCCATATATCTGATTATGGTAAATTTGGAGTTGCAATGGTTATGAAAAAGTTTTTCCTCTTGGACTTCCCTTCAAGTTAAAGATGGAACGGAAGGCTAAAAACGTGAACAAACGTGAACATTCTTGAGAAAACACAACTAACGGTTTCCTGAAATCGGTGTAAGCTGTCCAAATATTCCAAAATAGTTTCCTTGAGCCCAAATTTGCCAGGACGATCTAATAATGTTAATTACGTCGATTTTTGTGCATTAAAACTACACGAATTCAATTTTGATCAAACTTCGTAAAACTTCCAGTCTTCAAAATTCTTCAAGATCATGCCAAACACATTACTATCTGATTTTCAATGATGTGCCCCTGGACTTTGTTAATTTATTGCGAGCTTAATACTCAACGCGTATGAAATATTCTTACGCCAAACTAAAGGTAATTTTATAGTCTTTTCGTGGTATTATTTTTCTGGCGCAGAAGAACTAAATTGACCGTAAAGAAATATATAAGCCAAAGTTCCCAAAAACCTGCACTTTTTGCGAGTCGCAGCTTTTTCGCGATGCATAAAAATCAATTGTAACGAAACGGCAGAACTTACGGCAACGCAATTTCATCTAGAGTTGCATGAGAGCAATCTCACTCTGGTGAGCTTTTCAAAAGTTGCGAATATGTATTATATTGTTGTTAGTCGGCCTGAAAGTTGAAAATCTATCTATTCATGGAGTTTTGGTCTTAAGAAGAATCGATTGTGCAGTTGTATTCCCAATGTTATTAAAAAATTTTCTATGATCCGAAATGCTTGAATTTAGCTTTCAATAAGTCCTATATAAAATACGACGGTGCATCATAAAATTACATTTTGCCTTTTATAGTTCTTCATTTTAACTATCACATTTGAATATTTTCATAATTTATACAAAATGGTTGGCCCTTATTTCAGAGCAAAGTTTTACCTTCAGTATGTATGTGTGTTCTATAAACACTGTGCGTCTGGTCAGCATTGGTGAAACTCTCCGTAAGTCCCTTTGCAAGACCCTGCTTAAGAATAACATTTCTTTGCTCGGATCCCATATTGCTTCGTATTTTTCTCTCATACTCATATAAATTGTATTGGAAAGAAAGATTTTTCACGCCAGAGGGAAAATAACGTAAAGAATCGCAAGTCTTGAAGGGCAAACTGGCGTACGTGCCTGATCGCCCGGATCCTCTCACGGAAAGATATCCCCACCATCGCCGTCTTATCTATCTTGTCTCCATAAAGTCACTTCGCGTGGGATAAAAACTACCTTCCAGAGGCTTAGTGTCAGGGAGATTTCTCCATTGCGCTCGTGGACACGATCTCGCCCCAAACAGATTTCGTCGAGCTCTGCACCGTCGACGTCTTTACCTCCCGCTGAGGATCATAGAATTTGACCGAGTTTCGTTCTAAACTACGGCGTTCCTATGCGGCAGTTTGCTTTTTCCGATCTTAGAAGCATCTCTTCCTTATAAAGTACAGCGTTTTGAGAAAAAGGTAATATTAGATTAACTTTTCTCTGAGCATTCACGTATTTTGCGCCAAATCTTTTTGCGTTGTCATAACGAGAAAATAGCCTTTTTTGTACAGGTATCCCTACAGTAGAATTACTTCACCTACGATGTAAAGGTATTAAAGTAAAATTGACTCAGCGATAAAGTATCACCTTTTCGCACGTTTTTATGTAGATTGGTTTTAAGGACTTACCTCTAAAATAGACAGAAAGTTCTGATTGAAGTAATTAAACGTCGAAAGAGGAAATGGGTGGGCCAAATATTGAGAGGAGAGAGATTGCTAAAGAATGTCACTGAGGGTATGATACAAGGGAAAAAGTAGAGGGAAAGACAAAGCCAAAGGTTGTCAGATGATATAAAAGGTTGGGTAAGTTACCAGAAAGTGGAAGAAATGGCGTTGAGTAGTAATTATTAAGATACATGAACCTTCCAAAAGGTAGAACACTTATCTATGTACATCTAAAATCCAATTCTATTATGTGAAACGCGAAATCCGTTTTAACTAATTTTACTGAAGTGCTAACGAGTATCCTTAAATTGCCGACCTAAGTGTTGATATTTCTTTTTTTTTTCTTTTATCGTTCTCTTTTAGCACTTAAAACAATATGATTCGTCAGATCAATTCATTTTGGAAATCAAGCTTTCGTAGTATTATTTGCACTCAATGTTATCTATGCCTGCTTTCAAAAAAGAAAGCTACGCCTCTGCCATTCAGTAACTCAAACAAAGAATCGATCCTGTAATAAAAGCTCTATGAGTGTCGATTCCGAGAATCGTATGCCAACCATCGTAAACTATTTGACTTCTGCTTGCGCTTTACGCGCACATTGATTCTAGGACGTGCGCATTTCGCATTGGCGTTGTTTGAAAGTATGAATCTGTTCCAAGATGTATCCCATAACAAAAAGTTTTAGCATCCCTCATGCGCAGTCGTTTACTAGATTCATAAATTGGTGGCACCATCCCACTGGAATCTCAATTTCCCTTCCAACGTCCGGGCCTGTATTCCCCAGTCCGGATTAAAAATTTCCCTTTACGTTGCATCACGAGGTCAGCATCCTGTTAAGAATGGATGCTTCCGCGGCAAAACAAGGCAAAAAGAATGTATTTGTTAACTCCCCCTTGCCGTCTTCGGTAACTTTTTTCGTGTTTTCATCTAATCCGACTCCGTTCCCCACTTTCATTTTCCGCCCTCCTTAATTTTACTTTTTCCCTCCATCCTCCGCGGTTTTTGTTCTTTCTCTCGCGTGTTATTTTCTTTTCCTTTGGTCTTATTATCTCTTGTTTCTCAGTCCCTCTCCTTTATCTGCTTGCCACTTTATCCCTCTCTTGTTTTTTATTCATCTCGCTCGCCGCTTAATTCCATCTTCATCCCGGGAAGTCTCCTCTCTCAAGACTCCCACGGATATCCACCCTTTCCCTTTATACTTTTCTCCGCCCCCTGTTCCCTCTTTTCGTCTACACTAGTTCTTGGGAGGCCTATATGTCGTCAGAAAGTTCCTATATCTGCCATCCCTTACATTTTGCCCTACAGGGATACTACGTCTTTCCCTAGGATTCTGTAGAGAAACTTTGTTGCTAATAGTGTAGGATTTAGAATCATAACAAATGTTTCAAAAAGGACTATAATTTTTCCTTTCAGCCCTAAAATGGTGTTTTTCCAGAGTATGAATCAACGCGAGTGGCCATATACTTTGCTCCCAAGAGAGAATAACATTATGCATAAACAGCTATCTCCCAGAAAAATAACCTAGGAGAAGTCATAAAATATTAATGCCGGGGGAGAATATTATTGCAAGATAAAAGGTACTGCTCCGATATTAGATTGGGCACTTAAGGAAATTGTCTTCCACAATATAAGCCCGGTTGTAATGTATAAATAAAGTGCGTGGGACTGTTTCGAATAGCAGGTAGGGGATGGATGGTAACGCAAGGAAAGTCATACACGCAAGTCAAAAATGAAATTGCGTTCCACAAGACGCTCTGCGGTATTAGATATTTTCTGCTATGCTATATTGATCGGTTTCCATCCTGAAAATTTTTAAGAATGTTAGCATAAGAATTAGTTATATGTAATGCAAGCATTCATTAGTGTCCCCGCTTCAATTTTTCTCTTGCTGTTATTGCAGGAGGCGAAAGAGTTATTTTACCCATTGTAGATGCAATTTAAGCCATCCGAAATATTCGTCAAACGCATTCTTTATTTATTTAATATAATTCAGAAACAAGTAGGAATTGGCGATGACATTGAATAATAAGAATCTTAGCTATACCATTAAAACGTAAAACTCAGCAATAGTAAAACAAAATACTCGCACATTACATAATTAAAACATAGTACATACATAAAAATAGCAAAACGATAAATAATATTAAAGAAAAAACGAAACCAGAACAGACAAATTAGAACATATCAATGGTGCATAATTTTTTTACGGAAGAATTGATTGGGGAAAAAGCCGAGGGAGAGATGGAGAGTCAAAAAACGAAGTGTGTGAAGCAGGTTGGAATTACGGGTAGAACGGGAAGGAACTCGGATTGAGAAACAAGGGAGGATGTCGTTGGATCCGCCATTAAAAATTGTACGTAAATTCTCTTACCTTTTTCACAGTCGTGCAGGCTTAAGAATTTACCTCATCCGAACCCAAAGCTCGCCCCGAATTTCTCTCCGTGGATCTCTTCAATACATTTCGTATTTTAGTTCCCCTATTTTTCGACTTGTGCAGAACAGCCGACTTAGCTAACCGCTTCAATTCCATCGAGGTAATTCCTTACGGAGAAGGCTAGTCACTCTCTCGCTCACGTTTTATTTCAGAATTTCTTTGTTATCGCCTCTCGCCACGTAAATCCAGACGGGACCTCTTCTCTTTTTACGGCATTAATGCAGCCGCATTACAAAAAGTAGATAAAAAATGCAATACCCCTGCAGGTGCCCCATATCTTATGGTAATTCGATGCATAGCGCCACCACTGACCTCACACTCGGCCGAGCTCAAGGTAAAAAAGAAGGAGAGGCAGGGAAAGAGAGCGAAACGGAGAGAAGGAGAGTAAAAAATGATCAGAGGGAAATGAATGGAGAAAATAGGGAACTTCTTATGAAATTCTTGCCCGCTCTTATGAGGGTTTTATCCCAATAACGTCTGTGATGGGAGAGTGGCGGTGCATTAGGCGTAATGGGTGGCCGAGTCCCCAAGGAAATAAGCAGGCAGAATGGGAGGAGGAGGACGGGGGAAGTAAAAGGAAGTAAAGGGGAGACACGGAGGGAGTTGGGTGAAAAGAAGAAAAAATGCTTCGAGGATGAGGTGTGGAAGAAGAGGAGGGAACAAGAGGATGTTGAAGAGGAATTTGATGCGAAATAAGGAGAGGGCGGTGGCGCTAGAGAAGGATCAAAGAAAGAGGGAAGAGGAAGTTTTAAGGAGTAAGATAAGCTGTGAAACAGGAGATGGTCGGGCGAGAGTGAAAGGGGATGTTTTAGTGGGATTTGAGTTGGAAGGGAAGGACGACGAGGTGGGGAGACAATTGTCTTCAGCAAGAAATACACTCTCCCCCGCGCCGATGTGGGCCATAACAGGCGGAAGAAATGAAAGGGTAAGAGTTTAGGAGAAGGAGATAAACTAGATAAAGTTAAACGAGGTTTTGAATTCATGAGATGGCGGTAGGCGCCTGAGGATAATTCGACACCGCCCGCCCTCGCGGCGATACCCGGGCATTTCAATGCGGTCCCTATCTAACTTAAAAACGCCGTACAGCTTTTTATTTCCTTCTCTATGTTTACGGACTTCGTATTTAAAGACGTTTTTTATATTTTTTTTAGGTGTAGGATAAGTATATATTTTTATTTCATGAATTGTTTTCATCTATTTTCATTACGGTTTAGCCGAAATACACTATTAAGCGTGAGATAAGTAGAAAGTTTCATTAGAAATGAATGTACTTTGACAATCAATTCTATAAGTATCTGCTTTGGTAATATTAACAATTATTAATAATTATGAGAATGAGAAAAAACGAAGAGAATGAAAAATTGCCTGCTTTATGAGTACAGAATCCTTAGCTACCAATTGATTGTTTTGCTCAATGCTCAGCATTACTTTGCTTCCTTAACTTTACATTTAATTACGCACAATTAAATACCTATTGAATCTAAACCATACAGTCGAAATATTCTCCACAAATTCATAAATATTACTGTCTTATGTCATTATATTTTGCTTGCCCTCTGCATTTTCGTCACCAATAAGACCGTTTTCAGTCCTTACTATCCGTTGCAATTTCAGAGTAACTGAAATCTAGGGCTAGGAAAGAAATTAGCTGAAATATTTTTTTTAAATACAGCAATATTTGGAGAAAGACCGCGACGCGATATGCGGCCAATAAAGATCCGTTTCGCGGGAAGCCATTTCGAAAATTGGGAAAGGAGGAGTTAATTCTCGGAAAAAGATAGAAGGATTAATCGAGAAAAATCTCCGTGTAGACCCAAGGAGCGTGACAAAATGGAATACCGCCAGCAGGAACATCTGGGAAAAACAAGGCAAGATTGGCTTGTTTTAGATGGTAAACTCGAATCCCAATGGATGTCGGAAAAGATGAAAACTAACTCGGAAGACGAGAGTGTAAGAATAACGCGAAAGAAAAGGGCGAAAAGAAGAGATGAAACGAGATACGAGAGGGAAACGCGATACGCGTGGTTGGTACGATGGAATCTAAATATACTGACGAAAAGAAGGAAAGGGATAAGGGAAAGGAATGATCCCCGGAGCCAACGGGAGGAAGTCTCAAGAAAGAGGATTGGGAAAAGACGAGGAATCCTAGAAGAGGAGGACGACGCGGAAAAATTCAGAGGAATATTAGTGGAGCAGTAGGGAATATAAGAGAGGGACGAAGTGGGTTGCCAAGTAATGGGATGAGCGGAATAAGAAAAAACCATGTCAGCTTCTCTCTTTCTTCTCGGAATGGAACAAGCGACGAGATTGGCAGCATCTCTCAAGATGCTCCATTACGATCTTCTAGAAGTCCTGATCTTTCTCCCCTTTTTAATAAAAATGAAACCGAGTTACTATGGTGATGGATATGGGATGGGAACTGGTCGTGATGGTTATGTAAGGAGAACGAATGCTAGAGGCGAAAGTTGCCGGATCTATGGGTTAACTGCTCTCCTACTCTGAAGATAAATGTTAGCTTAAGCATGCGCAAGCTACTCGATAAATAATCCGTACTTTTCCTCTTTATCGATTTGCATGGCATTGCAAATTTATCATTTGTATTTTGTATCACTGCGAGGAACACTTGTGTAATAATATGGTTATATTTCTCTAAAATAGAAAACTGAGTGAATACAGAGGGTCTCAGAAACCTCCTCATGCACCTCGTACATAGCAAATTATGGTGTAATTTGGCCACCACTTTATTTTCCTAAGATATACTCATTGACAGACAAATAATTGAAAGTTATTCGATTCATTTAAACCACAGGAAATATATTAAGCAACCATAGTTTCGATTTATAGCATGGAGTAGGAAATGGTTGTCCATTGTTGGTTGATAATGATTTACGACAAAATTACGGTCATTAAGCAATTAAACCCATTTCTCACATTGTTTTTGGCTATTCATTCAAAACTTTTTCCAAAGTTAAAAAATGGAAGAAAAGACTTTATATTCTCGATCTAACTTAAAAAACAGCCTTCATTATTGTTAAATATGTGTGAAACTAGTTTCTTTTCGATCGAAGGCTATTAATAATATTTCCACTCACTCAAGATAATTTGACGTAGGAAATGCACTTGAACTGGAATAAAATGAACCAAGCATTTTTTTATATTCTGGTAGTCCCAAACAGGAACATATTCTAATATCAACTTCAAAGTTTGCCTACTGGAAATTCCGGTTACTTTTTGCTGTATCTATTTTTTGCTGTATCATATTCTAATATCAACTTCAAAGTTTGCCTACTGGAAATTCCGGTTACTTCTTGCTGTATCTCATCCGTCTCCATCGCATCATTGAAAACTTAAAAGTATTGTATTTGCTACCGTATAATTCGGTGATTGGATGAAGAGGTTTTGCAGCATTACCGAATCATGAGAGACTTTCAGTATCATCACCACATATAAGGTGTAGTAAATCCCTAATAAAAAAATCACCTCGTTAACACTGGCATTCTTTCCAACGCTCTTGGCGAAACAGTCACCACCGCCCTTCGCGAAAGTGCCAGAGAATTTTTGACGTGCAGTTGAATTGAAAAGCCTACAAACACAGAAGGGCGCTGGGCATAGAGTGGATGCAAATGAGAAAACATCTCTGAAAGAGGAATTCGGGGAGGGTGGTGGAATTCCGAAAATTCTAGGTAAAAAATTGAGGAATGGTCGAACGCGGAGTTCAATGCTAGGTTGGCAGGCAGCGCGCCAAGCGCCAGCCGAAAGAGTTGGCGAACATACGGGAAGTAGGAAGACATAATTAAAGCGTACCGACCTATTCCCTCTTTCGCTCCCCACTTCAAAAATCCTTTTCCCACACGCCTAACCCTTTCCTCCACCTCTATGCACCCTAACTTCCTTGCCCACGCATTCTCCTCTCTCCCCCAGAGAGTCTCCTTTTTGCCCTATTTTACTTCAGCCGTTATAATTTTCGCAGGGTCAAATTGGCACTCGTCGAAACACGAGCGTTCAACGGCGTCCATGCGCTTCCCCTTCCATTAGGCGCGCGATTCGCTCCTCGCCTCTAAAGCAGCCACTTGGATGAAAGAGATGTCACGATGTTCAGGGAAATAAGGAACCCTAGAATTTTTAAACATATTCCAATTTTCAACGCTTTCCTTTCCCTCTTCACTGCATTCGACTTTCCGTGACACTTGTTTTCGTACTTAGCAGTGATGACATTCAGGTTTCTCTCTCGTCCTAGTACTCTTCTCATCATTATCCTGGAGAAGGTCATTTTTAAGGCGCAATTATGAGCATGCTAGAATACTTTATACCTTTGATATACGTTAATTAGAATGGAGATTCTGTACTCCTCATAACATCGATAACATCCGAATTCAACATAATCAGACTTTATGAACATTATCACAATATAGTAATGTTTATCAAACTATCGCAATTACATATTCCTGTGAGAAAATGTAGAAATAGAGTTTATTTGTCCCAATGGCTTTGTATAGTGTATAGGTACATCAGCATAGTCGGTGCCCAAGCGTGTACCTCAAGTATAACACAAGAGACGTTTTGTCAAAAGGGTTTCACCCGTGAGTCAGTTCGCCCAAGAGGTATTTTACCCCAGGAATATTTCATAATTTTAAAAGTGTTCTTACTAACCCTTTTGAAGTATAATATGGATATGGATGAAATTTCCATTGGTGAAACTCCTCTTGGGTGAAACGGTTTTTAGGTAATCGGGCGTAATTTCACTGAATGAAAAGGCTCCTGGATGTACACTCCTTGGGCAAGCCATCTTGGGTGGAAAGCCCTGGAGTTTTCTACCTCTCCGCAGGTTCATGAGCATGACAATTCCATCCTCAACCCCATTTCGTTTCTAGCAACGTATTCCGCCTTTAATATCACACAACAAACTCTGCCATTGTTTTCCTCCTTTGTCTTTACCTTGTATCCTATCTTTAGCTGCCTTCTTTAGCAATCCGCCCTATATATTCATTCCCCAAAACCTGTTTCCTCTTCGTCCGCCTGATTTTGTTTATCAACGCTGTGTAGCATACATTTCTCTGTAGCTTCATTCTCCAAAGAGAAATAAAAAAATCGAATCGTATTAATCCCTTTATACATCGCCGAACGAGTACATTTCTTCATGAACGTTGTTCATGAGGATTCAGTGTACACTTTCAATTTAAAAACCGCCCTCATACTACTTGAAGAACTATCAGGTGTATTTCCCTCGTAACCATTTTCCCTTATTCATCTTTACTTACCCCACGTACCCATCCCACCGTACCTCCCATTTCGCATTCATTCCTCTTTTCATCACTCGACCCCCCTTCTTGGCTGCCGCGACGATTTCCCAGCATATTTTCCCTCCGCCGATATTTTTCCCTCGTTTCTCGAGTCACTCGGGCACATTTTTCGTACTCCACCCAAGTACCGACCCTTGCTTCCTTCCCCACCCTTCCTCCTTTATTTCCGTACGCGTCAAAATACCGAGAGGGGCATGCGACTGGAGAGATTCGTTCCGCTTTTATTTCCTCGTTTTTTTGCACCCGCGGCCCATGCGCCGCGAGGAAGGAAGGGTTACAGACGCTGTGCTCTCCGAAAGGGCCGACCTTAATGCACACGGGTGTTTGAGGGCGCACGATGCACTCCGCCGACGTTCTCGAAAAAAATAATCGCGATAATAATTGCCCCTTTCTCGCATTCTTCTTCGCCTTTGTCCTCTATTCGTCCTCCAAGGCGTAGACTCAAGATTGACGGGATCTTACGTGACCAGACTACGTCGGGTAAGCGGAAAGCTCGAAAATGTGATAATTATTTCATTCTCAACGCATACTTTTAAAAAAATGAGGCTAAGAAGAGTGATTCTAAATAATTTTATTGAGGTGTTTGTATTAATTTATTTTCATTATTGATTTCGCTATTTCATGTATCCTGATATTTTTATTTCTTTAAAAATTATAAGCCTTTTTAAAATCGGTGAAAATGAAGCCGATGAATTGAGTATGGAGATCTTAATAAGTTCATGTATATATTCGCAACGTTAACTAAGTTCATACGTATTATTGACGAAGAAAATGAGTGCCTGTATATTTTTACATTTGTCTTCTTAACCAGTGGTGTTAACATGTGTTAATTGGTTTTATGGGCATTTATTAGTAAGGTTTCGTAATGTTTCGTTGTTAGTCGTAAATAAGAATGCTTACTTATCACATGGCCACTCGATTGAACCTGAACTGTAATCCGTATTCAAAGGAAAATTGTCGACACTTCTAAAAAGGAAATATTTCATTCGAAAGCCTCTATCTCTATCTCTATAAATCTATCGTCTAGAAGTTATAGCTAAATGTCATAGTTAATTTTTATATTTAATTTTTATAGGCAATTTTTACAGTTAATTTTTATGGTTAACTGTCGTAGTTAAATGTAATTATATTGTGTTGAACTTTGTCTGTATTTCTCCTGGGAGAACGAAAATATTTGTACTAAAATGTGACGGTTAGAAAATCATAGGCAATAAGGCTATTACGTTAATTAGCTGGACGTTAGTTAAAGATGGTTTTGTATCTAGCGCATTTTGAATTCACATTTCTTTTTTAAGCTTCTCCTTCGCTACCAATTTTCTCCCCTCACAGATTTCATTCTTAAGGCCCTTACTATTTAATGAGGGAATTTGCAGTCCATAGCCGCGCAACGGCCGTGTTTCTTTAAAGAGAGGAGAAATGCCCTCCAAACGAATGGAGGAAAATCGAGTCATTCGAGGGTTTTGTTTAACCCCTCTCTTCCTGTTACATTTGTCATTCCTCCTCCCAATTTCCTTCTTTCTCTCCCTTTCATTTTCGTATCCAACCCCTTGCATCCTTCTTACTCGTATGCAAGCTCGATTTCTTTTCCTCAAACTTCCTCTTTACCACTTTTTTTCCAACGGCTTCCGCACTCCATTTTCTCCGCACTCCTCGAAACTTGCGATCCCTTCGTCACCCCTGCAGTCTCTCTCTTGACTACCCAGCCGTCTCGCTCATGTGACACACTTACCTACTTAAAACGTCTTCTGTTGCTGTCTCGCTACAGTACACATACCCGTTGATGGAAGCGGACGAAAAAGTGCATTTTCTTAATGATCGCCTTTTCACATTCGTATAAGTATACACCATCGTCTTTAACATTCTGTCTTCTTAACAGCCTCATGATTACTTGTTGCGCCGAGTTATCTATCTTTTCCTATTTTTCCTTTGGTGCCCTGATAAGTATCTTTATTTTAAAGGAATGATAAGTGTGAAAAATAGCAAAATGATATTTTTCACACTTGCTATTCCTTTGGGGTCAGCCGCAGGACTTTATCCTGCAAAGTATTCAAACCTTTTATTCTTTATTTTAGGTCATCTATCAAGCTTCATTTTTCCCTACGCATTGCTCCTCTATTCTTTCAACTTTCATTCCGTCCAAAACCTCGATATTTCACCCTTCACTCTCATTGTTACCAACTTGTCTCGTATTGATTCTAAAACTGTGGAAAAAGTACTAACTACATTAAACGCCCTATTATTCGACGTCCGTACAGGCTGGAGTGTTTCTAATTATGCGTGATTAAATATTGCCTTCAGAGAAATCCAGCTGGCAGAAATATAGAACATACATACAAGTTCTTATTATGAAAATGTCATGGTCACTCCATCAGAATTTGTTTGTTTACAAATTCCTCATTACCATTGGAAATCGTTCAATCTGATTTCCCTCGGTTAACACGTAGCATATGTAAAAGAATGGCGTTTGGTTAAAATTTGCATCCCCGGGTAAGCCCCGGGATTATAGTGAATACTTAAAATTATTTTTCACTGAATTTCACTTTATTGTCCGGTATTATAATTGCTGAGGTTATAATTAAAGTTAAGATTATATTCAATTTCCATGCTAATCCATCACATATACATAGGAGATTAACTGTCATCTTCACTTAAATCCTAACAAACCATTTTAATACCTTGCCCTATAGAGAAAATTGGTTGAAGTTCAATTTANTCTCTTCTCCGTTTTTCTCTTCTTTTATTCGTTTCATTTCCTTCCATTCCCCGGTCGTTCTTCTGCAGTTTCCCCTTCATCTTCATTTAGTCTTTTTTCGACCCTTATATTTTTGAATTTTTCTTTCGTTTTACGAAGAAGCCGAGGAATTATATCTCCCAACGTGCTACAATTGTTAGAAGTGTATTTTATTCTGTATATTATATTGTTATTATATATATTCTATATTTTATTCTTGTAGATCTAATCAATAGCATCGTTTATTCTGTACCTATATTTTGTTTAATCTTCAATACATCGCAGCTTCCCTTCCCTTCTGGCATTGTCTGCCCATTTGTTTTTCTACTTTTTGAGTATCTCTTGATACCCTTTTACCATAACTTTCAATTCTCTACTCCATTAAGGTCGTTTTTTCCAATTTTTCAAGTATTTTACGAGTGCTTGCCAATCCTCTTTCAATAGATGGCCGCTTTATCCCCTCCTATTCCTGGTCTAACTTGCAACCGATTCCTTCCTCACTTAATTACCACCAGGGTATTTTCCAGTCTGCTCGAGCGGTTTTCCGATTATATTTATAAGGATCCTAGATATAGATTAACAAATATTAATGCACGTACTTTAGCGATTGAGACATAGGTTCAGCCTGCAGAAACTTCGAAATGTATGAGAACAGACATCTTTCGCAGGGAACTAAAACTTGAGACACGAAGGGGAATGGATTGTCGACTCTAAAAGCTCTTTTATCTTGTTTTAAGAGTTGGATTTTTACCGAGTAGTTCCCTGGCTAGAGTCCAAAGTAACAGGCAGTGTTAAAGAATGTTAACCGCATTGAGAAAAGACGTTGAACAAAGAACTAGCAGAAATCGCTTCCACGGGTTTCCATCGAAGGTAATTGCTGTGGATATTACGGGGGACTGAATTTTGACATCTGACGTAAATCCGAGGACTATCGTACATCAAATGCCGCAGAAGTGGATACAATAGAACTGCGCACGTTTTCTTTGAAATTCTATCAGAAAAATTAATTTATCTTTTACAAATTTCGTACCTGGATGTGAACAAATTTCGTTGTTTTTCCCGTTTTTATCGATTCATCATCTTTCTTTTTCTGTTCTCAGTGTCAGTGTTTAATCATCGAATGGAGTTTTTTAAATGGCATGGAACTTCTTTTTAGCTTTGGCCAATTTAGATCCGCGAACTTTCTTTAATGTATTGCAAAAAAGATTGTCATTTCGTCCTGTTTTAAAAACAATGAAATGTTAAAACGTTTATTTGCATGGTATACAATTAAGGATTTCTCAGCATACTTAGTTATATCGAAGTGATTTGGGCATTTCTTTGACATGGTACTGTAACTTAAATTCCAAAGAAGAAAATTAGAAGAAAGTAGTTAAGTGTGCGCCGTATATTATCGATTTTCGTACAGTTTTCTTTTGGGTTAAGTTGCTGAGACTATACGCGCAATGTAACTGTTATCAACCCTTTATTAGCTACTTGTTGTTTTGTGTATCAATAATTATTATTAATATTAATAAATATTTTTAAATACACATATTGAGGTAAGAAACCTGTTTTGGCGTAATAATTTAGACCTTGAATTTGTTAACCATTTTTGTAATTTGACCTAATTTTAACCTGTTTTAAGACAATTGTCCACTCTTCCCTGTCCCTGTTGTTAATATTACGTATAATTCCATAATGTTCTTAAATTCTTCCTGTTTTTAAATATGAAAAAAATATTTTCTAGAGTAGTATTCTAGAAGAGTATTTTGTAATCGTTGAAATTTATTTCAACTAAATATCTTCACATTTTCCAAGTTAGAAGCGTCGCGCCTAATCAAATAGAAAAATTCTCAATCCTTTCGAAAAATTCCATAGAGAGCCTCATTTGCGAAAACATTTGTTGCAATGTATGGAAATACCTTAGGGTTACATTTCTCCCAATAAAGAAGCACTTATGTTGTGCGTGGTCTTAATTTTCCTTGATCGTCCTTATCTTTCTCTTAAGGAGGAAGTAAACGAATGCACATGAATCCTCGTGCCTTTAGATTAAGCCGGAATCTTATGGATTCGCTTTAGAAATGCCCAATTCATCCCGCGATAGCTTAATCTTGTTGATCTCAACGTTTAAGCAGTAAAATGAACGTTAACGACGCAGCCGTCGCTGGCGCTAAAAACGTTTGTCACGAATGGCGTACGAGATACGTATCTTGCCTCGGCAGATAGCGGTAGAAGTAAAGATACTAAAAGGCTGTAGGATGAAGGATAAGCATTCTGGGTTTATTTTCTCTCGTAGCGGAGGAAGCGTAAAAATGTATGCCGCCTTAATTCATTTCTCCATCTCGTAAGAGGTTATTTTTCTGTTGCAAAAGTCATGAGGAACATTTCTCGGAAACACGAATGAAAGTAAATGGGGCTTTTTCCCAGAAATAAGTCGTCCATGGGAACGCTCAAGCGCTCTTTAAAAACAAGCATTTTTCCGGAATTGCTCCGAAGGATCCGATATCGATAAGTTTAATTGATTGTATTGATTGGTTTCCCCCTTATGGAGACATTTCCTCATATATTCTTCTAAATGGAGTGAAACGTTCTTTGCAGAAGCCTAGAATTTCTTCCTGGCTCACCTATCTGTAGGAGATCATATTTTTCCAATTATCGTGCCATGGATGAGCTCGGTGGTGGCGCGATTCGGTTGCGTTTCTTATTAATAGAAAGATAACAAAACAAAGACGTGAATAACTCTTAACTTGTATTAGTTCCAAATGAAATAATTGCGTGACAATTCAAAAGGTAAAATAGGATTTTTCCCCATCGCTTTGATCTTAGTAGGTCTGATAATGACTTCTAACCCTACCATACCAACCTCATCGCTGAATACCGCTATCTAACTTCAAAGTGATACCCTTGGGACGCTATACACCGAAGCTGCAGTACCTGCTTCATTCTTCGATGCAATTTTGGAACACTTGCTCTGGATTGGACTGCCGAGTATTAGCCTTGGTGACCTCAATGACTCCAAATTGTATCGTTCTGGAGCTTCTTTGATCATCGTCTAAAGTGAGAAGTCATTGAAGACAAGGTTAGATGAGTGCGGAGGACTTTCAATGTTATTTGTTTCCAAGCCAGTTTCAAGTACGTAGCATATCCTAATCGTCGTTCAAGAACCTAATCATAAAGGGCGTAATCGCCATTTGACGTGTGAATTATTATTTATATAGGGAGAATATTGTAAATATATAATTCAAAATGAAATGAATAATTCTGTTAAAGTATATATTTCTATAGAATTATTTACGATTTTCAGAGAAAGTAAAGAATCGAAAAATTAATGTAAACCGTTTCAAATAACTAGGTTTAGATTTTGAATAACATTTAAATTGAATTTCCTTTCCAGTAACACCCACTTGAGTGTATAATGTTTAGGATATCGTATTGTGAGGTATTATCCTCTTCCGCGCATTTTGTCCTGGTCAAATTCTTCACTTTGGAATGTTCATGAAATAATGAGAGTTCACTGCTCTCTAATGCCATTTCTTCGCGACCAGTGCATACATTTTTTTCTCTGAAGCGTTTCCTAGAAAAAGGGGAAAATAATCGAAAAGTAAGGTTTACGTTTTTCCTCTCCGGGCGAATGTCTGTATCTTTCCAGTCAAGTTAAGTCACCCTCCTTCTTCCACTACCTCCATTCTCCGCTGTTATCTCATTAATATCCTCATCTTCTACTCTCTTCTCCGTTTTTCTCTTCTTTTATTCGTTTCATTTCCTTCCATTCCCCGGTCGTTCTTCTGCAGTTTCCCCTTCATCTTCATTTAGTCTTTTTTCGACCCTACTCCGTCTCCATCTCCTCAATTTTTACTTGCCCCATCTCGAAAGAATACGTTTCCCCATTTTTCCCTCCGCCAACTACTTGAAGAAGTCATGTCGACCTCCGCGACAATAAGGACTAAGGTTTTTTATCCATCTTTCACTTAAAAGTGCATTCGCCGCAAATAAAAGGAGAGGTCTCAATTCATGACTTCGGGCCACTTCTGCTCTGCGGGTGAAACGGCGAAGTTCGACTTCGAATCTCAGGACTTTTTTTAGCGAGCAATTTCCAGGGAAATCGTTCGACGCCCACGTTTTCTTCCATTCAACCTCCCCATCGAAACACTTCCAAATTAGTGTTCGTTTTCGATTGCGCACCGTATCCAGTACAAAGGCGCCTCTGAATTGAGTTGTAATAAGGAACGATATCGAAAGACTTCTTAAAGGCGAGTTGAGAGCGCGTGACGGAGAAGGGAAAGAATTTTCAGCGGAATACTGGAGGAGATAAAAATACGATGGATAAAGGAAAATGAAACGGTAATAAAATGTTGTTGAAGGAAAACATTGGAAACTCGTTTATTTATTCTCATATGCAGAATGAAAAAATCAACAAAAATTCGTTAGAGGTAAATAAAGCGAACGTAGAAATTATTAAAGGATATATAGCTTAAATGACTAAAACAAGGATAGCTTGACTACGAAGATGGATGTCTTATGATGAATGATAATTTTCTATATCAATAGAGAATTTCTCGCAGCGCACTGAGAAATAAATCTGATTTAGTAAATGGAAGTGTCATGTTTCTAAAATGTAACCTTACTATTTTCGTCCATTTTTTATTTAAGAAATATATTCAAGATATTATCGATTGCTGAATGAATTGTCAGTCATTTGTTTCATCCAAATAATGCGGAACAGCTCAATCTTCTTGTTTTGTAAAAGTAATAATCAATTAATGTCATAAAATATAATGAAAATGGTCAAATGGATTTTGATGAAGTGATATGCATTAAAAGCCATTCCTTTTTAATATCTGCGTACTAAACAACGAGACTAATTATAAATGCCCTATAAAAAACGGGATTGCGAATACCAATTGCGTTTTGATATATCTTTGCTAATTTTGTCTTATACTCTATCTTCTTTTTTTCTTTGTTTTAACTATAATTTTCTTTTGTGTAAATAATAATAATATTTATTCCCTTACATTAATCAAATTACATACAAAATATATTACTTATAGAGGAATATAGGTACCCCATTGATGAGAACGAGAACGGGAATGATAAAGGAAGGAAATTAGGTTTCACAGAGTAGAAAGACGAAAAGTAAGGGTTGATACTGAACTTAGCTCAAGTCAACTGGATTGATGATTCCAATACTCAGGCTTTATTACCTTTTCCATTCTGACCTTGTAATTCTAATCTCGTTCTCCTTACTAGCCTTCTTCAATCATTTTTCCATACCCATATCTTTTTCTTTCATTCATCAGGTATATTCAAATTCATTGATTCTTGTGAAAGTTTTAATGAAAGAGCTTGAGAATTTCTCAAATTTCCTTCGTGGCTTGTTACGTACATTTTCTTGGGATAATTTCGAGAAAAACTAATGTAATCTCGGAACCGTTTAACTTTAGCTGTAACTGTCTGTCCCTCATATTTTTCTGAGTCATCGAAATGTTAGCTGCTGTACAGCCCTATGCAGAGACTATTATTATTTTATATTCAAAATTTAATATGTGAGTGTTGATCACGAGGTTATATATTCAAAAGAAAGATTCAGTTTTGTGAATCTAGACAATTCCTCATAAAATATTTGAAATTAAATTATCCTTGTAGATGCAAACATCCACTAGAGTCCGCTAGAGTAAAGCTGAAGGTTAATTTGTACTAAATTCCTTCAGTTCTAATATTATCTCAACGATATGTTGAGATGAAAGGATCCCCGATCACATTTTAATCAATTTTTTGGTCAACCTTCGACAACTCGAAGTTTAACCGGTAAACTAAAAAAGTCCATTGATATGTTGCATTTTTTTATATTTCATCGGAAAAAGTTAAAATTCTACTACGAAATTTTCAGATATTTTTAAAAGATTATGAAAGTTGATGCAAAGACAATCAGAATGTTTTTATTTTCAGATTACGCAATAAATTAAAGAAAACAAAGAGACTGTTAAATTAGCATATGTAAGAATCTAACATTTTATCCGTAACCTCAACGTTCGCACCCAATTCGAGATATAAACGTATTAAATAAATGGAAATATTTGCTCTCAAGTCTATTTTCCCCCCTTTTCGATAGCTTTAAAAAGAAATTAAGTATATTGAAATGCGGTGTCACCTATATTTTGCCTCGAAAGAAATTCCTTTATCCGGAGTGTGTATCACAATTCCACGTGCACGACCCCTCTTTGGTTCGATCTCGGCAATCTACAGCCCCCTCGGGGAAATCTAAAACGTCTCGAGCGTTTCCCGCTATTAGGCTCGAATTCGAAAGTATTAATATTCCTCATTATTCGCCTCTGTTCTCCCAGCATCCCTTCCCTCCGCTTCCTCGGTTCAATTTCCTGACCACATCTCCTCCTCCCTTGTCTCGGCGCACGTTTAATTAAGTGCCGCATCAGACGAGCAGTCGTTTCCGGATCGGCCGCCGTGATTTAGTGGCGCTGTCATTATCACTCGGAAAGGGATTCGGTAAGCAGATTAATGGGACTATGTCCGCCGAATCAGGGAGGTTTTCTTGCGAGCAAGGGCTGGCAGGAGAGCCGTGTCAGAGAGGAGAAGTCTGCAAATTGAATTTTAATTTCTGAGTCGGGGAAAATGGGAAGGGCCATTTCTCGCGCACCTTCGATAAATTAGCTCCCTTACAAAAACTTTGTCGATCCTCGCGGAAATTGTAATGGATCTCCGGAGAGTTTTCCCTGCAAATTTTTGGAGCAAATTCGGATCTGCGTATTCTCTTTCCCTTAAAAGGACTCTCCCAACCGTTTCGCGGCGGAATTCATTTTTCGCCCGATTACGATTTCTCTTTCATCTCGTTTGGGGAGTGTCCTTCCCTCGGCTCGCTTTTACTTTCTTATTAGCGCTTTCCTCCCTCGTCATCCCTTGCAGAGGCTCGTGTCCCCGCGCGCGTTCAAAACGCCGGACTTCTCTCTCCCTTCTACATGATTACCGCATTTAAATTTCCTTCTTCCTTTCATCTCCTCATATCGCTCCAGATTTATCTAAAGTGATTTCCCCCTCCTCTTTCATCTTCCGCTTTTTAGAAAGCGTCGAATTTCCAGTTTCTCACTACTGACTCGGGGCTTCCAATCTCTCCCATCTTTGCTGTTTCCCTCGGCGTCCTTTGACATTCGGGTGTTTTCTCTCCCTCGCAGATTTCTTATAATTCTAAAGTCAAACTTTGTGTTCTCTTCTAAAACTTGATCTATCTGACAGTATCTGCCGCCAGGTTGGGTGGTCTAGGTTCATCCTAAAGCAGCGTTGATAGTTTCGGCCTTTACTTGATGGTAATCCATAATAAAAAGAATAGTATAACTGATATTTTAATTTATACAACACCACAGAATACAATTTTACGGTGTTAACATTAAAATATCAGTTCTACCATTATTTTCATTCTTAAGTTTTATATCAAACCATTTCGAAATTTTACTAATTTGAGTGAAATGCAAACAAAGCAAAGTAATGAATATCGGAACAAGAAAATTTTCTAATTTTCCGCAAGAGGGTTCCAGGAGGTAGATCGCATGTTAGAAGAATACGAAATTCTGTAACTGTGTGTGAAATTTACATCATCAAAATTCTTCTACCTTACGAAATGTTCTTGCGCCCTTAAAATTCATTCTCAACCCCCCTACCTTTATTTCTTGATAATCTGTTCCGCCCTTCCCTCCAACATATTAAATCTTTCGCCCTGTCTTTTCCCTTCCATTTTACCTTCAATCAATCCTTTAAATATCCCTCTCCTTACATTTGATCCACCAATTTCCTCCGCCTTCGCATTATTACTTCAGACAAAGCCCTCTTTTCCATCGTCATATTCAGCACTCTCGTGTTTGTTTTTCTATCAAATCACGCATTTATAATGCCGTTGATGCTTTTCTCTCTCAGTTTTCATGTTTCACATTCAGCAGCAAAATATTCTTCACTAAGGATAAAACCAATCTTTTACTAATTCCCTCTTGATGAGAGTCATTCGTCATTAGTAACCTTCCCATCACGAGAGCGTCTTTGGCTCCTTTTTTAAACTTCATCTGTGCAACTTCCGTCACAGAGAGAACACTGAGAATTCAAGTAGGGTAATCTGCGGACATTTGAATTGAAGACTTGAATTTCCTCCTCTAGACGAGGACTTCATTAATGGTTCACGATTTCTCTGTAGTCATTTTTCCACCCATTCCACACATCTTCGTCTCTTTTATCCTCCATTCTTCCCCTTTTCGCCTTTGAAACCCTCCTTCACTCTCCTTTCCATCCAGTATCATCAACTTCCTCTCCATAATTTTCATTTCCTCGTCATTTTTTCGGGCCAGGCAACACGCTGCCCCCTTTTATGCTCTCAATTTACGTATTTTCAATGGCGAGAAATATCCGAGTTCGTTAGGAAGATAACCGAGATGAATACAGAGATTAGTAAAATTCACTTTGACAGAATTGGAGTACGAAGTTAACAAATATTTATTCCGCGACCTATTTTTAATGTCAGATTCAACTTTAAGAAGTGTAAATTCCGAGTGTCCATAAGAAAGTCCGTAATATCAGGACGTAAATATTTGTTTAGATTACCACGAAATATTTTTTATTCGATTCTGTATGGCGTTCTAGGAAATAAGGTTTAAGCATAATGAATACATTCACTCCGACAATCCAAAAATTGTTTGAATTCTTCTGTCCTTCCAAGCACTTTGCCTTTTACAGAAGAGTTAGGAATCCGTTACAGATTGCAGTAAATAAAGTCAGTTGGTTTTGTGAAAGAGATAACAGCCGAAGATATATGTCTATGTAAACATCACATTCATTCTTGAAACGAAACAAATAAAATGTTTATTTATTTATTACGGGCAGTTCCCAGTTATGGAGTATATAATGAAGTTTAATTCGACATTTTAGATCACATTCCAAAATCATAGTATTCATGGGGACAACAAGCCCGTTTATAAACGTTAATCCGTATGATTTTCTTCATTCAGTATAATCGTGTAAATGTTTTCATCTAATTTCTAATTGACTGAAAAACGGATATTAGAAACACATTTAATATACGAAAGAAATATTTAGCGATTATAAACAATACTTTAATTACTCAACGGGATACCTTTTGCCATTTCTAGTTTTGATTTTTTATTCTTTTCACCGATCTAATACATTTAAATAAAGTCTATAATTTTTCTGCTACTCTTTGCTAACCTGGAATTATTCTAATTTTAAGGTTAATCCTTGAAAAAGGGACACATGATCAAAATATGGTATTCCAAAGATAAAAGAGCAGTATTCTACTCGACCTACCCTCCCTACTCAATGGTGAGTGAATTAAATCCGTCGCGTTGATTAGGAATTTTTTTTTTATTTTTTCAGAAGTCGTTATCAGTACCACTTTTTTAAACATATATTTTTAATTTTTACCTTTCACAATGTTTTCCCTTGGCTGCTAATTGCGATTGATACTGAAAGTATATTCTTAGAGAAGAACTTTTCGGACGTAGAAGATTTATTTTAATAAATCTGATAGCCAAGATACAAATTTAAGTATTAGTTGGCCGATGATAGTTTGCTTCCTTGTGTTTCAATCGCGAAGTAAATGAGTTTATCGTGGAACTTTATAATTAAAAATACCAATGCCTCCAATATGAATTAGCACCGTAAAATAAACGCCTCTCGCGTTATTTCAGATCGGAAAGTTCCTAACGGATTTAAGTCCAACTGGGGCACATCATTCCCGAACAGAAAAGTCGGTTTTTGTTGAGGAGGATTCTGTCCGAAAACGACCCCATATTAACTCATACGTAATTCTATTAAGAGTTGCACTTTCCGGAAAAAATGGATCTCGTGGAGAACTTAATTTCGCTCCGAACGGTGCAAGAATATGAGTCGCCTAGCCGAGTAGTCATCCTGTCATAAATTTTAACTAGCTGGAGCAGTGAAAAAACGCCGAAACCGCGTTCTCGTCTGCTGTTTGAACTCGCATCGACAGCCAACTGCTCAATTTACGCCCTCGCGTAATAGAAGCCAGAGAGAGAGAAGGAGAATTAATTTCGGTGCAAAGTAAACATGGCGATGAGCAAAGAAAGAGTTCATCAACGACTGGAATTCGCCGGATTTGCTCCACTTCCAATCCAAGTCATTCCCTCCATTTTTGAACTCCAGCTCAGCACTCCGACCTCTGCGGATATATTTCACGATCGCCGAAGTTTCTAGCATTGACTTCTCCCCGCTAGGAGTTAGCGCGACCTCTAGTAACTCATTTTCCCTCCACTCTTGGATTAAACAGTCATTTCCGCTTTGAATTAGCCAATGATCTAATCATATATAGATAGAAGAAACCGTACATTAAATGCAAATGACATAGGTATATTATTGGAATCGTGGGTTGACTGATATTTATTGGTGGTGGTTTTAGTGGCTGAAATTCTACCGGTCGACCATGAGTGTCGTACGTCAATGCATAAGCTTCTGATTGGCCTATTCATCCACGGTTTTAAGATAGATATTATTTTCGCTACTTATCAGTTCTTTAACATAATATAACTTCACGTTCATCTGCAGACCGGCCAGTATTGGAATTTAATTCATTAACTTCACAACTGATTTCTTATAGATCTCTCATATTCAAAAAATACAAAATTGTGAATCAGAAGCGTAGCCAAGAGGGTGGTTTTGGGGGTTCAACCCCTCCCTATGAGAACAGAGCCAACAATAAACGAAAGCATGTGAGAGATAGCCTTTTGCAATCATGCCATGCTACTGCCGCTGGAGAGTCGTAGGGTACGCATGTTAAAGCAAATCAGAGTCGGTTTTCGCTTGATTTTGGACAGAAGTATCCTGACTCTGACCTGTAAGCAATTCAGCGTTTACTTAATGGCTCTAAGCCTCCCCATGGACAAATCCCTGTTTTGAATGCATTGCGCACAATGTGACTTATAATAGGTATACACATAGTAGGTATGCGTCACGTGAGATAAGTTTCGTTTTCTGTGCATGATACAGTCATTGGAACTGAAAGCCACCCTGTAATCTAATCTGTTAAACGTTGAAGTTTATGCATCAGTTGCTGATTAAATTTCATGACCCTTCCAACAAATATTGCCTGCAACAATTCTCCATCTACCAGTATGGTTGCAAACTCTCCCGTTTTCGCCAGGAGACTCCCGGAATCGGAGAGTGATTTTCAAAATCTCTCGCCTCCCGTAGGGGTTTTCCTCCCGCTTTTACTCAACAATACTCCACCAAGTAGTTTCATCTGAACTGTAACCCAAACATTTTTATGACACCTCTCACCCGTTGCTAGTTTAAAGGAGGGTGTAGGGATGTCAAATTGTGCCACTTCTTATGGAAATAAACTCAATAGTTATCACACTTCCTTTCTCTTTGAATCTAGTATCAATAACTAGAGAAATATCGAAGGGAAACCGTTTAGTAGCTCAGTTTCAAAGTGCTTGTTGTCAACGTAAGTGCTCCTCACATTTTCGATCGGTTAAAATATAGAACTTATTATTGACAGGATAGTATTATATTAAAAAATTATCCCAGTATATTGAAGACAAAAATTTATCATTAACAAATAATTGTGATTGTATTTTAGGGTTTTTGTTTTCAGAACTGAAAATAATAAATTTTATGCATTCTTTTTTTTTCTTATATACCTTTATGTCGACAACCTCCTGATTCAGAGTTATGTAAATTATAACCCAGCTTTATTCAAATATATTTAGAAATATTTTGGAAGTTTCTAGGAGTGCTACTTACGTGATTCCTATTGGGAAATACTGTTAAGTCATCTGAAATTATATTAATGAGTAGAGCTAAGTCCAATGGGTAGAGCTAATTCGAGCATGGTAAAGTTACACATTTATGCGGGTTATCAATGAGGAATAGTAACTCTACGGTATTTGTAATTATATTCAAATTTAAGCTCCCAGAATCTCCCGGAATTTCCTACACTTGGAATGGAAAACTCCCGGAATCAAACTTTTAGGAGTTGGAAACCCTATCTACCGGAAAATATACAAGATGATGGCCACCGAGCTAATATTATTCTCACAGTTTGTTGAGTAGTACTATATCCAGCGATTAGTTTACTTATTGTAGAATACAAACGTTTTCCATACGAGAGTAATCAAGCCAATATTTTTCCCCGGTTGTTTGTCCTCTAAATGGCGACGATAAACCGACCCATAAAGACGTTGGCCAGTGCCGGTGCAATATTTAAATCACCTCGCGTCACATATGTAAATTTTTGTTCTCTCATGCCTCACGGTTACAATCGGGAAAAAAAACTACTGGTCGGAGAATAAGCGCGGACTTACAGCCGTCATTCGCTCCGCTCCCGTCGCGCCCGTCTTTTATGACACGTAACACGCCACTTTTAAGTTTATAGTCCTCCGGAAATTACTTTTTCCTCGAGCCACTATTTCGCGCGATCAACAATTCCGCCATTATGCATGAAATCGAACGAGAGTGGCGGCATCTGCGAAGCGCCTTTTCTCGTCTCTGAATGCATGCCATTTGCAATAGACATGGAAATGCACGTGTCGAATTTATTTTGAGAGAGCGCGGAGGGTTTTTTTCCCTCGCGGGATGGAGAGAGAGAGGTGGAAAAAAGCAAATTGCCCTCATAAATTCACGGCTAAACGACGTGATCTTACGGAAGCACCGTGGGAACCGCGGCCGTTTGCAGCGCGAAAAAAATTGAACAAACTCCACAATCATGGCGGTAACAAGGGCTCGGATTTATTTTTTGAATCCAATTGCGCTCTAGGGGCTAGAGGGGAAGAGTTTGAATTGCGGAGAGCTTCGCTTGTACGAGCGGTAGCATCCACAGCCGCAACTATCTCCTCTCCAATGAGTGCACCTAACCGAGTGCGATCGGATTCCCGGCGATGGAGAGCGCACGAGGTGAAGAAATGTGGAAAAGGTTTGAATAGGACGCCTTCCCGTCACTTGTGAAGCTTTAACAAAATCGTCGCACTTCACAATGTTCAGCTTCGGTCATTTTCAACGCGTTTTGTCATTTAATCAATGTGAGATATTAATAACTTATTATTGATATGCTTTTAAGTTATCCAATCTGAGGAAGTCTATCTACATACGGTAGTATTACAATTTAGTTCGGTTAAGTACGTACCGCTGAGGATATTCTACGAGGATTTCCACGTTAATGTTCTTGATTTGGATATTACTAATAAGTATTGTAGCTGTGAGAACACTGAATATTCATATAGTCAGAGCTCTTCGTCCTTAACTGTCGTCTCCTTCTCTGCTAACAGCATCATAATCCCGAATTTCATTCATTTCACTTATACATTTCGTACGTCATATTTCATTATATTCCTCTCAAATATACATTTGTTTTCTGGGAAGGGATCAAATCAACGAAGAAACAATTATGCCGTAACCAGGATTCGAACTCAGTACCTCAGCGTTGCCAGTCTAGCATGAGAAACTGGTAATACATATGTTGACTCTTCGAGCACTAAATTGTTTGCGATATATTCATTTTTCATAAAATCGGAACAAAGAATAATGTCATTACCAATGTGTTAACACACGTTTAATGATGCGGTATGATGGTGTCCTCAAACCCTGTGGTGACACAAGTTATATCAGAGCGAGAACCAAAAATGATGGTAGGAAGATATATGCAGAGACTAGGGGGAGGAATAGTTAGTGAGTACAAGAAACTGGCAGCGAAAACGTAAAGGAAATGAAGAGGAAAATAGGCGGAAAGTGTAAGGGGTAAAAGAGAGGAGTGGGAGGTTTGGAAAAAGGGGACCTCAAGTGGCAAGGAGAAGCTGAATGAAATAATGAATCCAGTCTGCTGTGGATCTGTAGGACTCCCCTCCCCGATGCAACCCTTCCTTCCCTTTATTTTTAATATTTTATGCGATGAATCGGGGGCCTCTGAAAATGGGGACAGGGGAGAAGAATGGGGAGTAAGCGGTACTCAAGTGCATCAACAGTTCGTTTGGAGTTGGCGTAAGGCTTTTTTTCCACCATCGCGATTTTTTCTCTCCGAATAATTCGTGCTTTTATTTTTCTTGTTTTTATTTCCCCCCCTCTTATTCGATCTCTCCTTCGTTCTCCCTACCTCTCAATTCTTCCCAATTCTCTTCAATTACTTTTAGCCTTCCTCCGCGTTCTCCATCATTCCTCTTTATCGTAGTTTATCAGTTCTTCGTATTCTTTCTTACTTCAACTTTTATCGGAAATTTCTGTTCCCTTATTACCTGCAATCATTTCGGTAATTCTCTAACACAGATCAATAATAAACGTACGTCTGCTTTACCGCAATGTTACCCATCCACCATTAGTTACCAAAAGTTTAAGAAATGGAATAAGGAGTAAGGTAGTTTGCTCTAGCGTTCCTCTACGTGCTAGAATTATATGAGCCTGGAAGGGCACGTAAGTGCAGAACAAAATACTGTGCATAATACTTTTCAAGCATTCCTTTAGGGGTGACCAAATGAAAGTCAGCAGCATTCACACCTCGGGAGCTTTCATATCTTTACTGAAATTAAAAAGATTGGTACAAAAGTAAATGAAGGTATAGGGAATATTCCCCTCACCTATACCGAAAAATAAATGAAAAATTTTCCGTAATCATAATAAGGAAAAAATAACAATAGCCTACTACCGATAGCTTTCGATCGTGCAGATAGTAAGATACTTCTCTAGTAGTTGTCTTCCCCTTGAAGTTCCTGCAAGCTATTGCAAGAACCCTTTCTCGGGTAATAATCATTCTTTATTGTTCTTTCTTATTTATTATTTCTATTATTCTAATATTTCATTCTTGTATATTTCGTATCATATTCTTTACGTATCCGTTCATAACAATTACGAACGTGGTGTACTTTATCGGTATTTATGTTATCGTATATTTTCGCAATATGTTAATCTGTACAAAGTAATAACTTAACTTTGTTTAATTACTATTATACTGATACTAAAAATATCACTACTTAATTCCTTACTTAGTTATTACTAGTACCATGTGTTCATTTTGAAATCGATACCATTTTTTATATAACCATTAATTTAATATAACCATTTTATTTGTGGAATATGAATTTCTATTTTCAATAAAATACCTTTTCCATTTGATCGATACCAAATTATGTCGCATATATGACTGGTAAAATCTGATCGATTTGAAAAAAGTAGCCCAATTATTCCTATAACTTTTCTTTCGGGTAGCCCATTTATATTCCATGTTAATAAACACATCGACCTTACTGAAAGAAAATTAATTTCGATTCATTCCCCGGCTATTCCCCGGCCGGCTTCCCCAGTCAACGCTAGGTTTTTTATAATGTGCTAAAATAGAAATAAGAATACGTAGCATACATTAGTATTTTTAATAGCTAGGTGGAAAAGGGTTCATATAGAATTAAACTGTTCCTTTATCCCGCCCTTTACTCCCCATTTTATCGTTTTTTCCCTTCCTTTCACCTTTCCATTCAAATTGTACCCCTTTCGCCGCTCCCTTTATATCGCAGTCTCTATAGTATATTTCCCTAAATTACGCCCTGCCATTTCTATATATTTCCCTACACATTTCCCTATATGTTTCCCTATCTCTCTCACGCACGGAGTACCACTCCAATACATGGGCAAGGAAGCGCGGCTTTTGCGAGGGAGAGGGTGGGGCGAAGAAGAGGTTGTTGCGGAGTCAGAGGCGGGCTTTCCAATGCTTCCCTCCCGCTCGCATAGAGTGCCTCTCCAAGGCATGAGCAAGGAAGCGTAGTTCGTCTGTTCGAGGGGGCTGATGGTAGGGGAGAGGTGGGCGTTTGAATGCTTCGCGAGCCAAGTGGGTGGAGGGAGTTTGAGAGCCAGTTTGTTCGGAAAAAGGAATTGAATGTGGTGGGGAGAGGAATTTTTGGGAGTCGTTGGTGGCTTTGGGACTTTTTCTTTATTCGCGCGGGGTTCCCGAAGAGGAAGGGGTTGCCGCCGAAAGCGACGAGGGAGAAATTTGCGGGAATATATATATACACGTTCCGTAAGGATCCTAACAATATTTCGTTTCATTCTGGATGGAACTCGATATAAAGTTTTTTGCGCGGGTCATAAGGGGTGGAGTAAGCAGTGGTATCGGAGGCCGATAACGGTGCGCAAGAATGAGACAATTTCTTCCTTTTCCCCGCGCTTGGAATTGATCGGAGTTTGGCTGTAGTTTTGCGGGAGTTTCTCGACGAGAGAATAAATTCCTTACCTCCTTACTGCGACTGGAAACAGTCTTTATTCTTGCGATTGTGCCCGTCTAAGTTGAGCCGCGCAAGTTTTAAATGGGATTCAGGTTCCCCTATCGGAAGATGCAGTCGCTTCATGTTCAATTCGATCACATACGTGCCTTGTAGATTGTATGGTTGTACGATTATACTATATGGTATTTTATGCTAGTACACGCTACCTATGGTACTTTATTTTCATGTTTTATGGCTTCCGGATAGCCAAGTGGGATGCGAGTTTGCCTTTGGTGGTAGCAGTTCAGTTCCCGGTGGGGCTCACATATGCGAAATGACCTGAGTTTCCGAAGCATTTTTAACAAAACAACAACTAATTTACATGTTCGTTTCTATCTCTTTCGTTAACTGTCGTATTCTATTCTACTACTGGTATTAAAGCTGTGTTTGGCTTTACGTAAAGACGCATAAGACAGATATGCGTCAATGCGCAATTCGAATTTCTACCAGAAATCACTGAATTAGGACTCTAGAATATATACACAAAATATCGGTACATATTTATAAACATAATTTACAGAAAGATTAGTGTAAATGCACAAACTTTATTTTGAGCGAAATAAGAGGACCCGGTTGACGTTAAGCACATCAAGGAGAGATGTACGAGTAAAAGATTCGTACGATAATACAAGATAGTGAAGATTTATGTAAAAAAACAGTAAGAACTTAATAAAAGGTAATTGTTAATATGAACGAGGAAGCATTTTCTTTTTTAATGTCCTAAACTGACGCTTTTACAATTAAAGATTAATGATCATTTGTCTCATTGTACTATATTCAGCTAATATAGGTGCGTTATTACTGTTATCTTTAGCAAAGAAAAAATTTCTATTTTCTTTCTGCGATCATTCTGCTTATTTTTGGTATAATATAGGGATACCAGACAATCAGCTAATTTACCCAGAGAAAAGTTAACTCGTCCTATTTCCCTCTTCGTTCTCTCGCGCAAAACCTGGTTTACTTTTTGTTTTTCACGTAAGGGGGAGTTGAAAACTATAGTTCTGGAATATATTCGGAACAACTCAGTCCCATTATCTCGCTTCGGAGTTATTATTTTTCTCAATATTCAATGAGTAAGTGCTAAAACGGGCAGGAATGTATTAAGGGCTCGTTCTCAGCGGAGAACTTAAATGCTCAACGTAAGTTCAGGTTTACCGTATGCTTAAAAAATATTCGGAGCACATTCTTCCACGCCGCTCATAAGCTGCAGTTCGTTAATTTTTACCCTTCTACTCAACTGGATTTAACTTGTGACCTAGTTTCAGTTACACGAGTCTCTCCTCATGCAGGCGCAGGTATGACTATCGATGAAAAATCTCCGCGAATTCATCCAAACGAGCAAAGACGCACGAAGCAGTGTATAAGCACGCAGCTTATTAAATCTATTGGGTCTTTTCATAACAAAAAAGGGCTTAACTATCGGTATTTTCCGTTATTAGATCGACGCAGTAATTTCTCCATTGTCTGAATTTTACCTTCGCTAACTGCTTTTGAAGGACCTTCTCCTGTGATATTCAATTTTAATGAAAATTTTCCAATCTGCTATCTTACACCAGCTGTCTTATGGAGCTACATTTTAACTTTAAATTTTAAACACGTCGGTCAATTTATAAGTAATGATGATGAAGACAAATTTATATAATTTAGTTAAAACAGAAATTGTGATAATTTCTTGAAAAACCTTTATATGTTTGTAATAATACGTCTTAAAAAGGAAGCTTTTAAAAGGTTTAAATTGTTCATTAAAGATGGAAATACTTGAAACTCAATCTCCTAAAGCATTTAAATTTCGTACACAGACGACTAAAATGGATGTATGTGAAATAAATTAGTATTAGTTCTTTGGATGGTGTATTTAGATTGAGGTTATGGAGTTATTTTTAATTTCTTTCTCGGCAATCTGAAGGTTGATGTTATTGTCTAGAGACACCTGAGTAGTAACAAATAATGTCCACTGCAGGATTAAGCTTTAACTATTTGGATTTCAAAAATAATTCCTTATTGTGGAATATCCTTATTTCTCCATAAATCGTTTTTATAATATTTACAACGTGTGAGTAAGTAAATATGGAGAATATGCCCCCATTGTAATAGCTTAAAAAATCTCCTCTAAAAATACCGGAGAAATTTCTTTCTTTCGAAATCGAAGACATAAAAAGAACGTTCCTGCATTTCTATCCTCAGAGTTTGCGAGCGTTATGCATTCGTCTGTACCCATTTCTTTTCTGAGGATTCGTTCGGGTCCAAAGGACGTCATTCCGCACCGAGATTCGCGTCGAAATTGTAGGTCATTCAGCACCGCGGACAAGGATTCTTTGTGAAACTCTGGCTCGCAGAAATTTCCTTTTTCCATTCTTTCCTGCGTATTTCAGCCCTCTGTCTCCCAAGAATTCCATTCGGCAATGGTTTTTGAATCGCCTCGAATGATTTGCTCACAAACGTGCTCTCCATTCCTTCTCCACCGTCTCTGGCCACTCCATTTTATTTCGCAAATGCCCCCCGAGCCCGATAAAGAGATATAAGAAATAACGCCGGCGATTGTTTCCCATTCCAACGAGGGAATCGTTCCTCTGTTTTTGCAGGAAAACGAAAAAATCTCTGAGTCGCGAGGAATAGAAACGGGCAGGTACGTGAGAATTTCCGTTTCGCGCAAGAGGCATGCAGCAACATCGCAGAACGTCCGATAGAGATTCATTAAGTTCGCTTTTAATTATTCCGACGCTACTTTATCCTCTCAAACGACTGAAGGTCTAAATTCTCATGAGAGAGAGCGAAAAATTGAACGTATGCGAGTTGGCCGACGGTAAGCATCGGGCACGCCTCATTTCCTCCTTTCTCGGTACGGAATCTGCGTCATCCGACGTTCCGCTTACGATGCCATTGTTTCTACTTCTGCAGTATTGCCTTCTTTATCCCCCGAAGTCGAGAGTTCAAGAGTATCGCGTTCCACCCTCTCTTGATTCCTGAGTTAATTTTCCTCGAGTTGGAGTGAGAGCTTCCTTTTGTCTCTCTTTTTTCTCCGTAGAGTTGTCATCTTTGAATTCGGATCGATTTACTTTCCCTTGGAAGATTAGGACGAGGAGGCTTGAAAATATACTATCAATGCAGGTTTATGATTTTAAAGAGTCGGGCTAATTATCTTCTCAGACTTGGAAAGAATGGACAAATTTTCGGTCAATTCGGACGGCTCACTTCGAGTATCGGTCTGTGGAATCAGCCCTCTGTGTTCATTTATTATTGCATATACGCCACAGTCGTCCTCTGTGGTCGCATACTAAAATTATGAACGTGCTGGTAAGTCTAATAATGTATTATTTCAGTTTTCGCGCCTCCGTAGATTTTCCTTAAGGATCCTACTTGTGTTCTCTTGAATTTTCCTTCCAGGGTAGGAATTTCCACGGAGGCAGGAAAAGTAAAATCGTCACTATTTATCGGCATGGTAATTTATCTTTAGAAAACATCCCATATATGAAAAATAGATATTTCATCTAATACTTATCTACGTTAAAACTGAAGGGAATTTCTTGCACAGAAAAATATTTGCTATTTCCCCGTTATCCAAAATCATTTACCATGTGTGATACTTCTTGGGAAAATAATGTCTTTACCATATACCGATGTAGTTCTAATTAAAATAATTGTAATTTAAACGTTGGAAAGGTATGTCTGAGACAAGGTAAATGTAAAGCAGCAATTTTACCCTTTGGATTGCGGCAATTACGATTGTTTTGTTTCCTGGGTTGCCGCAACACGCCATACACATGTGCTCCATTAGCTGTATACTAACCAGGCGCTAAAGCAAATTTGTATGGGTCCCGTTTTATGTTTGGAAGCATGTTGAATATTCACTCCATATATAATACCGTGCAATGAGATGGTAGAAGTTATCCAATTAATACATCTATATCAGCACTGTATAAATTTTCAGCATAGTTATGAAATATCGTTAGATATTCACCAAGGTATTCTCTTGATTTCATTATCAGCGACATACTGGAAGAATAGAATCTATTTTTTTATTACTCTTTAAAATGGAAGAATTAAAAATTGCAATATGACTTCATACATAGCATTCATTTAGAGCTTAAGTGGGAGCGAGGTTTGCCTAGTTAACCAAGGCTACGTTTTGTCAGTGTAAATTACAAAATCAGCGAAACTGTTTCCAAATTGTCGGTAATGAGTCTGAGAAGAGGACCTATTACATTGTTAAATTTTACAACAGTAATATTTTTCCACAAAGTATTTTCATATCTTCGCAGCTTGAAATATTAATTCTCATCTGAGTTCCGGGGCGTCCTTGTAAAACAAAACTTTTACCACTGAGCCGACATTTACGCGCTATTTTAGATTCCAATATCCGTCGCGTCGTCGCCTATTTTCTATGAACTTGTTCCACCAGATTCTCGGCGATATTACAACGATGGCTTCCGCGTAAATGTGTTGACGGAATTTTGTCCTTGTCGATTACCTGCACGCAGATGCTTCAATGACAGTGACATACGGTTCGTGGAATATTACGGAGGATGTACCGAGAATGTTTTGAGTATTTCATGCAAGGAATTCGAAGTTTTATAGAAAAAAGCATAAGATTAATCTTTGAGACAGATATGCGTCAATGCACAATTCGAATTTCTACCAGAAATCACTGAATTAGGGCTCTAGAATATATACACAAGAAATAAATGGAATAGAAATGGCTGTTTCATCGCCATTAACGAAGTCACTCTCCCCTTTTACCCCTTTCATCACTTACTTTTCACTACGTTTTTCCACCATCTGCCAAGCCTATCGTTACCAGACCGGAGTATAAGATGGGAAGACTAATGATTTTTACATGAAAGGGATCATCCATTAATTCGCTTCCACCGATTCCTCCCGGTGGAGTTGATGGAAAGGGCTTCTTCTTTCTCGGTATCGACGGGTTGAAAGGAAAACGCTGGGAAAATTATCAACAGATCATTCCCTTCCAATTCAATCTTTTTTATCCTAGATACTCTCTCGGTTCCCCCTCCTTTTATCTTTCTTAAGACGCTTTCTCAGACGAAGCCTCATTCCATCCCCGATCTTCATCTCATTTCCCATCTCTCTCCTTCTTTTCTTCATATCGCTCTCTTCATCTAAGCCCTCGCGCCCCCTCCTCTTCGTATTTTATTCGGTCCGCTGATCGCGGCTCCCTATTCCACCCCCATTCACTCAGGAATTCCATTCAAACTGCAACGAGTTTACGAGAAAACTCGGATATGCGTCATTTCTCCCTTTTCCATCGGAACCCTTTTCCCTCACCCCGCAATTTTCCGCTTCTCTCTCTCTGATACTTTCCCCATTACATTCATCTTGGAGTTGCCAACTGGGGAATTCTGAACCAAAGGCTCCAGAAAAAGCGACGCTTCTCCGTGCTCTTGTTTTCATTTGGTTTCTCGGTGCCAGTGTCTAGCACAATACAGCAACCTGTTAATTTTTCACGCTTGCGTTTTGTTTGTGTTCGTCTACAATTACGTTCACTACTAATATATTTCATTGGTGGATATATGAAGGGCCATTCTGAAATAAATATGAACCCAAATTTACCCGATTTTTCCAGACGAATATAAATATTCTTTGGTTATTGGTTGTGATATATTTTAACTACATATTTTGAACTAAATATTCCATTCTTTCGTAAATTATAAGTCCCAGGTAGGCGACTCTTCAATTCTTTCCCCGCGGCTTTTATGAGTATCTTAAGTGGCATACATCTCTAAGTTGCAGACCGATATGTTCGAAAAAGTTGCTATAAACTCAGTTAGCAAGCATGCCTCTCCCCCTATGTATTATCCCTAATTTCTCATCCATTACCTCTTATATTTGTTTTTCTCCCTTCCCTGCTCTCATCTCAATTGACTCTTTGAAAGAACTTCTTTTCCAATCTAAAACCCTCTTATTCCCAATTTCGCTTCCCTTCTACATCCGATCTGTCAGGTTTGTGATTTTTTGCTCTACCTGGAATCCACCCTTCAGTTCATATTTCCCACCCTTCCAATCTTATTAAACCACTCATTCTCTTATCTCCACCATTCTCTCTCCTTTCATATTTACTTCCCTTTTACTCGATATTTGCTGTTATTTTTCTATTTTCCCCGTTCTCTATAGTATCCTCTCTTTTTCCACTCACCACGAGATTTTGGCGTCTCAGTATTCTGTTTCTCCAAGACGTTTTGACCTTTGACCATTAAAAAGGGCTCAGAGGATTTTTTTGCTTTCCGTCGAAGTTGTTTCCGTCTACTCTTCACTAGTCTAAACTCTTCCCGATGCTGCGATGAGTTTGTTTGTCCCTCTCTCAAGTACATCGTAGTCATCTTTAAGACGGCTTGACAAAGATATTTTCATTGGGTCGTAAAAGAAGACATCATAAAAGGGATGGAATGAAACTCTCGCAGTATTTTCACTTTCTCTTCTCGAGAAATACACCGTGAAAGATCCGATGATCTCGAAACATTCCTATTATCAAAGACCTAATATTGAGAAAGTAATTTATATTTGCTAAAATTGTGAACTTAGACAGCATATTTTTCTTAATTTTCTTATGCCAATCGAAAAAAACTACGTCCATCCTGGACTACCGTTTTGAGTATCATCCCTTTCTATGTTTTGGACTTTTGTTATATAACTTAATAGCGGAACATAAACTAGATAACGTATCATTCCAGAAAAGTGTCTTTGCTAGTGATCTGTGTCTTAAAAAATATTTTATTAATATTTCAATTATACAGGCTTAACATCGAGTTTTCCTGGTTTCCTTCTTATTGATTTTCTTTTGGAAATAAATTCAACACTTATATTCGCTAAAGAAAACAACCAAAGTTAATGCAACCTTTATACATTTTAGATTTCGTCCACCATATTAATAAATATTCTTAAAATCATTGTTTATACATTGTTATAATCTGACGCGCCAGATCTTAACTTATACTCATTAAATATTTCTTTGTATCAAGGTACAAAATTTATAATTCCATATTTCTCTGCATATCCCCTACTCTAAATTTATATAATACATTTAACTTTATAACAACTGAACTTTGCTTATTCCTTCTTCTTCCGATAACTGCTTCTAATTCTCTATCTAAAATCGTTTTCTGAATCATTTCAGTGATCCTTCTCTCTGTACTCTCGCATAATCTTCAGATCTTCTCATTGGTTGGTCCCTAACTAATCCTTTGTCCGATAATTATCTTTTCTATCTCCGTCTTAAGGTAGAATTCGCCTTCCTAATCCTCCCAAGTTTGATGAATTTGATTCCACTACAGCTCTCGTAGAATAGTTCTGGTTCAATAGCTTAATTAAATCCCATCTGCCCGAAAAGTGGAAGATTCCAGGTTTGATTCTTGGCCCTGTCAGACTTTTTTCATGTCCAATGTTTCTTGGGATCTCTCATAGTGAAACTTAGCTCTAAGTTGACTTACGATAAAAACTCTGTTTCCAACCCAGTGAGACGCCATTCAACCCAAAGATTTATTCCAATACATTTCTTCTAATAATTTTTTATTTATTTATTTATATTCTATGACTACAAATAGGTTGTACATGGCTTAAAGGTCGTACCACTCTCGGAAATGTGTGTATATTTTCCTATATTAAAAGCAATCCCAATAGATTTCATCACCCTTCATTAAATTTTTCCTCAAAAACTTTATTAGCCTCTCTTTCCCTGTAAAGGGATCACATCCCAGTTCCATCGCCCCTTTTTCAACCACAACTTTCCCTTTCTCTTCATTTTTCTTTCCCCGCGCACTACAAACTTATACTCCACCCTCATCCTTCCTTTTACCGTTATTCATCATAGGAGATACATTCCTCGTCTCGTGCCATCGTTTATAGGTAGGCAATCCATTTTTCCTTATCAGATGCCCAATAGGGCTGTTTTCTGGCGCACGTTCTATGTATTGCCTGTCTGCCTTGAGGTCATATTTTGGAGCTCTGAAGATTCGATTTTTAATTTTCTCTTTCTCCGATGCTACTTTCCTTTATTCATTCACTTTTATGCCCGCTTCCCTTGAACGCAGTTTCCCCACTTTTTACCGCCCTCATTTCCATAAATAGGCTTTACGATTCTCTTTTTCGTCTTCTGTTTGCCTTCCTCCTTATATGGAACTTTATAAATCCGCTCATTTCTTTCTGTACCTCCTCTCCCATCTCTCTTGTTTTCTCTCCCCCTTATCTCTCGTTTTTCTTGTCTAAAAATCTTTTTTTTTTTCATCTTTCAAGGATGTTAAATTTTACTTCGTCTTTTAAATCTTCTATCTATTTCAATGGATTCCAATCGACCCTCCTCGTAATATTATGTAAACGTCGATGCTCTTTAAATTCATTGATGAGTATTCCTAGATCATATCGATTTAAATGGATATTTACTTTAATAATAAATTTGACATAAATCATTATATTTATCTATATTACTATATACTGTTATATTAGCTTATAGTTATCAGGGAATTTTCTCGAGTACTGAATAATAATTCGTTTTTCTGTTAGATTTTTGGAAAATGTATGTAAAACTCAAAGCTACTGCCAAGCTACAACGATAAGTGACTTATAGCAACCACACAAATTGTTATAGCCAGCAACAACAATGAATGGATCACCAAAAACCCACTTCAAGCTTATTTATCGATTAACGAAGGTTTTATTGACGAACATCCACAATACGATTTAAACTCATTATGATTGTCCCTAAAATCTAGCTAAAAATACTCATCTTAAATAAATGGGTATAATTTGATACTATAATAGAATTTAACGTGTATACATAGTTCCAGGTACAGGTGTACTTTATTTAAGATATTAAATCGTTCATACAATATTATGCTTGGTTAGGTTTGGTTTTATCAGTATACTTAAGGTAATTTTCGCGGTATTAAACTTCTTCACCGCAATCTTATGAGCAACCCTATACTAACTTTTTCATATAAAACATTTCTCTCTTCGTATCACTTATTTTCACTTCGGCAGTTTCTCCTGCATCAGAAGTTCATAAGTAACCCACTTTTGCCTTATTTCAGGGAAATATAACTGGATATTTTCCACTCTCTCGTTGTTCCCCCTTTACTTTCCTTCTCACTCATCGAATTTTCCGGTAAAATCCCAGTTGTACCATAGCCATCCTTTTTAATGGTTTATTTTCTTTCGTGTCAGTCCTTTTTCTCCGAGCTAAGACCAAAATGAAGTGAATATCGTATGACTGCACTCCCCGTGAGAAGGTATACCATTTCCATCTCATGTTTTATGCATCGTGTGAATGTATATGCATAGAATTGGAATTAATATTCTATTTTCTTCGCCTCATTGAACTCTTTCAGAATGCGAGGGAATAAAAACGAAGGACCGCGACCGATTAAAAATCGCTGAGAATTTTGTTTTTTTTCCAGTTCATTTTCAAAGCGCTCTTGACGCTTTCGAACAACCAATACCTTTATTTTTTGTAGTAATCAATCCAATACATATGATAATCTTGTGGAAAGAGGAGGAAAAAGACCTAAAATTAGGTGTTTAAAATTTTCCTTTCACAATAGTTTGACCTTTTCCGAATTCCTAGCAGCCATGAAATATCAAAGAGCAATAACTTTCTACTTCTGTAAAACATCTGTATGGCAGGACTTAATATTTCTGCAGAGGTTAATGTTAGTTGTCGAAATTTGCATGCCATAAAGCAAAAACCAGGTCAACTTGCTGTTATGTTATGGGTTGAAGTACATCGCTTCGATTCAAGGATTCGAGAGCTTATGAGAGCTCTTACATATACCAGTATGGAATGTGAAGCTTATAATAGTATCAATTAATGTTGACTGTTTACTTATTGGCGCCGTCTTAATTTACCATTTTCTTGATCCAAGCCACAAGTCGGTCGCAATATCAGTTATTTTATCGCTTCTGTAGCTCACTGTGTCGGTAGCGTGAAGTGTTCTCATCGGCCGAATTATAGTGGATGCAAGACACGGATTTTCGTACACTTTTTAAAGCAAGAGAGTTGCTGAACTTCTAATTATTCCACGCTTTTCCAGCTTTAATAATACGAATCGCCTCTCTTTTATTAATGAACCAAACCACGGTTACATAAATTATTCTCAGGGACGAAGGTAAGCTTCCCATCCCTGCGGGACCTTTTTCGGAGGAACCCCTCCTACATAGCATTTCGTGTAGCGCCTGCTGTTCGTGGGATCCATAAGGCCTTGTCCTGGGATCTGTAGGGTACTACTGGCAAACAGACTGCTTATAAAATTAACTTTTGGTAAATAATTTCAATTTAATAAGCGTGAATGTCACTAAAACCTAAAACAAACTTTACGATAGGCTCCACCTTAATATAATAACTCACCACATATTTTCCTTTAAATTATTTAATTTTCAATATTTTAATAGTGGTCACGGTTTATATGTTACTTAATGAATCTTGGTAGCATAATGAGTCAGAATAAATATGGGCAAGCAAAAATTGATCCTCTAGTGAAATCCCTTCTTTTGTGAATTGATGGAAGAATTTAAATTCAACAAGCAAGCAAAATAAATTCACGTAAATTAAGATCTGAGATATCTCATTATTCCTTCATTCTAAGGTCTATCGGAGAGGTCTCTTGTATCGTCCCCGTGAAAATTGACCTAAAGGTAGAACGAAAGTTGAGCTCTTGAGTTATTGTCATTATGTTGATATCTTACTACTCTTTATCCTACTGAATACTCTTCTGGGAGAAATGGTTCGGAGAGCAAAGAGAGAGCTTTTAAATAAGTTTTCAAATTTTAAATTGTAGACCTTCTTTTGAAATGTTTTATTCATAAATAGGCGATTAAAGTGAAGCAAATTTGGAAAAAAAATATACATTAAACAGTATAGATTTCACTTTAGAATTATCGAATCGAATAATAACGATTACTATCGCTTGGAGAATTTCTCAAGTGTTAAAATCCCACCCTGGCCTCTTTTTACGCTCTATGTGTCAAAGAATAGCTTCGGGGTAATCAACCCGCAAAACACCGGACAAATGTTTGGATTTTCTCTAATACCCGGACGACTGGCAACCCTGACTTCAGTCCCAACCTTTCCGCCGAAAATTCCCCTTCCTTATCCCGTCGTCCTTAATGAAAGCGGCCTCGGTGAATTCAACCCATGGTATTTCTCTTTCCTATGAAAGGCCTTATCAACGACCACCCTCCGCAGCACTGCCCCCCTTCCCCCGAAGCCCGCGCGCCACGGTGCGAATCTGCACCGGGGCATTACGACTGCGGAGGGGACGGGCACCCAGGTCGCTGCCGAGGTCGCGATATGGGAGCGACGATATGGAATTGTCGGCTCCGTTGTTGGCCCCATATCCCTTTGGGAGTCCCGAGGGAAGATCCTGATAACTTCATTCTCTCTCAGCTGCTACTTCGAATCCCCTCACAAACTCTTTTTTCTCATCTACCGCCCTACATTGGCCAACCTTCGCCAACCCTCCCAAAGGTACCCGGAGTTTGGCGGATTGTTTTTACTGGAAAGTTCCGGAAGTCGGTCCGTTTAGTAGAACTCGGTTCAACTCTCCTCTCCATCTAACTCGGCAGTCTGTTCTTCCATGGAGTACTCCAGAAAAGAGTCCCTCTAATCGACAAATCATTCCCCCTATCTCGTTCCGGTTTTGTTCGTAATCTCTCCCGTGTTTATACCGTCGTTTCATTCCGACTAATTTTCTCCCAGTTTCCCCTCGGTTCGATCCTGTTTACACTATATCCTGCACTATAATGTCCCTCAATGCGTTACTTCTCCTTCTCGCCCTCTTGAATATACACGCTTTCTCTCGTTAGCTATCTTTACTCATTCATCCGCGGTCTTTAAGCTTCCAACTCCATAACTTTTACTGTTCTCTTTGCCCTTTCTCCGTGCTTCCTCCTCTGTTTCCCTCTCTTATTTCCTTTCGAATTCTTCTGCGGTCGTTTAGCTCTCTCTCTTTCTGCCATCCACATGCGTAATCTCCTATCGCTACATCTTTTCTCCTCTCGTTTGCCTCGAATGTTCGACGATAAAGAGTCCGACGCCGCCGACTGAAAGTGAAAAAGCGTTAGGATTCGTGATTTCCCCGCGGGTCTCTAATTTCATCGCTGTTATTGTTTCATGTCCCACAGTCCTCCTCCTGATGGACGCGTCAATTAAAAGGGCGGCATAACACGCTTTCCGAAATCCATTTTTACTGCTAAGTAATCTATTGCGCGGAGTTGGAAAGTGAAGTCGCCTTGTAAATCACGCAGCTGTTCCTCTGGGCTATGCATCGAGCCATTCCTCATTCTTAATTAATCATAATTTTCTCACACAAAATGCGGAACGTGAACGTATGGTAAAATCTCAACTTAGGAAGTAAGTTATCTTTCCCTCGTTGGGAATTTTGAATCAGCAATGGAGGAATTATTAATGTGTTCGGTCAATGTGATAAATTTCTCAACCTATGCGATATATGTGCGATTTATGCCAGCCTATGTGGCGTAGTGGTTAGCGTGTTAGGCTAGCCGGGGTCTTGGGTTCGAAACCTAGGGTTAGGTCATGGTTGTTTTGTATTGTGACTTGAGAAAGGTTAATTGTAAGAATGGTCCCTTTAGACCAAATATTTGGCTGCAAATGTCGTCAGAATTAATATTAATTTATTATTATATATATAAAGGCTAAAATATTAAATCCTCGAGGCATTGAATTGATGTTTTAGGAGCAAAGTTTTAAAGTGGTATCATTCTTTCGACATCTTCTATGGTTTTAATCACCGCTCACAATTCTTTTTACGATAAATATTTCCTTTGAACACTCTAGGAATACTGATGAGTTTTCGTCACGCGAATTGCAAATATTTTAGGCGTAACCATTTTTAACTCAGGGCCGCTTTCAGGAAATACGAACGCGCTTGGCTATCAGGGCTATTATATGAAATAATTAATTGCCATATTTACTATCGCTTATACTAGGTACCCGCAAGTACACGTGTACTTTAAAATTTTGAAAAATCAATGGCAATAATCAAATCAGTAACGGATTAGGGTAGAGATAAATACTAAGCACATGTATGCATTATGAAAGAAGGATCGAGTGACAGTATGATCCATATTTTTAACTTCTGATTATCCTTTGAGCACTCTCTTCTCTCAGGATGAATTAATAAGTATGAAGACTAACAAGGATTTGAAATAGACCGGAAACTTTTGATATCCTGCATAACTTAAGAGGCGCCCCGAGGAAGGCGGAATTTCGGTCAAAGAACTAATGCAAGTTACATCTCAAAGGGAACGTAACCACCGTCGAATTCGGCGAGACATCTTCCCAAGTAAGTGTGTGATCTGCCTTATCATTCAGCGATCTTCCCAAATCTGGCAAGAAATGACTTTTCACCCCTTTTTCTCCGCCATATCTCCCGCCGCGCCCTTTCCTTCCGCGCACTGAGCCCACCAACGGCATCCAACAGAGCTGCTAGAGTCACTGGATTTCGCGGAGTTTTATGAAGGTTGAGGAGTTCCTTTCCCATACGACCCGGAAAATCCACTCTGATCTCTTTCCCCATCCCCTCGCCACAACCTCGCGAACCCCGAAAACCTTAAGCTTATCTTTCTCGGTACAGACGAGTAGTTTCCTCGGTACGTTCGCCTGTGATAGAGGAAGGACCATAACCGCAGCTCTCTCTAGCTGCATTGTTGAATCAGTTTACCACCGTTTTGGCGCGCGCGGGAAAATCCGAGAGAATTTCCGCCGAGTTAAGCGAAGGCCATTAAACGGAGAACGATTCCCGAAGTGTTAATCACCCGTTTAATTTGATGGAGAGGTTTTTTATTCCTTTTTCGCAAGTCTGACCTCAGCTTCTATCGGTGCGAACGGGATTCACTCGAGTCCATGAAAACTGCCTCTTTTTATGCTGTTCGGCATGAATTGGGGAGGATTTTCGATGTTGGAAAATGAAGAAAATCTCTACTAAATACTCGTATATTCACAGAAAAATTTTATGAAAAATATTTTTATCGTTGTTATATTCGGGATAATCGATCTTTGCAGCCCGACGACCCGATGTATGCGCTAATAAGAAAAGAAGGCGAAAAATATCCCTGTTTAGTAAAGGGAAATTTGCAATAGTTGCTGCTGAACGGAAATTCGCTCGGATAAGCGAGAAGCATATCATGCTACATTCAACTAATGAAAGATTTGCTGGTTTTATAAATTCTTGCTGACTACGAATTATATGACAAAGCTGAGTTTGTGTGGATTTAAAGGAAGTCGTTCTCGCTTAATCGGCTAGAAATGAAGCACCTATTTACATACTGGAAATACTTATTTCCACTCTTTTTTATCATTTGATCATCAATTTATATATAAAAAGTAACCTTAAACTGTCCGCCAAAGCATAGCAATAAGACTCTGACCAGCTAGTTTTAGTGTCTCACCAGATGCTTGTTTCCTTTTATCTTCTGGAAATTTCAAGGCATACGTTTAAATGTAAATAATTATCCAAATATCACTATCTCAATCTAATTTTGTTTCTTCTAAAAATTAATTGATTTTTCCTTGAGTTGAGGAAATTTAGCGTCTGTAAGCAAAATTTCTGACATCGTCGAGACATCGGCTACCTCAAACTTCGATTTATCTAAAAGAGTAATAATAAAAATGAGAATATTCCAAGAAACTTCTTAATTGATATCGTTGAAATAACTGTGAAATATCTTTGAAATATAAATATCGGTTGAGCATTTTTTTGTTAGCATTAGTTAGTTAGTTCCTTTCAAATGCTGAAGCAAGATTCTCATCGCTGTGAATAAAGAGAATTTTTTAAAAATAGAATAATAAATAGGATTATTTCAAAATGAACTTCGTGGCGTGAGGTATTTTCAGTTTTAATTTTCTGAAATACTACTTTGAGCAATTTTATAGACACCATCCGCAGCCTGAAAATTATAAGAAAAAACTTTTTTTGCACTTCACTCAAATAATTGTATCTTTACTTACGATAATATTGGTAAGGTAGTTTTCATTTCATTTGACCCCTTAAGGAAATCCTACTTTAGCTTTAAATTTTATTATATTCCTCGAAGCGCTTGAGATGAGACAACCGAGGAAATTTTTCCTCTTTCAAACTCGATGAATGGCATGGTAAATTAAAACACCAGCCCTGCCGAAATATCTCCCCCTCTCTTTATCAGTTAGGGTTTAGGAATTAGCTTCGAGGACCACACGCTAAGAACACGTTCTTTGAAAGGTCCTAGATTTTAAACGAAGGCATTTGTCGAATCAAAGAAGATGGCGCCCTACACAAATAAAGCGCGATTTCTTCCCGATGACGAATGGAGTCGAGCGTCCGCTGCTGAATGCTTTCCTTTGAAACTTCAGTTTCTTTAACATGACAATAATAGCCCAATCGTTTCCTCCCCCTCCTCTCAGTGGAGAACTAAATTAGCTTTCGTATCGCGGACAGTGTTTCTCCGTCAAATAACGAAATTAGGGAGAATATGGAAGAATTGTAAACCGGCGACTTCCACCTCGCCCCCCTTTTCCCACGATCAATCTACTTCCTCGGTTCTTTTCTACCGCATCGTCCTCTGGGAAGTCCCAACACCATCAGCTCTCATTTTCACGCTTCTCGACCCTTTCCACTCCCCCTCAGTTTACTTCCTCCATTTCCACCGTCCCAATCTCTCCCCGCACCTCCTGCTTTCTCCCCTTGACCACAGTAGGATTTGCCTCGATTTTCCACTCCACCCTTTCTCCCCCTTCACCCTCAATTTGTCCTCCCACGCATCGCTAATGGACTTACTACTTCCATAAAGACCCGCCTCCCTCAAACCCTTCCTTCCACTCCTGCAACCTCCCTCTTTCTTTCCCACACGGCCTCTCATTACCATTTGCACCCTCTAATTTTCGCCATTGCTTTTGCCGCATGCGGATATCTTCGGTGTGATGTACTGCCACGATCCTCCAGTTGCCATTTCAGCCTTAGCCGAATGCATAAGCTGACGCAGTCTCCCCCTGGGGCTATGTCTCTTTCTCGCTATATAGCCGTTGGAACATGGGTCTGCAGTTTAGTGAATATTGCCTTCATAATCATGAGACATCATCGCCAATGAAGTGTCAGCTTATATCCCGAGGCATGATGACTAGAGCTGATATACCTGAATTCATTCGAATTATCTCCTGAACACCACAATCTTTAAAACGTGTGTAGTTTTGTGTAAAATTATTGTGTGAGACTATGAATACTATGGAACTGGTGTCCCAGGTCAATCTGTTAATTAGCTTTGTCCTTGATTATGTTGTTCGCATAGTGTTCATTTTAAACACCGGTAAGAAAGCTGTCTCTAACAGTTGTATGTTGATCTTAAAAGGAAGCAAAGTCTCACTTCGCCTAAGTGCTTACATTTATCTCTCATTCATGCTAAAAACAAAATTGCAACATTCCTTATCGTTTCAAATGCCTAGTATGCTTTAACAGTCGTTTGCATAGAAAAATTGTATAATCGGAGAGCACCTGTTAAGACTTCCAGGCTCCAACCTATGGATTAATGAACTGATAAATCACGTTCATTACGGTAGTTTGCCTCATTATATTTCCTAGTTTTCAATAAATTTACTATGATAATTATCGTCATGAAATATAAGCTGTCCATTGACTGCGATGCGTCCGTAGCAAGAGAAATCGCGTTGAATAGATTGACTTTCAAGAATTAATGCACATGTACAGGGTTTTCATTAAACTAAATATGTTATGGGTGATACAGATTCATAAAAAAAATCTACTCAAACAAAACTACTGACATGAAATTGTACTGCACTATGTTAGGAATTTCAACGATTCGGATTTCTTTCATTCATTTGTTGCAGCGCGGTAAAGATAGCATAAGTGGCAAATGAAATGGAGGACCCAAGCACAATGAAAACGAATGTAATATCCGTTAACATTGAGAATATGTAAACAACGTACATACAAATACGGACCTTCCTTCCTCCCGATGCGAATTATTAAGGATTTTTAAATGAGAGGAAATTGGATTCAGTGATATTTTCTCTTTAGAGTCACTCGCGATAAAGAATGGAATTTCTGTCACAAAGAGTTTATGGCCTATTTAAAGTTTAAAGCTTAAACAAATCTGAGCCGATTTTAGTTTCTAAGCGATCCTTCGTAATTAGCGTAAGTTTATGAAACAAGACAATAATGTTAATAAGGTGATAATTACAAATAACTTTAGAAACGTACGTACAATTACACAGGCAATAAGGAAAGATATTATATTTGAACGTAGAGCTGTACGGCTTAAAATCCAAGGAGAAACGGAAGCGGAAAATATTTATATGACTGGGACTCGAACCCAGGTCTCCCACTTTCTTGGTAAGTACTCTACCGCTAAACTAACACTCCGAGTCAATTCTTTGCCCGGAAAGTAGGAGACGTGGGTTCGTCCCAGTCAGGTCGATATTTTTCGCTTGTTTCTCTTAACATATCATTGTTTTGCACAAACTAATTGTTAAATTTCTTATGTCTTATGTGATATTTCATGTAAATTAATTAGGTTTCTCGATATTAGGTTAAGTGATTTCGCTTGCGTTTTAAAGGTCTTCGTTTACCTCCGGGCCCAATAAGACCCCTTCATCACGTGAATAAACACTAGAACGAGGTCTTAATAAGGGCGGAACGTCTTTGAAGTCTCACTAGTTACCATACCAGTTATGTAAGAAAAAATCTGCATGAAGTCTTGCAATAAATAATTCATCATCTCATTCGAGATTCACTTCGTTTTTCTCAAGGAGATGATCAACCGTCCTCTTCACTCGGTTTTCTCAGCAATGTACATATTCCCTCAATCGTGTAATCTAGAGCGTCACTGCTCACCGAACTACCTCTCAAGTCCCACCCATAGACACACGATAGAATTGCGCATACAAGTTTAATCGAGTTTCCGAAAGAAAGATCTGGTCAAACAAAGCACCGGGAAAGTTTTCCGATGCTTAGAGTGCAATTGAGCAGCTCCAGAACATCTCGCAGCCTCGTTCGAGGAAACGTTCTCACGATCTCTAAAATCGAAACATCGCGAGCTTTCTTTCCACCTCCCATATTCTTACCCTCAGTCTAGATTCTCTCCGCCAGGTCTGAAATTTGAATCGAAGAAATGACGCGCCCTAAAATATTTTTTGGAGCTTAAGGGAGAATACCTCTCATTAGTGATCAAAGAAGGGGAGAAAAATTAGCCGGCAACCAAGCATACCCCTGCACTTTCCATTTCCCTCCCCTTCTACAACGTTCGTGCAACTTCCGAGACTCCCCTTGCCCTCAATTTTGAGTTATCAATTCCCTCCGCTAGCAAGTCACACAGTCGCCCAATTTCCCCCTGCAATCCCTTAAAATTCTTCAACCCTCTAGGGCGTCCACCGCCGTCCTCCCTGCTCTCTAATTCCAGGGTGCGGCTGGTTAATGCGCACATCACAGAACCCAACAGCCTCCAGCTCACTGCACCACGAGACCATTTGCATAATTGTCACGGGATAAAAGTCGTCCACGCGTATGAATATTTAATCAGCTTTTGTTTCCGTGCTGAGAGCACTTCTTCACCTCCCCCTGGCGGATCCTCAATTCTGTTTCCCCATCTCGCCCACGCCTCTCTTCCAACCCCCTAACTGCCTCCACCTTTTGTAATGAAGCTAATTTAGGGGGAGGCGAGAATACGGAAGGAGGAGACGTAGGTCCTACGTTCTAGTAATTCCTTCGGTGGAATTCCTCCGCTTCCATTTCTTAGCGACATTTTCTAAAGAAACGAACTTAGAACATCTCGCTAACCGAGCGAAAAACCTGACTCCTGACGATAGTCCAGGTTGTACAGAAGGCACTCAACCAGTAATCTGCATCTACGTAAAAATATTGAAGAGCTGGCATTTTTATATTCTAATCTCTAAGCCCTTCTAATCTCGGCATCCCTTGTCTTAAAATATCGCGTTGAGGTACTTACAAAAAAATTGTAATTAGTTGCTCTTCACTCTGCTTATACTCAGATACACGAAGTCATCATTAGCTTAGACGATTGCTTTTTGCTACTTTCATCGAATAATCTTGCTTAAAGACTAAAATTTTTAAGTTTAAATGCCTTCCAAAACTTCCGATTGTAGAAATGACTCGAGGAAAATGTTTCAGTAGCACTTTCTTTCATAAATTAACTGTCATTATTAATTATGAATCGGTTAATCTTAATAACGAGGAAAGAATAGTCATAAAGTAAACAGAATTTTTCAGTTTTCCACATTCCTTGTACGATGGCATACTTTCATTTTTCTTATGGCATTCAGTTCTGTTCCATTTATTGTGTTACAGCTACTAAGTCTTACAAAGATGCTTATTTTCATTAAATTTTGTTTTGGTTAATATTATGCTTTAAAATGTTTAAAATGATCCATTTAAGCTTATATAGTGCCTCAGGTAGCTATAATTGGTACTGATTTTTAAATCATATATTTCAATTATTTTCAGAGCCCAATTTTGTTGGATCATATGACATCGGTGAGCATGTGTTCTTCTTCTTTCGAGAGACTGCCGTTGAGTACATTAACTGTGGCAAAAGTGTTTATTCCCGAGTGGCAAGAGTTTGCAAGAAAGACACAGGAGGAAAGAATATCCTCAGCCAGAACTGGGCAACTTACCTGAAAGCAAGGCTGAACTGTTCTATTCCTGGAGAATTTCCATTTTACTTCAATGAAATCCGTAAGTTTTTTGGTATTATTATTATATGATTAATCAGTATTACATCCCTACTATTTTTATCTGCGAAAATTTTTAAAGTGATTCTGTTCTATCGATTTGTTTCTAAATTGAGAAGAAATCACCCAAGACATTATTTTATTAATCTGTAAATGAGTTGTTTTTCTTAATAACTCTGGAATAACTATCTTCTTTTCTCACCATTGACTCCTTTCTTTCATTCAAAATAAAGTTAATTATTGATAAATCAATAAAATTTTCTAGCAGAAACATTACAGCTTGGAAATGAAATCTTTTGGTTTTCACTCTGTTGTATAAAAATGTAAAGAAATAGAATCTCAATCGAAAATTAATGTTGAAATTGTGACCTTATGTCTCACATATATCTAGCTATGAGTGTCCATTTTTAATTTTTATTCAGACATGTTTCAAATCCTGAATACTATAAAATTTTCATAGTATTATCAAATTACCCTACTTTGATTTCATTTCATGAATTATAATGGTGAAATTCTGATCAATTAATGTAGCCCTTACTAGCATCTACTAATTTGAATTTCATGTTCACAGAGAGTGTCTACAAAGTTCCAGGAGATGACACCACTTTTTATGGCACTTTCATCACATCCACAAATGGCCTGATGGGATCAGCCATTTGCTCTTTCTCTCTTGATGCTGTCCAAGAAGCTTTTGCTGGTAAATTTAAAGAACAGGCCACTAGTAGCTCAGCTTGGCTTCCTGTTCTTTCAAATCGTGTTCCTGAGCCTAGGCCTGGTCAGTGTGTGAATGATACTGAAACTTTACCAGGTAAATATAATTTGAAATAAAAATTGTATAACCTTATTCTAATCATATCAATAATGAACTACTTTTAATGCTAGCATAAATTCATGTATAGGTTAATATTGGAAACATCTGGAAAGGAAGAGAATGTTTATGAATCAATATTTCTTACCTTTTTACCCTCACTACATCTACATCTACATAAATACCCTGAAAGCCGCCTTACGGAATGTGGCAGGGGGTGAAAACACCGTACTACATGGCTCTACCTTTCACATACTTGCATACCTGAGATTTTAATGTTCATTCAATCAGAATCCTTGTATCCCTTGGAACCTACTTAAATTTTTGGCTGTTTATCTTAGCATTTACCAATGAATGCTTTCCTCTTGGTGAATTTTCATTTAATTCATGTTAAATTGGTAACTCTAGCTTTTACACCATAATTAGCTTAAATCAGAAATCTTCATCAATCCGAATCTTTTATGTTCAGTTGCTTTTCTTAAATTTAAGATTAGGCGCCATTGGTATTTTTTCTAATCAGTTTCTTTGTGTTTCCTTCTAATGCAACATTTTCAAATGGATATCGTTATGTTATTGTTATGTTTTTGATTAATACCTTTTTGTATTTCACTGTAATTTCACTTGTTGCTTCAGTTTCATTATACAGAAATTCCTTAATAAATGATTTAGATTTTTAAACTATGAACACTTTCTAGTGTAGATTATCATAATCATGGAAGTACATGCATTCCTCCATCTAATAATATTAATTTGCTCTCCAGATACAGTACTAAACTTCATCAGATCACATCCTCTGATGGATGAAGCTGTTGCACATGAAAATTCCAAACCAGCTTATTACAAGAGAGATGTATTATTTACCCATCTAGTCGTTGATAAAGTGAAGGTTAATTTATATGGCAGAGATGTAGTATACACTGTATATTATGCAGGAACAAGTAAGTTTTTAAATTTCTTCAATCTTGCTAGGTAGAAATATTGCCCAATTGAAGAATTTGCTGATACTTAAATATTACAGTCATTCAATAAATTGCAAATTATATTTATTTTTAGATGCAGGAAAAGTCTACAAAGTAGTGCAGTGGTATGACCGTAAAGGAGAATCACAATCAAGCTTACTTGATGTATTTGAAGTCACCACGGATGAGGCTATAAGGAAAATGGCTATTTCTTATAAGGTAATTATTCTCAAATATCGCAAATTCTTTGAGAAACACAAAATTACAACTTTTTATTCATTTACATCAATATCATCTTCTTTGCAGCACAAATCATTGTATGTTTCCTCTGACAACCGTATACGACAAATTGATATGGTAATGTGTAATAGGAGGTATGATAAATGCTTGAGATGTGTTAGAGACCCATACTGTGGATGGGACAAGGATTCTTCTTCTTGTAGGCCCTATGTAACTGGGTGAGTTTGCAATTTAAAAGAAAAAAGTAATTTGAAAGTTAACTTTCAACAGAACTCATCTAAATTTGTCCTTTATATTCCAGTCTTCTACAAGATGTATCCAATAGCACTCCAAGTATGTGTGATAGCTCAGTTGTACCGAAGAGAATGGTGGTTACATGGGGCCAGAGTATACATCTTGCCTGCTTCTTAAATATGCCAGAAGTGTTGGCCAGTCTACCAGTAACATGGTATCACATTGCTAAAGATAATGTGCGGTCCCAAGTAATTTATAAGTGAGTATTATATTTTTCAGCCTTATCAAGTGCAGCTGAAAAACATACAAATGACCATAAATGTAACAAAGATAAATAATTTTGCAAATCTTTTGTGAGAGCTTATTTTACAGTGTTTTTCAAATATTCTTAATTTGAACTATTTAGTAACAATCAGTTGTCATTGTTGTTTCTATGTGAAGTTTCGTGTTTAAAGTTGAATGTATGAATCTGGCACATCATTCAGTATTTTATTTAATTTATAAACTGATGAATCCATTTTAATTAAAAACATAAATATTTTCAGGGCTAGAAAATATATAGAAACCTCTGAGCGAGGTCTAGTTGTAGTTGGCGTCACAGAAGCTGATGGAGGTCAATATGACTGCTGGGTTGGAGGACAACGTCTTTACAGCTATAATGTCACGGTTGATGCACATCGTTGCAGTGCCCCAACAAAATCTCATGACTACCAAAGGGTTTATTCAGATTGGTGCCATGAGTTTGAAAAGTATAAGGCAGCCATGAAAACATGGGAAAGGAAGAAAGCTGTAAGTTTATTAATTTTTAAGTTACACACTTCTGCAATATTGTGAAAAATTTATTTATTTGAGTAATTTCATTGATGGTGTGTATTAATTCATCATTTATTGCCAATCTAATGCCATGCATTTCATTTTTAGCAATGTAGCAACAATCGTGAGAATAACAGTCTACAAGGCTCTCATCCCTTACATATTCATGGGAATGATTCATAACCCAATGAAATGGTAATAAAATTTACACTGTTCATTGACTCTTATGAAAAATAATTTACATTATCAAATAGCAATAATCTTGTGTAGATATGAATTAGTAAATAATATGCATCACAATATGTCTTTACTGAATTGATTGCATTTATGATGCACAAGCCAAAGATAAATATGATATTTTCATAATGTGTATTTAAGAAATTTGTTTGTTCAGTTTCCAAAATTAATCTTGTGAGTGTCAGGAAAGTCTAGGAACTAGCTTTTAATAAAGTCTTTAAGTGAACAAATTAATGAGGAAACAAACCTTTTCACTGGTGGTATCACATGGGTTTCTATGGTATTTCTATTGGCCAATGCATGGCCATCATCTCATATTGCCATGTTCAGTTTTCATTGAGTTGGGTCATCAGGAAATTTCTTTTGTTTTTCAAATTCACATGAATATAATATTTCTAATTTGACAATGCTGTGAGAACCTTATTGAGTGAGCTTTTTTCCTATCCCAGCAACCCAATTGTTGGCAACAAGCTAATCAATCAAAATGGAAAATATTCAACTGAATATATCATTACATATTTTGAAAATATTTAATTTTTTTTATATAAAAAATGTAACACTTTCCAGATGACCCAATCTACTGCACACCACAGTTTTTGCCATTTTAAATATTTGTGTATATAAGGTACACATTATCTACCAGAAAATGCAATAATTATCTTTCATTGAAATTAACAATTATGAGACAGTATTTAAATTAATTTCTGAAAGAGATGTTGGAGAGATGGTTCATGTGTATTACCATAGAATTTATTAATTCTTCAATCTTAAATATAGAAGCCATTTAAAAACATTACTTAGAAAGAGACTTTTAAGTTTACATTTAATTGTAGGTTTTAAACAAAAGTCAGTTAGTTAAGCTACTAAGAAAATGTTTAAAAACTAATTTTTATCTTTTAACTCATTTTTTTCCCTCAGAAACTCTGTGAAAGCAATTTAGACCATATTGGAAGTCATCGGTTCCATTTGAGTTAAGGACATCACTATGAAATATGCGGTTTCCAAGCTGGTCAAGATTATGAGAGAAGTGAAGTTGCTCGTAAAAGAGCTGTGAAGAAGGCTCAGGGATGTGACCACGAAAGGGAAAACTGCTCACTTATTGATTAAGTGCAGTGTAGTGGTTTTGTCCTTAGTCATAAATAAAAATTAATTTTTTAAACTGACATTTCCTTATTGAGTTGAGAGAAAGAGAGAAGAAAGGAAAGAGATGAAAATGTGGTGATATTATAAAATGAAATAGAGAGATGAGAATGTGAGAATACTAAATGACTGCTCAAAGCTTTGTGTGTGTATATATAAATTTTCTACTCAGTTAATTGCCATGCATGGTTGATCATGATCAGCAGTCTACAATGAGGAAGAGACAGAGCAAGCAAAAAGCTTGCAATCTCTGTGGCTGGTGCATCGTTGTGAACTATGGGTTTTCCCTTCTCTAGAGGAAATATTTTTCAGTTCTGTAACTTGAACAAGAGAGCTATAAATTTGCGCATGAAAGAGACTGTTGGTGATCAAGTTGTGAATCCTATTCATTTATAAAATATCTTGTTAGTAGTGACAACAAACAATGTGTCCAAAATAATACAGATGAGAAAATTTGTTATAATTAGTTCCAGATATTAACTGGACTATTTGATAAAGATCCTTTTAAATGTTGCTAAATATGACTTTTGCTAAGTTGTTGTGACCATGATTAAGCATTTTGCCATCTGTCTGGCTTTAGGCCTCTGAATGGAATAATTTAAAATAGTATTCTCTTAATTCATCTTTACCTCCTCACTTCAATCCAAACATCTTTAACTGTAGATTCTTATGGTTTCCTAGTGCTGGCTCTCTTATGTTCAAGAGGAATTGATAAAATTTTGCACATTGGAAGTGCATGTTGTTGCCTCGATTTGATTGACATCAGTAATATGCAGTGTGATTTAAGATGCCTTTCATTGAAGTAGGATGCAAGAATGTATAATATAGCTGATGGTTCATCCATTTTGTTGTAATTTTATTACTGCAGTTAAATACCTATTGATTTGATACTTTTTGATCCAAAACCTTATTTCAATTGGGTTCTTACAATGTAATCAACTACACTTATCCTAAAAATTAATTTGCACCTATAATTGTGCATTATAATTTTTTATACAAAATTGTATTGTATATGGGCTTTTTGCAACTGCTTCTTGGATATGTATAATACATTCAACTTGTGATTGCTGAGTGTAATTTTAAAATTCAGAAACTAATTATAAAGTTCTCATTAACAGAGGACATAAAATCAACAAAATTAAAAATGGATTATCATCAACTTATTGAAGAATAAATTATACAAGACATTTCTAAGAATAAGCAATATTTTTATCTGATTTTATATTGAAAATCAAAGTGAAATGTGTTGTTCCATCAATTTTATGTTCTGTGGCTAATCTACATTAATGACATTGCTTTTTGTCAAGCATCTGAAGATGTTTTAGTTTTGTAATTTTCATTATTTTAGCTTTAGTGATGATATTTATTGTAGAAATGCGACAAATATTTTTATGTAAAATTAAAACACTCTTGGCAATCTTTAAATGATTTGAAAACTTTAAGAGTTAACCAACAATCATGATATTTTATAAAGACTCCTTTGTTATGAATTGTATTTCATGGATATATGAGAAAATGTTTCAAAATTATAATCATGAGAAGAATTATTATTACATGTCAGTCCAGAGAAACTTTTAATTGTTTTCAGTTCTAATGCTTTTCGGAAAAAACTATGAATGACTGAACATTATGAATTGTAATTACTGAAAATTTTAAATCAAAGTGATGTATAAAATTCTGAGATATTCTAAGCTGAGATTTTTAAGTATTCTTCATGATTATTCAAATAATAAAATTAACAATTTATTTCTCAGCAAAAATGCTGTAATGTATGTATATAGTTATGTGTTAATAAAGACTCTCTTGGAGCTTTTTATAAATGCTAAAACTATACATTATATTTCTAACTTCCAAAGCTAGAAGGATCAAAATGGCTAGAGATGGGAATCAAAAAATTAAGTTACTTTTCTTTACATCCCTCAATTTTTTGGCATAGATATTTCTGAACCACTTTGGATTTGAGTTTTCACTCTATAAAAGCTATTTTTTAAAGATTTCTCCCCCAAAAAAAGTGATCATGTCCACCATCTTTTCTCCAATTAACTTATATTTTAAAGACAGATAAAAATGAAGGAAGTCAAATTCAAAAACATCATCAAATTACCTAATCTTAATAATTAGGTACCTAACAAACTTTTTTGAAAATGAGCCGGTACTGAAACTATTTTTGTTACACCACTTATTAACACACCAGCAACCAGGACCAGCAACTCAGCTTTCCTTTACCAATTCCAAACCAAATTTACCACATCCAAAACTAAAAAAAAACCTTTCCACCAGGATCTTTCTTCCAAAGGGACATAAAAACTAAGAAAGAAAAAAAAGAGCAGTGAATTTTGCTTGCTGTAGATTGCTAATGGTTCTCTAGCAAGGACTTATAATCTAGGAAATGAGACTGGATGACTACACAATTAGGCCCTAAGCAAAAGGTAGGGTCAAAAGTATTTCTTGACAATCCCACACTGGCCAGATCCCATGTCTTATGGGCTTCTATCCCTTGCATACACAATCACACTGGCCCTATTTCATTTCTCTCATGCAATTGTGCTCTGTTATAGTGCATTTTGCCCTTATGTTTTACTGTAGTTTTACAGCATTACTGAAGTTTGAAAAAATGTCAGAAAGGTTTGCTCAAGTGAATTGTTCAGCTTAAGGGTTTAAATATTTGCATAAATTGTTTCTTAAAATTAATCTTAGGGTAATTGTAGATAAATAAAATCCAATTATAAAATTAAAACATGAGATGGTTAAATTTCATTACTTTTTTCATGATAAATAAACTATTTAATATAATGTATCAAGAAAGAAATTCTATAATCAAATCGTGAATGTTAGAGGACTATTTAAGAAATTGGAAAACAGCTGTGTGGTGGTTATGTCACCAATTTAGACTATGATTTGAATCATCATTCAATTGCTTGATGGCCTATTCCATAGAAAAGGTTCACATACATTCAAATATTACTTTTTTTATTGTTACAAGTGAATACAAATTGAAGTTAATAATTAAAAATGTTCATCATAGCTTTCGTTACACTGAATCCTTATTTAGCTTCAGTAGGATGTACCTCAATTTCATTATTTGATATAATACACGCATCTGTAGGATCTTTGTATTGCAGGATGCCCATCAAGATCCAAATACCCTCTCAATTTAAGTACTTTATCTCCATGCAGGCAAAACTTCTAAAATAAATGTTATTTAGTTATCTCTTTTGCTTATTGGAGGCATTACAGTAAACATACAAACAATCTAGAAACTGACAAAACTGTCTGTCAAAGCATTAACTTGACCGTTGAATTCAAGAAATGACAAGTTGTGTCAAATACAAACATCTGAAATTATTTCTTCAGTTGGGAGTAGTTATGATACACTTTGAAAAATATGTCAAGCACCTGTAAAAACTCTCATAATAAGTTGGAGTTAAAAATTCTGTCACATACGACTTTTCCACAACCATTTACTACTCTTTGGAATATTGCTGTTACTCCTATTATTTCCCTAATTTTACATTTGCACCATCTAAGATTAGATAAGATAAGATTTTTGGGAATATAAGATTATAAGATTTTTGTTAGAATATTTTTCCTCAAAACCAAGTTTTATACAGACTGGAAATAAAGGGTTGGTAACTGTTTCATCATTTGTTATTCCTCTGTTCAAGAGAAGCTATGAACATACAAAATACATGTTTAAAAACACTCCTTAAGCAATTTGTCAGCAAATGGAAATTTAGGTTATGAAACAGCGATATTTCTGAAAATATTTCGATCTATGGAACGAGAGAGAATCAGTTCTTCCTCACAAAATTTCAAGTACTGAGAGTTTTTTGTGTTTAATATCAAATTTTTACATTGGCAGTGGAAGAGAAGTTTGGGAAATGGTAAACGAGCAAGAGAAAACCCAAAACAATGAATAAAATGAAAAGAAAGCAAGTGTTATGGGAAATGAATGGCTGAGGGAACCTGCTGACAGCAGGGGCTCTGTGGTAGGCGTAAGAGAAGATATGAATCCATAGTAGAAGATTTTTGAGAAGAAATGGTCAAGACTTTGAATGGTAGGGGTCTATTGTACAATGCAAATGCGGTGATATTCAGATATCCTACCAAGACCAAAAATGATTGCACATTCCACTTTCTCGGAAGTAATTAACAAATGTACTGTTTCAGAGGCATATTTTAGCTCCCACAAGTCTTTGAGGTTATCCCTGCCTTGATGCAGTTCTTCCTTCCATTTAAATTTCTCTCAAAATCTTTGCAAGTGAAAACAAGGAAGAGGGCGAAAATGGAAAAGACATTTGAGGTAATCAATACCAATGCTGTAGGATCGATACACACACACATTACTCAAGACTGATACTGTGAGTTTTCTCAAGCCGCTGCAGTTCTCTTAGGGTATCATATCATTGCCTCCGCTACTGACATCTCTTTTGCCACCACAGTCGAGGCGGCATTGTAAAATATGATTTGATCTCTTAAAACATTCTACTGATCAAACCATACATTCATCTATAAATCCAAAAGTTGCTACATGTTATAAAAAAATAGACTACTACTTCAACTTGACTACCTTAAAAATTTTTATAAGTTTTTTAAGAAAATATTTTTCCAGAAAACTGGCAGGAATGTAAAGTAAATTTTTTTCTTTGCATAGGGAAAATGATATGGTTTTCTAATGAACAAAACATTTTGCAGATTGAAGATTAGATGAGCCGTTCACGATTGAGTTTTACAGAAATTTTACCATAGTGGTGCTGTCATCTGTTGAAAACTTTTTTCAGGATGATTAACCTTAACATGCTAAGCTAGCAATGTAATTGAGCTGTGGTTGAGATTTGAGAGAATTAGGTGCTTGTGCAATTCAAAGCTGTAGTGATCCTTCATCACATTAGCAATAATATTTGAATTTGTTATACTCTCTCCATTTACGAAAAGGAGATCTGTATTCAAAATGTATACTTTTATCATTGAAATATATCCTTAGAGGGTTAATTTCCATCAAATATTGAAAAATGAAACATCTAACACTAGAGTTTTATCAGCATTATTTACTGATAAGTCAATATTAAAGGGTACACAAAGACATACTTTATTGAATCTTTTATTGAAATTAGTAAGCACATAACCTATATGAGAAAGAGATGTTAACATAGAAGTGGGCAACATGCTCAAAGTAGATCAAGGAGGGACCAGATTCAATTCCTAGTGGGGGCTATATATGTGGGGACCCATATATGTGCAAAAAGACCTCAGCTGCAGGAGCTTTTTTAACAAAACAACTACTACTACTTTGAGGATGAAAGTTGGAGGTTGTCTTCTTTTTTGGAGTGTATATTTACTAAGTTTAGTCAGCTGTCAGATTTAGGTTTCAAATTTCTCATACCATTAGCTATGATATCAATAAAATATATATGAAGGAAGAGTGTTAGAGTTGTAGTTTGATCACTTAAATAATCTGTAATTGTATCAAATGAAAACAGTACAAATCTGTGCATAAAATGCTTTATTGTATGATTTCTTTCCAAATATTAATTTTTCCATCAAAATTAAAACACCTATTATTTTCATGCTTTTAATGTTCTTCCATATTGATTTTCTTTCGATTTGTTAGAAAGAAATTCTATAATCAAATCGTGAATGTTAGAGGACTATTTAAGAAATTGGAAAACAGCTGTGTGGTGGTTATGTCACCAATTTAGACTATGATTTGAATCATCATTCAATTGCTTGATGGCCTATTCCATAGAAAAGGTTCACATACATTCAAATATTACTTTTTTTATTGTTACAAGTGAATACAAATTGAAGTTAATAATTAAAAATGTTCATCATAGCTTTCGTTACACTGAATCCTTATTTAGCTTCAGTAGGATGTACCTCAATTTCATTATTTGATATAATACAC
>KZ308148.1:58705-69169 GCA_000376725.2 Ladona fulva | reverse complement strand
GTCTCCCAATTGCCGGTTGGGTGCTCTGTCCGTTGAGCTATCTTGGCAGAACATTTCTCCAAACCATTCGGGATACTTTGTGGGCAAGGAAGTCACCCATACCCAAAGGAAGAATGGACTTGAAAAAAGTCTGACGGGACCAGGAATGGAACCTGGGTCTCCCAATTGCCGGTTGGGTGCTCTGTCCGTTGAGCTATCTTGGCAGAACATTTCTCCAAACCATTCGGGATACTTTGTGGGCAAGGAAGTCACCCATACCCATAGGAAGAATGGACTTGAAAAAAGTCTGACGGGACCAGGAATGGAACCTGGGTCTCCCAATTGCCGGTTGGGTGCTCTGTCCGTTGAGCTATCCTGGCAGAACATTTCTCCAAACCATTCGGGATATTTTGTGGGCAAGGAAGTCACCCATACCCATTTTCGTTTGTTCACTAAACCTGTTTTTTGTGATACCAGTTATGCAGTCATCCAAACCCTTCAGTTGCAAAATCATATTGATCAAATGTCACTGGCATTTTTTCAAAATAGTATTTTTCTCAATCAAATTACCTTTTGCCTAAATTAAAGGGAAAAATTAAAGAACTCCTCCCTGAGGTACAGAAACTGCATGGACTGCCTTTGCTGTGATGATATGAAAACCAAGGTACTGAGTTATATTGAAATGAGACTGACTAATGCCATACATCATCCTCTGTTTTCTAGCTTTTTTACTCAGTATTAAGAAAAATTTTTATTGCGTCATACTTCAGTTGCATGGTCATTTTTCACTCAGAACATTCCGGCTTAGAGAGCAGAATACCTCCTTCCCTGGTGAGGAGGGATATACCTTGTTTGAACTGATNGGCATTACCCGCTGAGGGATACACCCTGAAGATGGCCACGGTGAAAGTGGCCGAAACGTTGGTTCTACACCAAGAAACAATCCGGTTAGTCTCCCGTGAAGACTTTCTGAAACAAACCATTCACCGGGAAAGCACCAAATCCTTCATTCAACATCTACCCTCTCCCAAAAGAGTCTTGAATCAGGTTTTGAAAGTCTTTAACATTCTTCTATTTTTTTCACATTCCTTCAGTTGTTGATTGTGTAATTTCTCCATTGCCTCATCAAAGGAAGTCATTAAAAATTAAAGGTGTAAACTAAATCCATATTTCATCACATCTTTCTATAGATAAACCTGTGGTTATACACACCTAGTAAACCGGCCAGTTAATCTGTCATCTAGGTAATGTGACCTCAGTTAAGAAAAATCAGGCAAATAATTGATATAAGAAGGCAATTCTTCAAATTCAAATTTCGAATTCAAAATTCTTCTTATTTTTCTTCCATAATATTTTACAAGTTTCAAAGTTGATTAAGTTTGTGGCCCTTTTGGGAGGTGAAATATTCCAATTTTCATTCATTACTCAGCTTCTAATAAAGATAAGGGAAAATAACAATCTAAGAATTCTCTTTATGTAATAGTAGAAAGTAGAAATAGCAGAATTTATCTGGTGTAAAATTCTACATATGAAACTACTAACCTGTTAGAATTTGAAAAAACTAGATAGACTTGCAATACAAAAGATACTGCCGTTAGCTCCTGTATTTATTGAGATATTTATTGCACAGTGCAACACGGTGGTACCCAGTAACCTGTAGCAGAAGGAGTAGCTTTCAGTGCTATATGTGTGTAACACTGTCTTGATTCATTGATACACTGACCTAGTCACTCTGATTGCAAATGTTTCTTGGCATCTTATAAAATCCAATATTATTGAATAATTTTTTAAATTAATGTATAAATGAAAAAATTTAGCAGTTTGGTATAATTCTCTACTACTACTGATACTCATCATCTGTCATATGTTCAAAGGAAATTATGCAAAANGGACCGGGAATCGAACCCGGATATCCCAATTGCCGGTCAGGTGCTCTGTCTGTTGAGCTATCCCGGCAGAACATTTCTCCAAGCCATTCGGGATACTTTGTGGGCAAGGAAGTCACCCATACCCATTTTCGTTTGTTCACTAAACCTGTTTTTTATGATACCAGTTATGCAGTCATCCAAACCCTTCAGCTGCAAAATCATATTGATCAAATGTCACTGGCATCTTTTCAAAATAGTATTTTTCTCAATCAAATTACCTTTTGCCTAAATTAAAGGGAAAAATTAAAGAACTCCTCCCTGAGGTACAGAAACTGCATGGACTGCCTTTGCTGTGATGATATGAAAACCAAGGTACTGAGTTATATTGAAATGAGACTGACTAATGCCATACATCATCCTCTGTTTTCTAGCTTTTTTACTCAGTATTAAGAAAAATTTTTATTGCGTCATACTTCAGTTGCATGGTCATTTTTCACTCAGAACATTCCGGCTTAGAGAGCAGAATACCTCCTTCCCTGGTGAGGAGGGATATACCTTGTTTGAACTGATGGCTCTACAGAGGGGAAGGAAAATTTCAGTCCATTAAAAATGAAGCATTAGCCCTCTTAACCAGCTAACTTTGGACTGCACATCTCAGAAGTTGCCATTTTGGCTGATTAATCCAATACATACATACATAACTCATGTATATATATACACCTATGTATGTATTTCCATGAGGAAATAATATTTCCAAGATATTATGAATAAAAAGAGAAAGAAGAAATTTCTTTTTAATGTGTATGCATTCATATTTAATAATAACATCTACCTTTTCCCAAAAAAGTTTTGAATCAGGTTTTGAAAGTCTTCAATTTCCTTCTATTTTTTTCTTATTCTGTCAATTGTTCATTGTGTGATTTCTCCATTACCTCATCTAAAGGGATGAAATTTATTAAAAGTAAAATTTGTAAATTAAATCCATATTTCATCACATCTTTCTATACATAAACCAGTGGTTTAACAAACCTAATAAACAGGCCAGTTAATCTGGGTAATGTGATCTCAGTTAAGAAGAATAAGGCAAATAAATTATATAAGAAGGTAATTCTTCAATTATTTTCCTTCCATAATATTTTAAAAGCTTCAAAGTTGATTAAGTTTTTAATATTTCATTCATTACTCAGCTTCTAATAAAGATAAGGGAAAATAACAATCTAAGAATTCTCTTTATGTAATAGTAGAATTTACCTGGTGTAAAATTCTACATATGAAACTACTAACCTGTTAGAATTTGAAAAACTAGATAGACTTGCAATAAAAAAGATACTGCTGTTAGCTCCTGTATTTATTGAGATATTTATTGCACAGTGCAACACAGTGGTGCCCAGTAACCTGTAGCAGAAAGAGTAGCTTTCAGTGCTATATGTGAGTAACACTGTCTTGATGTGATACACTGACCTAGTCACTCCAATTGTAAATGCCTCTTGGCAGGGAGTCTCATAAAACCAATATGATTGCATACTTTTTAAAATTAAGGATTAAGGAAAGGTGTATTACTTTGCATGATGAAGTCATGTGGCTGATCCCAAAGGAATAAGCAGTGTGAAAAATAGCAACATGACTGAGACTTGAACCCAGGTCTACCCACTGTCTGAGCAAGCATTCTAACCACTGAACTACCATGAAAAATCTCTAAGATCTACAACACCAGGTGACATCCTTCGTATGGTAGCAAGTTTTCTTCAATCAGGGATGAACCATAACCTTCAGCATTCAATAGAAGAGAGGAAGAGAACGAGGCCTGCAAACCTTTTTATGCTTGGATGACGGAGAATGGTGGCACTGTAGAGGAAAGGAAGGGATGAATTAATATGTAGGTAAATGAAGAAATCTGGCAGTTGGGTATGATTCTCTATTACTACTGATATTCATCATCTGTCATATGTTCATCCATTAGTTCTGAGGAAATTCTATGCAAAACCTTGCATTTTNCTAGAATGTTCTGGAAACTATAGAATTTATTCTGAATTTACTAGAACTCACACTAAAATTTTACTGAAAACAGAATTTTTCAACTAACTTTGGCATCAAAGGGTTAAAGCAAAATTTCTGGAAATACTAGAATGTTCTGGAAACAACACAATTTCTTCTAGTAAATTGAGAACTCAAACTTGATCAAAATCATGAGGAATATTACATACTTTGATAATTAGAATGTAAGATTAATTAAATGAAAGAAAACATTAGGAGAATTATAATTGGCACAATTTAACTTAAAACTATCAATGCATATGTAATATCAGAAGAATTCACTAAAGAAACATGAATATTAAAAGAATTATCACAACTGATAACATGGGACTAGTTATATAATTTAAGAAAATTTAAAAATACAGGACTTCAGAATTTTGGTAAATACTAATTTCACTTGGCACTTAATGTTGCTGAAATGTATCAATCCACGAATTTTTTTGTTACTTTCAAAGGGAAGAGCAGCCAATTTCTATATGGAAATATTACAAACTAAATGAACATCCAAAAGAAGAACTTAGGGTGTTAGAAAATACTAGAATCCTGTAATTGAAAAATATCTTAATCAGAATCAAGACTTCAATCTACGACTTTACTTGCCTGACACTTTAATGGCTAAATTTGAAATTTTTAGCATTTTTTCCGTAAGACATGCCTTCAAGGAGGAGGTTTTCGGTCTAATGGAACATACGTTCGACCGCCTGAACCTTAAGAGGATTAGAAATTTTCGGTTTACGTATTTTCACAAAAACCGGAAACGTTTGGATTTAGTTAATGTTATAGTTTTACTCTGATATATACTTTCATGTATCGACATTTGATGCAGTTAACAAACTGGTCTGTTTTCGGCTTCAGCAGCACATTCAGACCGTGATATCCACCTTTTCGGTGAATAGGAATTCAATAAAGGAGCAATTGTAGAATTTGCATTGGGCTTTCGGGATAGTTAACATTAATATTAATACTGCACTGAAAAAGCTCTCCTTTATCGTGGTCTAAACTTCTCTCCGGTTTAATGCTTTGCGTAATGAGTTGGTGCATGAGCCTACTACGGAAGAAACCCCCATAAGCCAACAATGTGTAGCGGAAACCTCCCTTGGGCATTAGACTGTTTCGTGGATTGCAATGACCACGTGAGACAAATTGATAGACGAATCGATTAATTTCCGGCTCATTCAACTTCTAATGGCGAGTTAAAACGATCGATTCTGAGATGTTGTAAACGCATTATTACGCGCCATTGCAAAAAAATGTGGGAGTTGACGCGATTTCTCTAATCGGAGTATACTTAAGACATGCGCGGGTGGGACGCCCCCAAGGGGGATATTATATTTGGTTTCGTTTAGTACGATCAGGCATTTCAGCGACGCAATGGATGTTACGTAAGCTCAAGATTGCGTAACATAAGTTTTGAAACCTAATGAATTCTTTGAAATATGGTTAACAGAAGTTTCATTTTGAAAATTACTGTAAATGAACTTGTATTTGGCGTCTTCCTGTTTTAGAAGTGTTATTTCCAAAATCTGCAGTTGAATGGGTTCGTAATTAGATTTTCAAACGCTAAAGTCTCAAGAATCTTGCGCCGTGGAGTGATTCCCTTGCATGCATTGTCCGAAACCGGCAGTTTCTTGTAATGTCTAATGGAGTATATCTTTTGTAACGCTAGTTATTTGAATTCTGGTGATGCTTAAGTTATTCATGCAAATTTTGTCATTGCTAGAGAATTTACTCGGCCATTTGATGCCAAATTTTCTGACGAACCTAGTTGCACAGGAATTTGTTGAATCTTTAATTATTACAGAATGTTGTCAGTGAGATTTCATAATTCGAGTAACGTGTAACTCCAAGTACTCCTAGAATTTTAGTTTAGGCTTGCTGGAAGAAAATTTGATAATNGTAGGGGACGCCAAACCTGGGCCTATCTCGAAGCTCAAAAATTCAATTGTTTTTCCTGCAGATGTGGCAGCCATTTTGTCTTCTGCACTTGTATTCTCAGTGATCTGGGTCTTTTCAATGGCTATGTTCAGAATAATTCTTACTTTGAATTATTCTGAACATAGCCATTCAAAAGACAGACCACTGAGAATACAAGTACAGAAAACAAAATTTATCTGAAAAAATAAAATTATGAAACATGAGAAAACAGCATTATTATTTTTTAACCAACCAAATGACCTTGGGGACTTAGAATAATTTTTTTCAAGCAGCTGTGGCATAAAAGGGTTAAGGCAATTTCTGGAAATTCTAGAATGTTCTGGAAACTCTAGAATTTACTAGAACTCAAACTTCAAAATTTTACTGAAAATAGAATAATTTTTCAAGCACTTGTGGCATCAAAGGGTTAAGGCAATTTCTGGAAACTCTAGAATGTTCTGGAAACTATAGAATTTCTATAAATTCTAGAATGTTCTGGAAACTATAGAATTTCTGTAAATTCTAGAATGTTCTGGAAACTATAGAATTTCTGTAAATTCTAGAATGTTCTGGAAACTATAGAATTTCTGTAAATTCTAGAATGTTCTGGAAACTATAGAATTTCTGTAAATTCTAGAATGTTCTGGAAACTATAGAATTTCTGTAAATTCTAGAATGTTCTGGAAACTATAGAATTTCTGTAAATTCTAGAATGTTCTGGAAACTATAGAATTTCTGTAAATTCTAGAATGTTCTGGAAACTATAGAATTTCTGTAAATTCTAGAATGTTCTGGAAACTATAGAATTTCTGTAAATTCTAGAATGTTCTGGAAACTATAGAATTTCTGTAAATTCTAGAATGTTCTGGAAACTATAGAATTTCTGTAAATTCTAGAATGTTCTGGAAACTATAGAATTTCTGTAAATTCTAGAATGTTCTGGAAACTATAGAATTTCTGTAAATTCTAGAATGTTCTGGAAACTATAGAATTTCTGTAAATTCTAGAATGTTCTGGAAACTATAGAATTTCTGTAAATTCTAGAATGTTCTGGAAACTATAGAATTTCTGTAAATTCTAGAATGTTCTGGAAACTATAGAATTTCTGTAAATTCTAGAATGTTCTGGAAACTATAGAATTTCTGTAAATTCTAGAATGTTCTGGAAACTATAGAATTTCTGTAAATTCTAGAATGTTCTGGAAACTATAGAATTTCTGTAAATTCTAGAATGTTCTGGAAACTATAGAATTTCTGTAAATTCTAGAATGTTCTGGAAACTATAGAATTTCTGTAAATTCTAGAATGTTCTGGAAACTATAGAATTTCTGTAAATTCTAGAATGTTCTGGAAACTATAGAATTTCTGTAAATTCTAGAATGTTCTGGAAACTATAGAATTTCTGTAAATTCTAGAATGTTCTGGAAACTATAGAATTTCTGTAAATTCTAGAATGTTCTGGAAACTATAGAATTTCTGTAAATTCTAGAATGTTCTGGAAACTATAGAATTTCTGTAAATTCTAGAATGTTCTGGAAACTATAGAATTTCTGTAAATTCTAGAATGTTCTGGAAACTATAGAATTTCTGTAAATTCTAGAATGTTCTGGAAACTATAGAATTTCTGTAAATTCTAGAATGTTCTGGAAACTATAGAATTTCTGTAAATTCTAGAATGTTCTGGAAACTATAGAATTTCTGTAAATTCTAGAATGTTCTGGAAACTATAGAATTTCTGTAAATTCTAGAATGTTCTGGAAACTATAGAATTTCTGTAAATTCTAGAATGTTCTGGAAACTATAGAATTTCTGTAAATTCTAGAATGTTCTGGAAACTATAGAATTTCTGTAAATTCTAGAATGTTCTGGAAACTATAGAATTTCTGTAAATTCTAGAATGTTCTGGAAACTATAGAATTTCTGTAAATTCTAGAATGTTCTGGAAACTATAGAATTTCTGTAAATTCTAGAATGTTCTGGAAACTATAGAATTTCTGTAAATTCTAGAATGTTCTGGAAACTATAGAATTTCTGTAAATTCTAGAATGTTCTGGAAACTATAGAATTTCTGTAAATTCTAGAATGTTCTGGAAACTATAGAATTTCTGTAAATTCTAGAATGTTCTGGAAACTATAGAATTTCTGTAAATTCTAGAATGTTCTGGAAACTATAGAATTTCTGTAAATTCTAGAATGTTCTGGAAACTATAGAATTTCTGTAAATTCTAGAATGTTCTGGAAACTATAGAATTTCTGTAAATTCTAGAATGTTCTGGAAACTATAGAATTTCTGTAAATTCTAGAATGTTCTGGAAACTATAGAATTTCTGTAAATTCTAGAATGTTCTGGAAACTATAGAATTTCTGTAAATTCTAGAATGTTCTGGAAACTATAGAATTTCTGTAAATTCTAGAATGTTCTGGAAACTATAGAATTTCTGTAAATTCTAGAATGTTCTGGAAACTATAGAATTTCTGTAAATTCTAGAATGTTCTGGAAACTATAGAATTTCTGTAAATTCTAGAATGTTCTGGAAACTATAGAATTTCTGTAAATTCTAGAATGTTCTGGAAACTATAGAATTTCTGTAAATTCTAGAATGTTCTGGAAACTATANCCTTACAAATGTATTAGTTGGGGCAAAATATACATAACAAGAATTTATCTGTACCAAAAATAACTGAAATAAGAACTTACAACTGCCGTAGATTGACTTCCATGGGGCATTACAGCGTTCTGATGAAGACACTGGAGCTCCTTGGCCATGCTTCTTGAAGACACACTAGGTATTCCAACACACAACAGGATGACTAATGCAATTGACTAAGCTAAATAGTTTTCATAACAAAGGAGTTTCTCCCTACGAGGAAACTAGCCTTTCCTCCTTCAGGAAGGGGATAACCACCTTTGGTTACCTTCACACAGTTGTGCTAATGGGCCGCGGATGGCTCGTCCTTCCTTGTCCCTACCTGCTACTCCTTTGTGATCACAAAGCTAATCTAATCCAGAATAATATAAGTACAAAAGCAGGCATACCCTACCGCCCTGAGGCCTTCAGGAGAGAAATATCAATCAGAACTTAATCCATTGATTTCATCTCCTTGTACCTACACTAACCCTGCTTTTGTCTATAACACGGACCACACCAAACACCAACAACGACGAATTTGCTTGGCTTACAGAGGAATACTTGGGAAGCACTTGCAGCAATAAGCACCAAAATTACGTAGATCATTCTTTTCTTTTCTTCCCGTTCAAAGGAGTTAAACTGCAAGAGAAAATCGATTGTCTGTGACATTCTACTTAATGGAGATAATTCCCGATAGAGAAATTACAAGGGAACGTAGGCTTAAATAAATGTAACTTTGAGTTTCGGTAACAGATGTGCACCAAGACTTCACAAAAGTTCTACATCCAAACGAGAACTAAATATGACAGTTACCTATGACCTTGGCACAATCCTTGATTTGCACGTGAGCTGAACTTGCAATTAAAGTGATGTCTCATTGATATTAGAGTATCTACTCAAGATTTACAGTTAGCATCCGAAAATTATCATTATTTACTGACACGTGGAAAATATGGATATCCAATAAACGGAAAAAAGTAGTAAATGTCTTACTTTCCTGCTTGACTTACGTTCTTAAAATGACGTTTTTCAGCGGGTCGCAGGTGTCTGCATGACAATAGAATAACGATATATTTTGCCTAGCGGCCAATACAAAACGACACCTGTGCAATCAATTCTGCGTGATAGCTTTGGCGGCCAATATTCAGATTCAATTTAGGAGCCCTTTCAGTTACCCTGAAGAAATATTTTAGTACGATTTTTAGTTATGTAAATTGGTTCAATTTCGGTTAAGTTTTCATTAATCTGTATTATCTTAAATAAAGCGTCGTCGTAGACAACACGCCACTATCTCTTTAAGAGGAATCTTTATTGTTTACCATATCCTGTGAGTAACAGGCATATAAATCACTAATAATTGGACTGAAGAAGATTTTGGGAGTAGAGTTCGCCTTAGCGCCATCAGAAACTCAATCTTTCCATCCTTTTGATTGAACCGACTCAAGACGGAGTTTACAACTGAGTGTGTATGGCATAAAATGTTTCGAAACCAAGCAACCGGTTCTGTATTACACATTAACTGCAGAACTTATTCAGAATTCCTAAGAGTTCCATCAGCAATTTCTGAAGTGCTAAATGCTATTTCTATTCTGTGGAAGAATTTTTAAAGGTAGGAATAAAACATTGGTGGATGATTATTGTCATTTTTTCCTGTTACAATTAGCTGCTATTTTAATTGCAATATAGAAATTATGATAAATATTTTCATTCGTATATTTGGAACTTATTAATAATTATGAAACAAAATTCGATAAAGTTAAAAAATTTTTTTAAACACATTTCTTCCTTTTCTTTTATACATCTGATTCTTGTGAAGTACATTGTTTAGAGTGTTTGGGATAAAAAGTAGGGTAAATATTGTAAAGATAATAAATCCACCAGCCTTTATTTTTTTCACCCACCTAAAATGCTCGTATTTTCACAATATTTGAACCACGTACCCAGTAAACCTTGCGCATCTAAGATATATTTATCATTGTTGTACAAGCTATAATTTTTTTAACTGGTGGACCCCTCGCAATATTTATCATTTTTTATATA
>KZ308148.1:32806-58474 GCA_000376725.2 Ladona fulva | reverse complement strand
TTTAATAATAATTATTATTATGGGGCCCCTATCCTCACCATTTTGCATAAGGCAAATCATAATCAAAAAACTCCGAAATTTGGCTCAAAACATATTGTGAACCTCTCACAGACATCAAGAGCTGCTGGTTATAATCTTCATATAAAAAAGAAGAATGAGCCCACAATGGTCCCCAGTTGAGAACACTTTGTGGAAGATGGTTTAACAAGTGACAGTTAAATGTCAAGCAGTTTTCATCATATAGTGGCATTACAATTTATTCAAAAAGCTGCTTATGAGAGATGATGCCATGTGCACCTCACTTTTCAAGATCCATTCTTTTACAAGAATATAAACACCTTCCACTAAATATGACCAATGAATTAAATAATTTTCTGATAGAATTACCTGCAAAACTAGTATGCTGTAATAGAATAACCAGGTATAATATTCATGAGCTTTCCCGTACTTTCTGTCATCAGTTGACCAAGGAATTAAGGAACAATAAATTAAGGTATGCAGGATGTAACAAATGTGGCAAAAAGAAAACTGTTGTGCTCATAGACAGAAAAACATTTCATCAATTCTTTTCCAATTATATTTTATCACATGTTTATTATTTGAATGACATACTTTTTTGTCATAATAATTGTGCATAAATATTCTCAAAATAACTTCTGTGACATGATAAACTTTTTATAGAGGTGAAACCTTTTTTTTTTTGTAATATAGAAATAGTGCACTTTTGCCATCAAATATATAAGAGCATACACGCTGACAAATACAATTGCAATCATTTTCCCATAATACCTTCTTAATCACTATTTCCAGTAGGCAACAACAAATATGCTGCTAACCTAAGGTACCACTATACTAAACTCAATGTTTTCTGCTGGTGGTAAAAGGCGAGTTCCAATCCTCACATGTTTCTTCTCTCACTGTTGGTGGAGATGAAGCACGTGACCTCTAGCTTCGGATTTTTTCGGAAATTTTTTCCTTCCACCAGCTGGGCAGCACTCCCACCAAAAGCATACTGAATACCGTGATAAGTATCTTTCGGTAAATTCTCTCGGTACACCCTCGTTTCGGTAAGGAAATTGTCATCAATTTTGGGCTGATATCGAAAAGTTCCAGAATACCCCCCCCAGGTTACGAACCCTTATTTCAAAGTGCATCAGCCTTTCACGTTCACTACAACTACTTCATAATTAGCTTTAGATTGCAATTCTTGTTATATTAATATTAATATTACCAAGCAATATTGCTTGGTAATATTACATCCAATCTCCAATTCCAACCAATACTCGATTTTCACTTTCCTAATTACCTGATATATTATTAAATAAAACTTGTGCCTGATTAGAATGTAGAAGTTACTCAAAAGTATTTATTTCTCCTTTAATTAGCCAAGAAAACGTCACAGAAAGAATAAAGATGTTGAAACCCAAAGAAACCAATGCGAGGTGGTAGAAGTTGGAGAAATTGTGAGTATAGTAACAGTAATTCTTCCTTAAGAATGCTATTCATGTTCTTAGGATTAATTCTAAATTGGACTACTGATCCCTTTCAGGAAAAAGAAGACTCCAAAATTATAGAGGAGTTAAGGACAAAGTTGGTGAAGTTAGAGAAGGTGAATGAGCTGCTAAGAAAGCAATTACTTGAAGGTATGTCTTCACTGAATATATTTTTGCAGCTGAATGTGTTCATAATGAAATCTTAGTCATTTGCATTAATCCTTTATGCAGATTTTCCCAATATTATAAAAAAATGGAGATGGTGCTAGAGGGAACTGAGGGCAGAGTTGCAAGGAGTAGCTGCAAGGAACCATCTGTGGTATGAATGGCTTTCTTGCATTGTTGTCATGATTTTTCAGTTATAGTTGGCAGATTCAAACCTAGCCATATTATTTATTCATTCTTCTCTTACCACAATAGGTTGAAATATTCCCTGGATCAGAGATTTATGCCTCTCATGGCATGTGGATCCATGCGAAATGTGCCAAGAGTGCATCTGTGTTCATCCGGACACTTTTGGTGAACATTTTCCCCCTTGATGTGCTGGCAGATAGCAATTTCAGAGGGGGGAAAAGTAAAAATAACTATTAACCCTATTAGCTTAAATTTAAATAGCTTCAAAGTACCACATTTGAAAATAATGTTATATTATGCATAATATAATATATGAGTTAGTATATATAAAATACTAATTGAGTTACGCTATGTCTTCCCCAATTTTAAACTTTTAAGTAAATCTCTTTATCAACCTCACAATCACTGGATTTATAGGAATTGTAAGAGGGCAGTAATTTCTTCTTGAACTCAAGTCATTTATCATTGAACCAAGGATTCTTAGTTTTTAGCATTCCATAGATGCATCAGCTTCTTTGGAGAGCATTGCTCAAAATTACCCAAATATTTTGCACATTTTTGGGCGTGTACCACTTTTCAAAATTCTCAAATCTGTGATCATAAATTAAAAGAGGGAGCATAAATATAACATAGAACCATATTTAAAATCCAAGGCTCTCCATGAAATTGACACTACCAAAGTTTCTTTTACAGTCTTAACTTGTGAAATGAATGCTCAGATAACAAAATATTGTGCCAAACCCTATTACTGAGCAAGAACATCATTAAAGTCTGATTCGTACAAATTGATTCTTGGTCTAATAAGGTTCTAGTTTGTGAGATATGTATTGTTTTTGAATTGTTCTTGAAGTTTTGGCACTTACATATTTTTCTATTTTCATCAGATGCAACAAGAGAACGATTCCCTGATAAAACTACTGCAGTATTTGGAGCTGTGATTAACAGTAAGGCTGCAGAAATCTGCCATCAAATGAAGAGGGGGCAGAAATACTGATATATTTCATGTTTTATGATTATTGATTTATAGCAATAAAAAAATTGTTAACAAAGTTGTTTTTATACTTTCATACCTCCTAAATCATCATAGCCATGTATGGCTCTGCATATTACCCATGTATGTTTCCATATATTTATAACTTACCACCCAAATAAGAATCCAATATCTGCAGATATGTATCTCATTTGTGGCAACATATAATTCCCATATATTTCACATATATAGCTTTATATATTTACTGTATATGGCTGCATATATTTCCCATAAATGGCTGCATATATTTCACATATATGGCTACATATGTTATCCTTGTTTTCTTCAATATTTGTCCCATATATAAATACATATATGGACAGTATATTCAATCAGGCCATTTTGTTATAGAATCCATATATATCTCCATATATTCCACAATTATGTGACAAGTACATCTCTACATGTATGTCCCATATATGGTGCTTCAGTGTGGGTGAACCAGCTAATTTAGGGTGCTTTCTTTTACCTTTGTAAATTAATCGGACCTCGCCCTTTTTGAGGATCTTTGGGAAGACTCCAGTGTTAAGGTACTCTGTAAAATCCTTACACAGAATTTCTTTCAACAGGGGCATTACTGTACGCAAAATTTCGGCATTCCGACAGTCCGGCCCAGGGGCCTTGTTCGAGATACAAGGTACCAAGGAGCTACTCATTTGTTTCCATCCATTTCTTTGTAATGGACCGATCCTCCTTCATCAGGGTATAGAAGTTCCCAGGCGGTTTAAACTTCCCTGCCACAATCTTCTATGCTATGGACCAGGGGTCCTGCAGGATCTCCTTCTCTACAAACTTCATCCAAGTATGTTCCTTACTGCGCCTTATTAGGCGCTTGTATATTCGTAACTGGTAACCTGCAGCTGTTCTGTCTTCTGGATTCACCATGATTCTGGCTTGTCTTCGAGCTTTCATGACCTTCCTTTTCCGTCTTCCTAGTTCTGGGTTCCATCATCCTGCTGAGCGCAAGGTTCTCTTACTTTGTACAAGAATCTGCTTAGCGCAGGTTTGGTATATAGCATCTGTTATCCGAACTGCATCTTGGCGAGGTCGACCTGATAGGGTAATCTCTGTCTCTGACATGGCTTTGGTCAGCTTAGGCCAGTCTGCATTTTTGATACAAAACCTCTTTCCTTGTATGCAAGGGCAAAGAAAGATTTGGGTTGTGAGGAAAAAACTCCTCAACTGAAGGTTTTTGGAGAAAAACCCACGATGCGGGAAAACACCTACACAAGAAGGGGGGCGAAACAAACCCGCAAAAACACAGAGGGGATAAATGCACTATAAGTATCATAGATGATGGTGCAGGTGATATTCAACTCATTTGTATCATCACTGGTGGTATATCGGCACATTCGTCCCTCGTCTGACGTGTTAACAATGGTGTAACTCAGAAAAAGGGAGAAAGAGAGAGAGAGAGTAATCTGGTCTATAGAACAGGTGAATAACTAATAAGTCACATATGCTTAATATGAAATATGGCAATAAAAAGTATGAAAAAAATGACAGTGAGAAAATAAAGTGTAAACGTAGTTAAGGAAACTCAAAGAAAAGTCAGAAATCACATAAGTATCTTCACTTGAAAGTAAGTTAGATACTACGTGTTTGAATGAAGAAATGATAAGTCCCTGATCGTGGGAAATGGGAGATCATTTCCCATTTCGTATGCGAGGTGTGAATACGTGCCCGCGACGCCCTCGCACCATGGGCAATCGTCACCCTCCCAGAGCCCGGACCTCTACAGGTAGATGCAGTCTGGCCATGCCCCGTGAGCGAGACGTCATGCAGCGTCTGCATCCCGTCCGACTGTCGGGGCTGTCCGAAGGGCTTGCCAATCGACCTCGTAGCCATCCGGCATGCCCGTGAGCGGCCAGCTTCGACGCGTCGATTTGTACACCACCTCCTTGTATATGATGCTCTTGAGAAGAGGAAGTGGGAGAGACTTGCGTAACCGTTTGCTATCCACGCGATACGAAGGAGTGAATAGGAAGTCGTCGGCTTCGGTCGAGACGGGTTTCAACACCTTCCATGCGCTGACGATGGATGCATAGTAGCCGTCGCGGAGGCCCGAGCGTCTCCAATCTCTATCTCCATGATGCAGAATCTCCCTGGCTAGGACCTTCCATGGCGCGGAGTCGTCCTCGGCAAAGAGCCTCTGGGCTCTGTGGAATCTGAACCCAATGACCTTCAAGCAGACGTCAATCAGACCCAAGCCACCCACTCGGACCGGTGTCAAGACGACCTACCCCTTGACCCAATGTCTCCTGTGCATCAACACGAAGTCGAGCAGGGTCCTCTGCACTCTATCCAAAAACGACGGCGTTGGCGAGTACGTCTGCAGCTTATTCCACATCTTCGGTGCGATGATTGACCGCGCGGACCCTGCCAACGAGAGAAATGAGGGCGATCCAAGGCTTCCAGTTCCTGATTGTTATCCGGATCTTCTCGAGCAGGTCATCCTCCAGGATGCGCGTCTCGGTCGCCGGATCGTTGGAAATCGATCTGCCGAGGTACTTTCCGAAGTTCGTTTCCCATCCGATTCCTAGGGGACGGTCTGTCCTCGATCTCCACGCCCCCACCCATAGTCCGTGCGATTTCTCGAGATTTATTTTTGCACCCGAGCGGGAGGCGTATTCTTCGTACGCCGTGAGTATTCTCGCGAATTCACCGTCCTCACTTACGAAGAGTGTGAGATCGACCGCGTATGCGCACGTCGAGAGCCGTCTTTCTGTATCCCCCGGAAGCCTCGCAACCAGCAGGGTGGATTTCATTTTCCTAACGAGTGGTTCGAATGCGTGCGTGCGTGTGCGCGTCTGAGTGTACATGTGGGTGCGCGTATGGGTGCCGGTGTGGATGCGCGTGTTGGTGCTCGTGTTCGCGATTGGATGCAGTTGTTCGTGCACGTGTTGGTGTTCGTGTCCGCATGTGAGTGCGCGTGTGCGCGAGTGGGTGCGTATGTTGCTGCTCGTGTTGGTATGCGTGTTGGTGCTCGTATCCACCAGTAGGTTCGCATGTCAGAAAGTGGGTGCACGTGTGCGCGAGTGGCTGCGCGTATTGGTTCGGGTGTGGGTGCGCCTGTTGGTGCTTCTGTGGGCGATTGGGTGCTGGTGTGGTTGCGCGTGTAGGTGCATGTTTGGGAGCAAGTTATGGTGCTAGTTGTAGTGCGTGTGTGCTCGATTGGGTGCGGATGTGGATGCACCTTTTGGTGTGCGGGTGATGGTGCTCCTGTCCGCGCGTGGGTGCGCGAGTGGCAGCCCGTGTGCACAAATGGGTGCGCGTTTTGGTGCGCATGTCCGCGTACGGGCGATGGCGTGCGAATGTGGGTGCGCTTTTAGGTGCTCGTATCCGCATGTCAGTGAGTCTAGTCTCCCCGAATGGCTGCGCGTATGGGTGAGGGTGTTGGTGCGCGTTATGGTGCCAGTGTTGGTGCTCGTATCTATGTGTGCGCGTGTTGGTGCTCGTGTCTGTGTGTGGATGCGCGAGTGGCTTGGGTAAGAGGTATTCAATAACCTTCGTTACATTACGGCTACCATAGTGTATTGCTTTTCCATGAAACATCCAGATCATTGATGAAATTTTATATCTCAGAAAGTATTAGCGCAATTGATACGAAATTTAGAAGTAAGATGAGAATACTTATGTTTTACTTAAATAAAAAGCTTCAAATTATTTTCCTGTCAAGATAAGACGTTGTTATCGATTATGTAAAACAACTTTTTCTCGGTAATGGATGGATGTAAAATGTAGGTCTCGTTATAAAGCTCTCGGTAGGAGTTTTCACCTTGGCTAACTTCAACTTAGCTATTTCTTTTATATAAAATAATATTTAACATAGCAGTGACGTGCCCATGAGCGCAAGGGAAGCTAGCACCGATTCCAAAACATAGTAGCAAAATGCGAGCGAAGCGAAATTAAATTAATTAATCATTAGAGCAAAATGCGAGCGAAGCAAAACTTTTGAGAAAGGTAGGTTTTTAGTTATTACTTGGTAATATTTTATATTGCTTGATACTGAATAATCTAATGCACAATATTTGTATAGTTGTCTCCTCTGTAATCAGTTAATACTTGGGGGCCTTAAAACCTTCTAATGATGGTACAAGAATCTTCTGTGGAGATAATATTTGAAGAGTAAAGGGGATTACTCTTATGGAATACAATTTATTTCATATTAAATGATAACAAAACGCTTACGTGGAGAAGTCTATAGGCAGGACACATCATTACAGAACGTCTGCAGATGAAAACTAAATATTTCAAGAGAACTTTTAAAGAAAGCCAATATAAAGCACTAACTTCCTGCGTTTCCCAAACGGACAGCATATTGTGAGGACTAATGCGTCATTACGTAGTGAAAAAGTTAAATTAAGCTAAAATATCAAGAACCTGGATATGGATAGGTGCATAGAGTGCTGACTATCAGTAACTCACAATATAGCTGATACAAAACCGCAGAGAATGCAGTACCATAATTTTTTGTTCAACTCATACGCATTGTAAAAGGGAAACGGATAAAAAGCACTGTCTAATATCCCCAACAGCGTTTCATTGATAGTAATTTACATTTATTCACAAAATATACCACGTTCATATTCATAATTTTCAAATATAAACACGCCCTTATTTTCCATGAGCGCGGTTCCTTTTTGATATGTACCTACATCCATTCACCAAAATCTATATAAATATTTATCATCATATTTTCCGTAGGTGAAAATACGATCACGTAATATTGAGCTTTATTTTAAAAAAATCAAACGTAATTATTACTTTATTAAGGACGTCTTTCCGTTAAATTACACGTAACAGAATGTGATTGCCAAGATACTCGGATGAATTGAGAACAAAATGGAAGGTAATGACTTCATAGTTTCTCATTTTCGCAATCAAGTCATTATCTTTCGTAACATATCTTATTATTACTTTTACTGCGTTCCCTTAATTACGGAAAGGCTATTTTACAATTACGAGCAGTATCTTCACAAATATCCGACCATAATTCGAATTAAGCATATCATTACCACAGTTTCTCCAGCACTAGCAGATTACGGCTCTTGGTCCCCGACAGTTCCTACATGCCGATAGAATTTGCGAGAATTATCCGACTGGAAACTGCCGCGGCGCCGATCGGAAACATACAGGATTACACGTCGACTCTGGACGAGTTGAAGTGACGGCACACCGATTGGAAAACCTCCCAGGTCGATCGGTATGCAGTCACAGAATAATCCCTCTGGTGAAGACCTCGGTCCAGGATGCCGTCATCCTTCCCTTCCCAGAACGGAGGCGGCCAGCAACCTCCAAGACAATTAACGTCCTTCGTCCTGCGCCAGTAAACTCTGCGCCAAATTAAATCAAAAGGCCGAGATCTTATTCCTAAGATCCACAATCATCAGTCCCCCCTTTCAGAACGGGGCCGCCAAGGTTGTGGGCTTGACCGCGTGTGTCCTCCCCACCCACACGGAGTCCACGATCATACTCTGCGCATCATCCAAACACCCTGAAGACGGATCGTAGGTCTGGAGCGTCATACATGCCACCGTCTGGGTGCCACGAATTGGTGCATGGATCAAACCCATCCTCACAGGGACATCGAGGACAGCCTGCGTTCCCAACAGCGGATGGCTCTCTACAAGCTCCTCCTCCAGGACTGCCCTATCCGAACCGCAGTCTTTGGTTCCAGGTGATTCCGAGCAGGGTGATAACTGCCTCTCCACCTCCCCACCCAAAGACATTCTGGTCTTCCTCTGGTTTAGACGGGCGCTGGAGTGTGCGGTGTTCTGTCGGGCCCAGGAAGCCTATAATGGAACCTACAATTACCGATAATCGAACATAGATCTCAATCTAATTAAAAATCTCAACAACGTCTCATTACGAATCTCGAGACACTAGCCACAATGCGGTACGACATAGACGATAAAAAGATAGTAGACTTTAAAAAGTTAAATAGATAGTAGACATTAAGCGCAAGAGGCGAACGCTAGATGCTAGGCGCTACCCACGAAGCGATGGCCGCAAGACACTAAATGTAAGAGGCCAAACGCTAGACGATAGACGCTCGACCCAACTTGCTACACTAGACAGTGTAAATGAATAACGTCGCATGGTACTTCTTCATTATTCTTACAGTTCGTTTATATCTTCCCCGATGGATTTCGGCAACACCTCGCTTAATACTGTGAATTTTACTATTTCATCAGCTTACATGAGACAAAAATTTTCGTAATTGATGAAACATATGAATAACAAGAACACGATGATTGTTGATTACATAAATTGAAGGATTGTTTATTATCGCCATAACTACTTTACTTCGAACCAAGTACGTAAGACACCAGACGCGAAACGCTAGACGTCACATACTACACCGGAGACAAGAAATACTCGAAGCTACACGAGGAACGAAATGCAAACGCAATAGGTCCTTGACGAAGGAGAAAAGGTTACTAGACGCTAGCCGCAAACGCTTGACGCTAGACGCATTACGCTAGATAGGATACGCTGTACTAGAGAAGCCAGGCGCTAGACAGTAAACGTACAGGCTAGTAGCTAAACACTTGACTTTAGACGTTAGAGGCGACACGCTACACGAGAGTCATATACACACCCCTCAGTTACTCTAGGCGCATGCTTATATTTTCTTGCACAACATAATGCCTTGTATGACTGCCTATGCCATTAAGAAAGGATATTAGATAATTGGACAATAAGAACTCTTTCCAATTATGCACAATATTACGTACAGTGCAACATCAGTCGCTAACAGAACAAATATCATAATACAATAAAACCCGGATAAGACGATTTCCGAGCTACCAAGCGAAAATCGCTTATTAAGCGTGATAACTTTAACACCGAGCGATGTAGCCCGTCGCCTTAAATCATAATTTTGAAAAATGTTTGAATAATGTTTTAACAAGGGATGTTAGAGATGACAGTGAATGTAGATAACGGAGATACTGATAACGTAAAAATTTGTCTATCAAAGGTGGCGGGCATTCGGTTAAAGCGGGTTGTAGCGCATCTGGGGACGGAAAAATTTCGCGTCTTGAGCGGGAAGCAGAGCGTTTCAAGAAGTATTTTTGCCCTGTGAATCGTTTCGTAGGGACCGGGACAAATAGCGTGTCTTAAGCGGGTTAACGCCTTAAGCGGAAGCATCTTAACGGATTTTACTGTAATTTAAACATATAGCTCAACCAAAAATCACAATATTTATAGAATCCTTGCATAAATTCAACCCTTCACCCACCCATTAATTCCTATCCCCGGAGCCCATGCATGCATGTAGTACAAGATACGAAAAGGATACGCTCAACTGCCAATTATGGGGAAANCAATTGAGTTTACTCTTCCTGCGATTTGATGTGAAGTTGTTTCTTGTAATACCGATCATGATAAAGGAAGTGGAAATTAAGGATGCATACCTCAGTAAATATAAAAATTAAATTTGTAGCTCAGTGTAATTTCTTAATGGTAACTCTTCAAATATTGTAAATCAGTTGGCGTTTTCTGTTGTGCAGTTCTTCAGCTCCCACCACCTACTTTCCAGTAAAGAAATAATCAAATACGTGTAAGTGAAAAGTGTCACAATATACCTACAGCGCAAGTTACAGTTATATATTCAATGTAAATGAGTAACTATTTCTTACGAAACTAACTCCATTGGAAATTGCAATGATTACGGTATAGAGGTACCCCTTTTTGGACAGTTGTATTGTAAAATTAGGCTTCTTCATCATCAATCCGAAGATTGGTTTGTGATGGAGTTCCTCCAAGCCTCCCGATCCTGGGCAAGTCTCGTATTGGAGTAGGAAGTACTGCCCGAATCCTTCATGACTTGGCGGACAAACTCTAATCTAAAATTTTTGGACAGTTTGATTGTTAACTTAGGCTAAAAATGTAGAAAGTACGGAATTGTGATGACGTACATCAACTTGAACTTACAGGCAAATTTTATTAGAAATGCATAAACGAAGGAAGATTTTCCTGGCTTGCACCATCCGTCATCAACGCAGAATCGCCAACGAACTTGCGGAGAGTTATCAGCACGATGATGACACTCTTGATGGGACTGAGAGAGTCCTCAACAGTTGCAGAATCTACTGCATTTTCTGTTGATTGTCTCTGACTTCGACAGTGAAGAAAGTGATGACAATTGTGGAGATAGCAGCAAATCAATTGAGGAGCAAATGCCATCGAATCTTATGGAAGATTTGAGGGAGTGGGCAAGTAGTGGTATAACTCTCACGAAAGTTTCAGAACTCCTGAAATTACTGAGAAGACACCACTGCTTCAGTGAATGGCCAGCAGACACAAGGACACTTCTTTCTACCCCATGGGAAACCCCAATAAAGATGATTGCTGGAGGGAGCTATCATCACATTGGCCTCAAGTTGAAGATAAACCAGCACTTAGACTCATATCGTCAGCTTCGACTTGTGGACAATTTAAAATTACAGTGCTGTGTCGATGGCTTGCCTCTTTCGAGAAGTACCAACAGCCAGCTGTGGCCCATTCTGGTTAGTTTTGACGAATTCAACAAAATCAAACCATTTGCTGTTGGTATTTACCATGGTAATTGCAAGCCAAACTCTGCAGAAGAGTACTTGGGTGATTTCAGGGCTGAATTGCTAGAAGTGTTGAACCTGGGGATTCAACATAATGGCAAGAACTATCAAGTGTACATAAGTGGGTTTATTCTTGATACCCCAGCCTATTCCTTCGTTATGCAGACAGTCTCACACACTGCATATTACAGCTGCCGGAGATGTGTATGTAAAGGCAAATATGAAAACCGCAACGTAGCTTTCAATGAACTACATTGTGAGCTTAGAACAGATGAGTACTTCCGTAACCAGCAACAGGAAGAGCATCACAGAGGACATTCTCCCTTTCAAGAATTGACCAGCATTGATATGGTGAGATCCTTCCCATATGATTACATGCATCTAGCCTGCCTTGAGGTTATGAGGAAGATGTTGTTTTTGTTTATGATAGGGCCCCTCCTTGTTCGTTTACCCAGTTCCTTACTTGCTGGGTTAAGCGAAACATTGGAATCAATTGCTGAACATATGGAATTTGCTCGTAAACCGAGGACTGTGAGGGACTTAAAAAGGTGGAAAGCAACAGAGTTTCGACAGTTTCTGCTATACACAGGGCCCTATGCTCTGAGAAAGATTGTTTCTGACGATGTATATTTACATTTTCTGTTTCAACTTTGCCATGAGGTGTTTTGTGGGTAGCAGATACACCAATCACCAAANTAAGTTACGATTCATTACAGCAGGCAATTAAAACGAGTTACCCCTCCAAAATTAAATTCAAAAGGGGTCAGGACTGCTAAATTATTCTCCCACATAGGCAAATCTCTGCATAATTTCCCTTTCGAATATCTTCTCAATTATCTTCGAATGAGCGATTTACTATCAATGTCAATTCCAAAGTCAGACAAATTTCTAAGCACAATAAAATGGATCAATAGAGGGATCCTCGTAAATTATTGAATTATTTACAAATGGAACACTAAAATCAATCATTAATTAAATTATCTACGTAAATGTCTGGCACTGCTCAGACACGTAGATTGCATGAGTCTCCTCCTTGAAGCATTCGAGTTTTTTCCCACCCATTAATGCTTTTCCATGACTCCCAAACTAGGATCATCGTCAAACAAACGCGGGATAACTTTCCCTGAATTCATGTCATCAAACTAGCGACTTTAACTACGCGTGGTTTACAGGATCAATATAAAAGTTCTCTTAGATGGGACACAATTATCATATGAAAGAAGGAATCCCTTTTACTGAACACGGATTTATAACAAAAAAAAACTACATTAACACTGATCGTGGGCAAAAAAATCCATTTGCATGAATCAATTCAACTGGAAATTTAATTATTGAGCTCACGAAACAAGAAGCAGAAGGCCAGCCTTTGGTGAAATCGGTCCCAAGGCAGCAGCCCATATGTATGAAATGACCTCAGCTGCCTAAGCACCTTTAAAATTATTATACAACACCGAAATTTATTGTTCGACCCCATCTTTTTCTAAAACTACATCGGAAGATCTTCTAAGCACGTTTTTACCCCTGAGAAAAAAATTTTAATCTCATTTTCACGCATTGCAGAGAATCGTAACTAAAGTACAACATCATCCTGCAGCTGGATTTCTCGTGATATTAAATCCCTCACCCTTATGCACAACATTTACTATATTAAAAAGATGTGACTAAATGACAAGATACCAAAAATTGATACTCATACCTAATTATTTTATTTGCTATTAAAGTGTCTCATAGTTACTTAACATTTATACCCAAGGAAACAAGAATGCAACTCAGTCTGTCCTACGATATATTTTCTATACGGTGGGAATTTAAGACGGAGCATTAATGTGTTTCGAGAAATCTAAAGGTTTCAGAGGGATATACTAACTCTGGAAGGTTGTTAATTTACAGAGATTTTATCAATGCCAAACATGAAGTTACCCTGATTAAATGGAAGCATCACAGTCTAATCACGAAGTGTTGCACTGACAATACACTGATAAGGCAAAACCGGTCAATTATGGAGTTTATCATTTCTAAGGGGTTAACGGATTTCTTAAGAAGCGGAATAAGTTAGGGAGAAACATAAAGAGCTGGTGACACGATTGATTTACTACAAAGCGACCCCTCATACAATAGAAATTGAATAAAACAACGATTTAGCTCATATTATGCAGATGATTGATAGCGTTAATCCAACAAATCCTTTATCTGATGCCACAGGTATTTTTACTTCCCCGTCCTCTATGGCATAAGCAAACTTGCACAGAAAATCCCCTAGGATGCTACCTAAGACAGTGAAAAGCCAGCATCTTTACTTTAGATTATGAAACAGTGTGAATTCGGTAGATGTTCTGAGAAAATATATCTTAAAGGATAACTAGCAACAAAGAAAGAATTCTATCAGAAGGAACGGGGGTAAAATAATTTGTCAATTTTCTTAATCAATTACTTATGCAGAATGAGGATACCGAGCTTTGAAATGAAAGCATCATTGTAATTTAAAATTATGTTGAGAGTCTAAGACGGAATGACTCATTCCTATGCTTTTAGTGCCCTTAACTTCAATCTCGCTTTTTACTTCACGTCCGACATGTTCGGATTCGATTAATCAAGTGGAATGAGAACTTGTCATTATCAGCAGGTATTAATTTCTTGTATCTCACTTGATCATTAGTCATAACTCACAACCGAAGGAAAACTATGAAAATAATTTTCACGGAGATTAATAATTACCGGGATTGGACTGAATTTCCACCACTACCTTTTACATTATAATCATTCAGAAAACTTAATGATCACTAGCTACACATAAGCATATAATAATGTAACACATGCAAAGTTTATGTAGGTTAGTACTAGTAATGTCTAAGAAATATTCATGCAAGGATAAATTACATGCAAAATCTCATTCACCATTCACTCTGGAGTGCACTCCATGCACACACACACACACACACATACTGAAGGTAAAGGTGGAAACTCAATCCTTACGTTGTAACCTCAAAAAGAGCATGGATCGCATCAGTCCGACGTATTTTACATTAACGTACAAATATATAAAGTTAAAGGATGCTCCAAAAGGAAAAAATGATATTGACGGGTCTATTTTTATTTTTCTTGCGTTACTTAATGGGGATTAATTACGGTATCACGATACATTCCTCTGTGTGGTTATTTGGTAATCGAAATGAATCAATGGCTAAATCCAACAGGCGAGACTGACACGGGCAACTACCGCAAATTTAATCGACTATAAATAATAAAGTGTTAAAACTCATTTTTATATTCTGAATGATTAACCGGGGAACAATCGTGACTGCAACCGATCATTTATAGATTATCACGTGATAGGAACAAATTTATTTAATGGAATGGTAAGATGCTGGCTTAACACGTCTTCATTTACTTGCTGGTTAATCCTTCACACTACAAAACTATCTCCACTTCTAACTTTATGTGAACCTCAAGTTCATTGTTCTCTTTAAATTTGACTTTACAAAAATTATTGGTAAAGAGGATTACAAGAAATTCACTGCTTAAGATGTGGATCGATTGAAAAGGAAAATAATACCAAGTTCGTGGAAAGCAATCTTAAGTTAACGACTTCCAAAACTAAAAATATCAGCTTTAACGTAAACCTCATCTTATATTGTTTAGCATTCATTTAAAAGGATATGCCTCCAGCTCTTTCTTTTCTCAAAGGCGTATGAACAATGAAGTATACGACTTTGCGTCCAAATTTTGAAATGCACAACTTATCATCTGAATCCCTCTATACGTTCAAATAATGATGCAAACTTAAACCGTTACTTACGGAAAAGATCTGAGTTGCATTCTCTTCCCTGAGGCAGTCGATATCTATACCGACCCTCAATAATTCCTCTGTTACCCATACTGGATTATCAACCATTATATTAACCCTTAGGCATCCTACACTTATATGCGTAAATCTTATGGCCATGAAGATAAATGAGTATTAGAAATCGAAACGTTTTCGTTTCCCAATCTCTGATTTTTCCCACTACAATATTTCCCATACTCTATAAATTTGCAAAAAACGAGTTAGAATTAATCACAGTGGTAATGCAACAGGGATTCCAGTTAATTCCCCCAGACCCTTCACCCTATAATCTTCATATTTACTGTAATATAATTTGCCCTAAGATATTGCTCTTTAAAATTACATAGGTATAAAAGGGAGTTTATATACTTTTACATTTAGACTATCCATCATCAATAACAAGAAAATGGGGTGTCGAAATAATTAACAAAAATTAATTTTAAGTCATTCATACTTCAAAGCACGTAATTACTACACCACTTTCATTGTTGATCAATTGATCAACCTACGCTGTTGTTTTGAAATTTGTCTGACTTGGATCTGAAAGGTAAAATGGATTTCTTAAATGCATCTTCTAAGACTCAAAAATGAACACTAATCTAGTTTTATAGCAAACGTTGCTGATTTGCGAGGAATAATGTATCTTACTTCTTTTAGTAGCTGCAATGTTTTGAAAACTCACAAGAAATAAAAGTGAAAAGGTTATTTTTCGTCCTAATTTCATAATCAAACTGCATCCTTTTTGGGCGATTATAGACTTTGAGTTGCAAAAGTAAAAGGGACACAAGAGTATCTGGATGCAGACTTCTAAGTTATTGGAACGCGGGGGAATTATATTCATGGAACAGGGTACGCTTAAGTTTAGAGGCCTGCAATTACACCCCGTGACTATATTCGAAGTAAGGGAAGAGTAACATGTCTGAAAGTGAATCGACTACTACATGCAGACATAGGGAATTTCATTAGAGACGCTAGACGATAGAGGCTGGGCGCGAGCGCTAGATGTTAGGTGCTACACGCTAAACGGTAGGCGCGATACATGGGAAGTTAGATGGTCGGCGTTCGAAGCGATACGATTGACGNTTATAGACTTTGAGTTGCAAAAGTAAAAGGGACACAAGAGTATCTGGATGCAGACTTCTAAGTTATTGGAACGCGGGGGAATTATATTCATGGAACAGGGTACGCTTAAGTTTAGAGGCCTGCAATTACACCCCGTGACTATATTCGAAGTAAGGGAAGAGTAACATGTCTGAAAGTGAATCGACTACTACATGCAGACATAGGGAATTTCATTAGAGACGCTAGACGATAGAGGCTGGGCGCGAGCGCTAGATGTTAGGTGCTACACGCTAAACGGTAGGCGCGATACATGGGAAGTTAGATGGTCGGCGTTCGAAGCGATACGATTGACGTAATACGCTAGATGCTGGACGCTAAACGAATTACGCTTAGCGCAAGGCAGTTAGATGCAAAATGCCGGACGCCAGACGATGGGCGATTATCGCGAAAACGTTAAGAGCTTCACGAGGGAGGCGAGTCGTTAAACGCTTCGACAGTAGACACTAGACGGTAGGCGCCAGATACTAGAAGCCTAACGGCAGGCTCGATATACCAAACGTTAACGCTAGAGTATAAGTGACACAACGGACGTGAGACTCTAGGATCGACACGCTATATGCTAGACGCTACTTGCGAGACGCATGACGCTAGAGAATAGACGCGGTACGTTAAACTCGACACGATAGACGCATTCCGGAGAGTGCGAAGCAAGACGAGAATAACTACATGCTATACGAGAAAATAAGGAAGCGACACTTTAGTAACTAGATTGTTGATGCCATACGCAATACGCGATTAGCGAAAATATAAACGCTAAACGTAAGACATAAATCGCTAGACGCAAGGCGCATAGAGCGAAACTTTACACGAGAGAAGCATAGCGACAGTAGCTAGCCGCCACACGGTATACGTGAAAAACCAAAGGTGAGACGCTACACGAAAGACATTAAACCGGTGACGAAAATTCGCGGCGCCAGATAAGACACACTAGAGCCAACGCGCTAGGCCCTAGACGCTAAAAGAAAAGTTTAGTAGACGCAAAACGAGAGAGGCTAGCCGCGAACGCTTGATCCTACGCGCTACACGCGAGACGCTTTACAAGGGAAGTTAAATGTCTGAAGCTAGAAGCCATACGGTACATCCAACACGCAAGAAGTAAGACGAGAGAAGCTAAGCGCAACGCGTTAGATAGGAGACGCCGGAAGTCAGACGATGGGCGTATGTCGCGAAGACATTCAGCGCTATACGAGAGAGGCGAGTCGCTAGATGCTTGGTTAGTAGACGCTAGACGCAAGACGGTAAATTTATTACGCAAAAGTTAGGACGCGAGACTGCTTAGTTTCAGAAACTAAGCAGTCTCACCATAAATAATGCTTAATCTTCCAAAAAATAAGTGGTCTCATCATAATTAAATTTTGTCTTCCAAAAGAAAGGAGTCTCATAGTAATTAGCGCATTCTCTTTCAAGAACTAAGTGGTCTCATCATAATTAAATTTTGTCTTCCAAACGAGAGGAGTCTCATAATAATTAGGGCATTCTCTTTCAAAAACTAAGCAGTTTCATCATGATTAACGCTTACTCTTTCAAAAACTAAGCGGTCTAATCTTAATTTAAGCTTACTATTCCAATACCTAAACGGTCGTATCATAATTTAAGTTTACTTATTAAAAAACAAAGTGGTCTTATCATACAAGCTAACTCTTCCAAATCGAAGCGGTCTCATCATAATTTAAGCTTCATCTTCCAAAAACTCAGTGGTCACATCTAAGTTTAAGCTTGCCCTTCCAAAACTATGCAGTCTCATGGTAATTCAGGCTTTATCTNGACGCTAACCGCGAGACGCTTCATGCTAGACGCAGGAAGCTACGGGGTAGATGATTTCCGGGGTATGCTAAATGCGACACGATAGATGCAATACGGTGAATGCGACGCTAGACACGAATAACTACATGCTATACGCGAAATGTAATACGCGGGAGTCTACACACCAGATGGTGTTAGCCATACTGTAGACGCGATACAACAAATGCTCAACGCTAGACGGCAGAAGATAGACACGAAACGGTAGACACGAGTCGGTAGATTGGTGATGCTAGCCTAGAGATGCTATGCAACAGACGGTAGTCGCGACACGGTTTACGCGAGACGCTACACGTGGGACACTTCGCAGTGGACGGAAGGTACGGTACGCTACACGCGAGAGGTTAGACCACTCGCCTTGCTTTGAACTTGTTGCGTATAGGTGCTTGACTTAAGACACTTGTTGGGAGACGCTAGAGGTGAGCCACTACATGCTTAACATCTATACATGCCAAACAATAAATGACATACACTATACGCTATACTCGAGACGCTAGCCACGAGTAGCTAGTTGCGAGACACAGGTCGCTACACGCTAGATGATAGACGCGGGATGCTAATTGCGACATGATAATGCATGTCGGTCAGTATGACGCTAGACGCGAATAACTACATGATATACGCGAAATTAAAGACGCGAGACTCTATACAGTAGAATGTTGAAGCTATACGCTGGACGCGGTAAGTGGAAGAAGCAACGGCAAACGTAAGACCGGAGACGCAAGGCGCTTAACGCGAGATTCTAAACGAGAGATGCAAAGCACCAGTAGCTACTCGCTAAACGGTATACGTGAGACACCAGACGTGGGACGCCAAGTGTATGACACTACAGCGGATACGAAAAATCCAGGAAACTAAACATGGCGAGCTAGATCCAACGAGCTACGTCTTAGACGCTAGATTATAAGTGAGTAGACGGTACACGATAGACGTTAGCCGCGAATGTTAAACGCTAGATGCTACACGCAAAACGCGAGATGCTATTCAAGATACATTAGATGTTTGACGCTAGTAGCAATACGGGTTAATCATCTCCCATGATGTAGGACACTAAAAGCTAGACTGTAGTTCTGAGACGCAGAACGCTAGATGATAGAAGCTGGATACAAAACGCGACATNCTATCAAGTAGGTAACGATTCATTACAAGAGGCAATTAAAATGCGTTACTCCTTCACAAAAGAATTAAAAAAGGGTCAGGCCTGTGAAATGATTCGTTTCCAATCAAATTTACCAATAACGACTAACTTTGGAGATAGAAGCCATGACAAAGTTTTAAGGCGCTTAAAGGTTGCAGGAGGAATGAAGACTGGTTTGACGAAGAATGTACTAGATGTATATCAGAGAAAAATAAAGCTAGAGGAAAAATGATTCAAAGAGAAACTAGGATAAACTGTGAGGAATATCAGAAAAAGAGAAGAGAAGCTAACAGGATATGCAGGAGAAAGAAGAAACAAATGTTAAGGGAAAAACTCAAAGAAATCGAACAATATAATTCACAAAATGAAAGAAGGAAATTCTATAAAGCAGTGGATCAACAAAAAAAGGGATTTCAACCGAGAATGACTGGCTGTAAAACTAAAGACGGAAAAATGGTAGTAGAAGAAAATGAAGTCTTAGAACGCTGGGCAGAACATTTTGAAGAACTGCTGAATATAGAGAATGGAACACAGGAAGACGGAGCAGCAGGCATGGAAGCTGACATAGAGATAGAGAAAGATAAGAGTGAAACACAAACACCTACATATGAAGAGGTTAAAAATAGCATACAAAAACTGAAGAATAACAAAGCACCAGGTAGAGATAAAATAGCAGCTGAACTAATTAAATTTGGAGGGAAAGCAGCTATAGATGCTGTACATAAACTAATCACAGTAGTATGGGAAACAGAAAAGATGCCCAACGATTGGGGAACTGGAATAATATGCCCCATATATAAAAAAGGAGACAAATTAGATTGTAACAATTATAGAGGCATCACGCTGCTAAGTATAGTGTATAAAGTCCTATCTAGTATAATAAATGAAAGACTTAGAATTGAAGCAGAAAAGATAATAGGGGAATACCAGTGTGGCTTCCGACCCAATAAAAGCACAATAAATCAGCTTTTTATTATTAGACAAATGATGGAGAAACACTATGAACATGGATCGGACCTCCACATGCTGTTTATTGATTATAAGCAAGCCTTTGACAATGTAAACAGAGCAAAATTAGGTGAGATACTGCGTGAATTTGGCATACCACAGAAGCTGATACGATTGGTGCAAATGACTATGAATAACACAAAAGCCCAAGTTAAGATCGGAAATAAACTAAGTAAAGAATTTGAATTTAACAAGGGGGTTAAACAGGGAGATGGGCTGTCTACAACCCTATTTATACTAGCATTGCATAAGGCAGCAACAACAGTCGACCAACGAGGTACAATATATAATAAGTCCAGTCAGATCTGCGCCTATGCAGATGATATAGTTATAATAGCAAGAACGAAAAAGAAACTAATAGAAGTATATGGGAAATTAGAAGCAGAAGCAGAACAGATAGGGCTGATAGTGAATGATAGAAAAACAAAATATATGATTATGTCAGCATCAGAGTCTAGGAGTATCTAACTTTAGATACCTTGGGGATTTAATAGATAATGAAAATAAAATCAGTAGCTGTGTAATGAATCGAATACAGGCAGGGAACAAAGCTTTTTACGCAAACCTACACCTTCTCAAAAGTAGATTAATATCAAGGACTTCTAAAACGCAAATTTATAAAACATTGATACGGCCAGTGGTGACATATGGAGCAGAAACATGGACCTTAACCTCAAAAGATGAGAATGCTCTGAGAATCTTTGAAAGGAAAATATTGAGAAAGATATATGGACCGATTATAGAAAAAGGCGAGTACAGAATACGCTACAATGAAGAACTAAACAAATGTATCAATGGAGAAGACATAGTACGGTTCGTAAAAGCTCAGAGGCTACAATAGTATGGACATGTGGGAAGAATGCAGGAGTCTGCAATGCCAAAGAAGATACTGCATGGGAAAATATATGCACCAAGGAAGAGAGGAAGACCCGGGCTGAAATGGCTAGAGGAGGTAGAGAAAGATCTTGGGAAGATGAAAGTGGAAGGATGGAGGAGAAAGATTTTCAACAGAGAGACATGGAGGCATATTGTACAGGAGGCCAAAGCTCACCCCGAGCTGTAGAGCCGAGAGGAAGGAAGGAAGGAAGGAAAGGTTGCATTACAAAGCAAATTTAGGGAATGCTATGAATCAAATCAGTTTTCATTCTACCCCTAATACTTCAAAATTTGAATAAAACAACGATTAGTACATATTATGCAGATGAATGATAGCGTGGGTCCACCAAAACGTTTATCTGTTTCTGCAGGTATTTTTACTTCCCTATCCTCTATGTCATAAGCAAACTTGCACAGTAAATCCTCTAAGATGCTACCTAAGACAGTGCAAAGCCAGCATTGATACCTTAAATGATGCAACAGAGTGAATTTTGTAGATGTCTTGAGATAAAAAATCTTAAAGGCTAGAATCTTATAGAATATCTTAAAGAATTCTATAAGAGGGAAGGGGAGTAAAATATTTAGGCAATTTTCTTAATCAATTACTTATTCAGAGTGAGGATTTCGAGCTTTGAAATGAAAACCTCATTGTAATTCAAATTAATGTTGAGAGGGCTAAGAGGGAATGACTCATTTCTAACCTTTTAGTGCCACTAACTACAATCTCTGAAAGTGCCAGTTTCATCTCGCTTTCTACTTTACCTCCGACATGTTGGCAATAGAGCTCTTAAGAGGAATGACAACTTGTCATTATCAGCAAGGAATCATTATTCGCATCTCACTTGATTTTTGGTCATTACTCACAGCCGTAGGAAAACTATGAAAATAATTTTCACGTAAGTTAATAATTGAGGGTATTGGACTGAATTTCCACCACTACCTTCCACAATATAATCATTCAGCACACTTAATGATCACCAGCTACAAATAAGCATATAATCAGGGCTATAGTAATCTACCATATGCAAAGTGTATGTAGGTTAGTACTTGTAATGTTTAAGAAATGTTCATGCAAGGATGAGTTACATGAAAAAAATCATTCGCCATTCACTCTGGCGAATGTGCACTCCACACACACACACATACTGTAGGTAATGGTGGAAATTCAATCCGTGCGTTATCATCTCAAAAGGATCGCATCAGTCCAACAGATTTTACTTTAATGGACAAATATATAAAGTTAAAGGGTGCTCCAAAAGGAAAAAATGATATTGACCAGTCTTTTTTAATTTTTCTAGCATCTCTTTGAAAGGGGGTCAATTACGGTATTATGATACATTCCTCTGTAGGGTTCTTAGCAAATCGAAATGAATTAATGGCCAAATCCAATAGGTGAGACTATCACTGGTAACTACCGCAAATTTAATCGACTACAAAATATAATGTGGTAAACTTATCATATATTCCAAATGATTTCCTGGAGAAAATCATGACTACAACCGATTCCTTATAAGTTATCACATGTTGGGAATATATTTACTTAGTGGAATGGTAAATTGCTGGCTTAGCACGTCTTCATTTACTTGGGGAACAAGCCTTGAACCACAATACTTATCCCCTTCAAACTTTATGCGAACCTGTAGTTAAATATTCTCATTAAAATTGATTTGTACATAAGTTATTGGTAATGAACCTTGTCGATAACTTTTAAAGCAATCATAAGTGGGAATGGAGAAAAAGTTTCTGTAAAAAATTACATAAATTTTCACATCCTTTCAGCAAATATGCTGGTATTATGAAATTTGTCTGACTTGGATCTAAAAGGTTAAAAGGTTTCCACAAACCAAGCTTCTGCGATTCAACAAGGAAGACTAAGCTGGTTTTTTCGCAAAGTTTGTTGAATTGAAAGGAATGATGTATTTTACTTCTTTTAGTATTTGCAATGATGATGAAAGCTCACAAGAAATAGAAGTTAAGTTCTTATTATTTGTCCTTAATTCAAACTCTAGCTTTTCTTTTTGCAAAATTTTGGATACTGAGATCCATTGCAAAACGGACACAAGAATTTCTGGATGCAGACTTCTAGGTTACTCAAACGCAGTGGAATCATATACAGGTAATAGGGTACACTTAAGTTTTGAAGCTTGCAATTACACCCTGTGACTAAAATGGTATCTAGGAAGGGGTAAGTTGTCTAAAAGTGAAACCTCTACTATATGCAGACATAGGAAATGGTATTTAGCTTAATGCACGTCCAAAGGAAATTTCCAACTCCTTAGGCAGTCCTGATAATTGAGTAAACATGAGTAACTAGCCGTGAACGCTAGATGCTACACGATGGATGCTAATTGCTAGACATTAAATGCGAGACTCGTTATGTTACACAAAATATACTAGACCCGACCTGGAAGCTCCACGTAAAAAGCTAGGCAGCCTACGCATGACAATAGGCATTAGACACAAGATGCAAAACAGAACATTTTAAATGGAAATTGCTAGTTGCTTGATTTAGACATTTGTGGCGAGATGCTAGACGTGAGCCACTATATGCAAGAGTATATATGCTAAACAAAAATCAGGTATAATATATACTATAACAGAGATGCTAGGTTCTACTTGTGAGACTCAGGACGCTAGAAGATAGATGCGGGTTTCTAAACGCGATACGATTCATGCATGATGGTGAATGCGATGCAACACGCGAATAAGTACATGCTATATGCAAAATTAAAGATGAAAGATGCTAGACACTAGATGGTTAAAGCCTTAGATAAAGCATTAAAGCCTTAGGTTAAAGCATTAGATGCTATAAGCGAAAATATCAACGCTAAACATAAGACATGAGACTCTAGATGTTAGGCACTTAACGCAAGACGCTATGCTAGAGACGCAAATCGCCAGAAGCTATTTGTCACACGGTAGATAGTAGGGATCTAAAGCAATACCAAATTTACATGAATTTTTCTGTCTTTCTTAAAACCCAACTCTAAGCATTAGACCTATGAACTTGGTTAATTCTTGCAAACGAAAATAAAATTCAGTAATGGAATTTTTTTCAACTCATCAATTTCAAAAAATAATGTATTGTGCTGAATAATCTTAGAAAGAGGAAATCTTTTTATTTAAATTTGAGTAACTTGAATCATTTACTGCCCATGGAACAAAGAAAGCAACTTCTGACCAGAAACTCATTTCAAGAGGAAAGAGCTTTTAATATTCCACTATGGTGATGGGATATGAGAATATTAAAACTCTAAAGGTGCAATTAATGAATGGAAGGCTACTTGGGTTAGGGCAACCTATGAATGTTAAGTCTAAAATCTGGTAATATTCCAAACTACATTGTTGAAACTTAAATAGTTAGCCTCAGAAAATAAATAATAATTTATGGGTAATTATATTTTCTAACACCCTAAATAAAGCAATAAGACTATTCACAAAATTAATAGGCCAATATTTTACAATGGAACTCATGTTTATAGTCCATAATATATTTAATTCCTAGTTCTAGACAGTAGGTCTTTTGCTTAGGTAAACATATGTCGTGTAGACACGACAACAGGAGCGAAAGAGTTAAGGAAAGGTGAATTTCTTTACATGATGAAATCGTTTAGCTGTTCCCAAAGGAATAACAAGTGTGAAAAATAGCGACATGACTGGGACTCGAACCCAACTCCCACTTTCCGGGCAGGTAGTCTAACCACTGAACTACCTTGACATGTTTCTTCCACACTGTTAAGGGAATGCTTTGTGAGCAAGGCGGGCAGCCTCCAACTTAGTGGCACAAACTGCTGCCTGAGGTCCTCATTGAGGCAGCCAACTCACAAAGTGGTCTTATAAGGATTACCCCCCAAGGAAATCAGAAAGATTTAAGGAAAGGTGAATTTCTATACACAATGAAGCCATGTAGCTGTTCCCAATGGAATAAAAAGTGCAAAAAATAGGGAAAAATAAAAGAGACGTGGCATGGTAGTTCAGTAATTAAAATACCTGGCTGGAAAGTGGGAGACCTGGGTTTGAGTCCCAGTCATGTCGCTATATTTCACACTTGTTATACATTTGCAAACACTGATGCAATAATGGAATTTTATGATGAGAGAAAAGAATATATTTTATAGCTCTTATATACAGATGATAAAGTTTCTAGGACTACTTTACATACAGTTCCCAAACAATTCAGGGAAAGCTCATTTATTTCTTTGAAAAGGGTTGAAATTTCTACGGAGGGTATCAGGGTCGATTTCTAGTTCCATAAGCAGTACTCATTTATAGCTATGTGTCAAGAACTGTACATTGCAAAAGGGTCAAGTGGATAAGTTTGAGTATCACACTTAAAACTTCTTTAGATTACTATTTGTCATCTAAGTCTGATTGGTCAATCAAGATAATGCGCATTCAAAAGATGAGTTTCCAATAATTGCAGCAGCAATAGCTGTTAAAAAGTAGTATGGTAATGGGGC
>KZ308148.1:5958-18265 GCA_000376725.2 Ladona fulva | reverse complement strand
ATTCAAATGAAGCATTCCCTACCACATGCAGTATAATGTTTATCACTTAAAGGAATAACAGATATTGTGCATTTAGCATTAAGTGTATTATATTTCTTGTTACAACCTAATGCACTTTATGAGAAACTATTTAGTTAGTATTTTAGTGGAAGGATTTGAGAAATTAAAAAAATTTAACAGAATAAACCTTATAGTATCATATAAAGTAAATGTTTAGTATTTGCTTAACCTACCGCTTGTAGAGGCTTTCCTTTGATGTCCTTCCTTGTAGCTGTAAGAATTTTCTACGATACCTGTATGGGGATTAGAAAAATATATGGTTATTGCTGAACAGTTACTGTAACAGGGGTGACATTTTGCAGATATATTTTAAACTTACATTACATAAGATTCTCAGAAAATTTAAATCCAGGTTATTGCAACAATAAGAACATAAAACTCGTTTAATTTGCCATCCTCATAGAATTTGTTAACATTCTACAGGAAACTTGATGTAAACCATCATAAATGTTGGTTAGATATTTTTCAATTTAAGGTAGGGTATATTATGATGCAAAATTCCGATTATCTTATAGCAAACACCCAAGTCAAGCATGACAGAATTTAATGTAACTTACTTTAAAAATACATTTGGCTCTATTATACCAAGAGATGGCAATTTAAAGTCTACAGCAATTTAATGTGTTTGTGACCGGTAGATGTCTATATGATGCTGGATAGATTCCAAATGAATTAACTCATAATTAAACGCATTAATGAATATTATATCAATGTTAACTATGATATCGATATTAATAAACCTTACATATTTTTATCTTTCAACCATAAAATTAGTTTTTAAAATGCTTTCATCTTCTAACCATTGATTCTGCAATTAAATTCAAAGCGTATTCTTGTAAGATAACAATAATGACAATAATGGATGAATGATGGAATTGAAAAACACATCGGTCAAGGATGATGAAACTTAATGTAAAAGGGCTATTATGTTTGAACATATGACTTACTCATGCCCTCTTTTTTATAAATACTAATCAGGATAGAATTTAAAGGAAAGAAAATTATCAGAATTCTTAAGAATTTACTTGAGAGATTTCGTTGAAAATTATATAGTATGTGAAAATCATATAAATACACAAATTATTTTTTGTTCACTTTATTTAGTTCGTCTCCACAAAATCACCCATAACTTTCCTCTTTCTAATCGCTATAATCCAACATAAAAACTGTTCTTTAGATTATCGGATTAAAAAACACTCCTACAAGGCCGTATATAAAGTAAACATGTATTTTCCTGCGTTTGTATATCGTACATTGCATATACTGGTATCATTATCATTATTATAAGTTGTCTCCTCTGTGTAAAATCTCTCATTAGTTCCTATTATTAATTCTTAACTCAATTATAATTCCAGTTTATTTTTACGGGACAATGCTTTGAGTTCGAATTCAACAATCTCGAGATTGTTTCTCGATTCAACAATCTCGAGACGACTACAGATCTGTAGTCGTCAACGAGATTAGTAGCANATTTTTAAGTTTTATATTAAATCTTTTTCATGAAGGAATTCAATAAATAATAAATTTTCAAGTTGCCATACAGTTTACATCTATATGATATAATAAAGTCAATGAATGATTAACTACTTACTTAACATACTATTTTTCAGGATTTCCTGTGAATTCCACTTTTGTAGCCATAGGAATGTCCATCGAAATCTGTATGGGGATAAGAAAAAATATATTGTATTTCTAAATAGTCATTGTAAGAGGGATTACATTTATACAGATGGACAGTGAAAATTTATTAAAATTTGTTAACAGTCTGCATGAAACTTGATGTAAACCGTCATAAATGTTGGTTAGATATTCATTTAATTTAAGTTAGGGTCCATTATAATGCGAAATTTCGATTATCTTATAGTAAACACCCAAGTCAAGCATGACAGAATTTAATGTAACTCACTTTTAAAATATAATTGGTTCTACTATACCAAAAGATGGCAATTTAAAGTCTGCAGCAATTTAATGTATTTGTGACCGGTAGATGTCTATATGATGCTGGATCCATTCCAAATGAATTAACTCATAATTAAACGCATTAATGAATATTATATCAATGTTAACTATGATATCGATATTAATAAACCTTACATATTTTTATCTTTCAACCATNTTTCGAGACACTATACCGCTGCGGTAGTAATCATGTCTTCCGACTCTTGAAGAGTTTTCCACAAGTAGTGTAAGATAGAAATAAAAGAACAGGTTATCTTACTCGAAAAGTCGGGCAATTGGGGTCCGATACATCGCGATAGAATTAGTGGTTATTTTATGTCGCGAAATATGAAGTGGCGGAAGGGGGCTCTATCCAGGACTACAAGTAATAAAAATATCTTTAAAAATATTATAATTAAGATACGGTACATTAGTATTTCTTTACCGAAACACAATATCTATGACGATTAATAAAAAGTAGACGTAGACAAAGTGCTGCACCATGTACGAGAACAACTTGCGAAGGAAGGGGCGGTTAAGTGACAGAACTGGAAAGTAAATAACTATGAATGAGGTAATAATTGTCCGAAGCACTGACACAGAATACTTGGCTACACTCAGCGGTGAACCAGAATCATTCGTAGTTGTTACATGATGGATAATCAACATCTGTGGCCATGAGCATCACCAAAGGAAATAACCTCGCTTTTGCGAGCATTCGCTAAATAGGTGACTACTAAGAAAGATTTTTGCAGTATCTGCTACCAATTTAACCCCATGTTTACGGAAATACCGACGAATACCTAAATAGAATATCAATTGGCCTTGAGAAATTTCTTAACTATCCATGAAGACTATCGTTATCTGTTAAAGGAGCATCTACTTAAAAATAAACATATGGCTCAGTTTCGAAAAATAAAGGAGAGTATTATGAAGATGGTATCAGAGTAATTACGTAAGAAACGAAAGGGAAAACACATCGACCCTAAGATGCCAGCGGTCACACCAGTGAAAGTGTTCTGGCTTTGAAATCCTACGTGGTATATAATCAAAATACATGGAGTAATTTTAATGTAACAAAAAAGAAACTGAGTAAGAGACTATAAGACGTATTTTCAGATAAATTTTCGTACATAATCCATACCGGAAACAAAAAAAATTACTTTACGTCCAATGTACATCGTACCAATTGTATAAATGATATTAATCATATGAATGTTTACCCAGATCGCATTTATTGTATAGGTTTTCAAATTAATAATGCAAAATAAAACATCTACTTGTGTAGATAGCGTTCACTCATCCCTCAGAAATATCTATTATACTAATCCTCAAAAGTTATATTTCAACTGATGATAAATCAAATAGGTGCACGTTATTAATTGAACGACTTAATGTATCACTAATTATCAAAACCAGGGATTAGGAATCACTTCAAGGCAGGAGATCCGATATCTGGCATGGATATTTGAATATTTTTAAGGAGTGATTTAAATGATAAAATACGGGACGTTGTTGCCACAGTCTCAGCGAACGCAATTTTCGAAGCAAGATGTAAAACAGATTTCGCGAGAATATGGCAAGAATGGATAAATATTATTAGTCTCTTTTTAAGATATTGTAAAGAGCCCAAATGTAGCAGCTAAACCTAACCCGGGAGTTGAGATTTCACGCCCCCCTGTGATAAAAGATATATGGGTTCCCGATGAATGAATGGAATTCCAAATACTCAACAATATGGCAATGGATGTAAACGAAATTGGGGGAAATATTCCCTAGTTAAACTTCGATTCAGCGTCCATACACTTCCAAGGAGGATAAAATACGTTTAGGTTTGCGATCACGGGTTTTAACATTCTAGAGTAATAATTCATCCTTGGTTCAATTAAGATCTCAGAAAATATTCCGGAAAAAACAATCCCTTTATGTTTTCGGAGGAAAAGCATGGATTGTAAAAATAATATAAAAAACATAAAAAACTCAACTAACCTAGGATGGGTCTCCGCAAAGTCCTCATCTGCGATGTCCCTCCTGTGATGTCCAGCACTTTCACTACCACAAGCGAGAAACCCACAGGTTCCTAAACACCCGAATCGGGAGCGAATTAACTGTCGAGAGTCTGGAAAACAAGATTTAATAATTTTATCAGTGATATATACGCAAGAGTTCGGTCACGCATGAGAGCGAGAGGTTGCGAGAAATACAAACAGTATTTTCCGTTACCCGTACCGTTTACAATATCTGTTAAAAATCCCAGAAATATGACAAGAATTTACCGAATATGGTTTCCGCTCCTTCTGCGACATCGAAACCGTTCGAATCTTTTTTTATTCGCGTCGACTGCTTCTAACGATAACCCTCTAAAAGTATGTTTATTACGTGCAAAATACAAGAACTTTTCTAATTAAGGCTAACTTTCGAATGAATATTACTATCAGTAAGTAACGAGATTACCGAATTCACCCCTAAATCATTCAATTAATAGGTGCTTTATTGGTAACAAGAACGGAGTACAAAANTTTAGTGACAGAACTGGCGAGTAAATAACTATGAATGAGGTAATAATTGTCCGAAGCACTAACACAGAATACTTGGCTAGACTCAGCGGTGAACCCGAATTCTTCGTAGTCGTTACATGATGGATAATTGAATTCTGTGGCCATGAGAAACACCAAGGGAAATAACCTCGCTTTTGCGGGATTTCGTTAAATAGGTGACTACTATGAAAGAGTATCTGCTACCAATTTAACCCCATGTTTACGGAAATGTCGACTAACACCTAAATAGAAAATCGATTGGCCATGAGAAATTTCCTAACTACCCATGAAGACTATCCTTATCTGTTAAAGGAAACATAGACATGAAACTTAACAGAGTGTTCAGTTTCGAAAAATAATGGAGAGTATTTTGAAGAAGGTGCCAGAGTAAATACGTAAGAAACGAAAGGGAAAACACATCGACCCGAAGATGACAGCGGTCATACCAGTGAAAGCGTTGTGGCGTTTGAAATCCTACGTGGTATATAATCGAAATACATGGAGTCATTTTAATGTAAAAAAAGAAACTGAGTAAAATGCTATATGATGTATTTCCAGAAAACTTTTGGCAGATAATCCATACGGGAAACAAAAAAAAATAATTTGCGTCCAATGTACGTAGTCCCAAATTTGTAAATGATACTAATCATATGAATGTTTACCCAGCTAGTCTATATTGTAACAGTTTTCTAATTAATAATGCAAAATAACACATCCACTAAAGTAGATAGCGTTCATTTATCGCTGGATGACATCTTTTATACTACTCCTCAAAAATTATATTTCTACTGATGATGAATCAAATAGGTACCCGTTATTAACACAATATTACTTTCATACGTCTCCCTTGTAAGTACGACATAAGGCCAAAGGTAGCTTAGGATTTAACTGAATTTTTATTAATGCTTGTTCTGAATATTTTGAATGACTTCATGTATCACTGATTATGAAAACCATGGATTAGGAATCACTTCAAGACAGAAGATCCAAAATGTGGCATGGATTTTTGAACGTATTTGGGAGAAGTGATGGAAATGATAAACCCGGGAGTTGAGTGTTTCACGACCCTCTGTCATAAAAGATATGTATGTTCCCGAGGAATTAATGGAATTCAAAATATTCAGCAATATGGCAACGGATGTAAACGAATTTGGGAGGAATATTCCCTAGTTAAACTTCGATTCAGCGAACATACACCTCGATTGTGGATAAAATACGTATATGTTTGCGATCACGGATTGTAACATTCTGGAGTAATAATTCATCCTTGGTTCAATTAAGATCTCACGAAATATTCCGGAAAAACGATCGTTTCAATTCTTCGGAGGAAAACCATGGATTGTAAAAATAATACAAAATATATAAATAACTCAACTAACCTAGGATGGGTCTCCGCAATGTCCTCATCTGCGATGTCCCTCCTGTGATGACCAGCACTTTCACTACCACAAGCGAGAAATCCACAGTTTCCTAAACAACCGAAACAGGAGTGAATCAACTCTCGAGAGTCTGGAAAACAAGATTTAATAATTTTATCAGTGATATATACCCAAGAGTTCGGTCACGCATGAGAGCGAGCGGTTGCGAGAAATACAAACCGTAATACCCGCACCGTTTACAATATCTGTTAAAAATCTCAGAAATATGACATGATTTTTTAAATCAATTAAACTACTCTTAATCAGTATGAAAAACGACAATGGAATAAATATAATTCAATACATGATCCTATTCTATCAATTGAAATGCACACACCCTGCCTTACGCCACTGGCGACTCGCGGCTTATAAATCTATATCTACTTGCAATCAGGGTTCAGGCACACTATAATTTCTGAAACTGTTTTCACTCTGACTTAAAAAATTTACGAAATATCGTTTCCGCCCCTTCCGCGACATCCAAACCGTTCGAATCATTTTTTTATTCGCGTCGACAGCTTCGAACGATAACCCTCTAAAAGTATGTTTATTACGTACAAAATACAAGAACTTTTCTAATTAAGGCTAACTTTCGAATGAAAATTACTATCAGTTAGTAACGAGTTGCAGTTGAATACGATTACAAAATCACCCCTAAATCATTCAAGTAAAAGGTGCTTTGTTGGTAACAAGAACAGAACGGAGTAGAATACTGTTTTCGAGATAGTTTCAAACAATTCCAAAATATCGCTTCGCAAATGTTTCACTGGAAAGAATAACGGTTTTTTCGGTTTACCTTAAATACCTCGGTTTCTAACTTAAATCACATTAAAGAATCGATCTATACTTAGGTGATGTTAAACGTTTAATGAAAAAAGAACGATATGACATCAAGATTTACTGACAGGAAACTTATTTGGAATATCGCTCTTTTACTGACAGTATCTTCACCCGCAATCGAAAATATCGTCTAAAATATCTTGTGGATTAATCCAAGTTAACATATTTACCAATAAAGTATGTAATCACTAAAGTTTTACGCTTCTTATCATATCATTCGTCAGTTCAAGCAAGAATAATGCAATATTAATAATTCTCTGCGAACGAACAACCTAACTAACTTATAATAGTGGTTCTGTGATGATAATATTGGAATGTACATACTTACCAAGGCAATGAGATCCTCCATGTGGAAAACTGATGTCTTGATGGCAGAAAATATTTTCTTTTTTTCTAAATTAGCGAAAATTCAACATGCAAGTGATGAAAATATATGACGATTGCGTCATCCTTAAAATTCTGTCCGACTTTACCGGGTTTCTAATCCGTAGCTATTTCAAAATTCAAACGTTAACGGTTATTCGAAGGGAATATGTACGAGCACGTCCACATCCGATGAATCTTTCAACCGATCTGAGTGAGCACACCGTTTGTTAACAAAAGCATACGGTGTGCGCATTAGGAATGCGCAATTGTCCCCGCTGTTTAATTTTCCTTCCACCCCCCCTTTCGTAATTATTAACGTAATTATAAAACGATTTTGTATTTATATTTAATTTACAAGAAATATTTTAATTTTAATTTGAGACATATTTAAACGGAATAATGATTAAGATGGCATTGATTCATCTCCGTGTACAATTCGTGATATTGTTGAAGTTAGCTATGACTCATATTTCAATATTAGTTTGCGAAATATAAAAATGTAATAATTATATATTTTGAATACAATATAAGGCGCAAGAAAAAATTATTGATTATTATATGTGTCATATTGAGGTAAATTTTTAATATTAGTGAACTTTAAACATAAGAAGGAGACTTTGAATTTGCGCATTTAAATGTATCGTTCTAACGTTGTCATCTTTTTCAGAGATTTAAATATCATTAATTAATAACCTAAATATCGAAGATTGTATGTGACATATAGATTGATAACATGTCTTACATATCTAATGTTAAACGTAAAAGAATTGTCAAATTGTAAATCAAAACGTTGCAATGGAATTTTTTTATACCAAGGCTTCAGAAACAATTGTCCTAAACATCTAAATTTGGTAACAGATTTGAAACGTAGAGTTAGCAGTTTTTATATGCTCATTTAAAGTAAGGCCTCTCAGCAGGGAATGTTAGTTCCTTATCAGAAATAAGAAATATCTTCTACGGACATCTGTTCGGTTTAATACGTAAGGATATGTTAGAACGGAAGATAGCGCTATTTTTAATTCTGCTTATCCTTGAATTTTACGGCAAATATATCTACCATTATATATTATAATCATGATAATGATGCAATAGTGAAATGCCTTACTCGAAGAAAACATTCTCTGCCCTTTAAACTTTAATTACGGAAGGTGAATGAAACAGTAATAATGCAATGAGATAAAGCCTAGGAGGTCGTGAATGATGGATGCAGAAGAGTCACAATTCATTTATATGTTAATTCATTTGCCCTGGAATTAAATGTCTTTCTCTCATGCCCATTGCTACTTACACGAGACACAAGTTTTCAACTTATCTTCCAAGTAGCATTAGAATGAAACCATTCTTAAGGCCAACGTGGGTTTCCCATGTTTATTCGTTGAGTAGACTCAGGATATCACGTACAAATACACTTATTCTATCTACTTCCCTTTATATTTCTATAATACATACGTAAATTGTCACACAAGCGTATCCTTTTTTTAATTGCCTCCAACACAGAATGTACATCTTGGAACATTTCTCCGACTCCTTTGCTACTCTCGTAGGTGTAGAAAATGACAGAGGGAGAATAAACTTCTTTTTTTCCTCAGCAACACACTTTTTAAAGATATCACTGAATATAAAACAGCACTGAACAAACCGAAAAACAGCACTGAATGCATTGCTGAAAAATTCCGCTCCACTTGTCGTTCACATTCACAAGAAACATAAATCGGATTCTTCGTGAGTTGACCACATGCCATTGAAACACCCATTACGTGCGGAAAACTGAGAACGACGGAAGTCACGGGTTGAGGAAACCAGCTTTCGTTATTCAGAAATTGGTATACCAGAATTCATTGCTTTGGAAATTCGCGGTAAAGTGAAGAATTAGTCTCGTGAATATCGTATCATACGCCTTGAGGTATGAACTTTAAATGTTAACTGCTTATTAAAGAAGCTTAAGAAGTTTGATAGTATTTTACTTTGAAATAAGTATGGAATTCTTTGTGTCTGGTGTGTGTTACGTATGACTTTCAGTGAAAATCCACGTAAAAAAGAAGTTCACCTACACCAGACACTCCCTAAAAACCAGTTGTCTCTTTCAAAAAGTGTGAAAATTTCATCAGTGAGTGCCACGGATATTCATTTCAATACCTTTTTGAGTCCTGGAGTACCATTAGAGGCAAAGGTAACAAGTAGATACTTATTGTCTGTCTACGACAATTTCACATACAAAACTCAAGAGTTCCTAAGTTACCAGAGATTCCTCCAACGGTGGAATGATTTCGCAATTGTGATATGAAGGTAAGTAGGATTTCTGTAATTGAACGATATATTCCTGAATTTACTTAATCTATTAAAAGGCAAATAATCGCGTAGTTTGATTTTATTTACACTTAAGTTCAAACTGAGTTGAAAGACTACCCTTCACACGTCCTAATAGCTGAATTTTTAATGTTTAGAGTTACAGTAGGCTGAAATGAATACCCTAGCGAAGCATTGAAGTTCTTTGCAAGTCTAAATTAATCTTTGAAATTTTGATTAGGGTATTTCAAGCGGTGTTTAACAGTAGAGGATAAGGAATATTGATCTCAGAATTCTCCTAGTCCACATCTTCATTTACATTTCATCATACATGAATATGCATTACTTCTTACGTTTTCCTTTTATTACATAGGTCTGTCTGTAAAGTCCGAAAGTTGGCATGATCATCAAAATCACCATTGGCTACCAAAGATTTAGACGGTGATTGAGGCTTACTAGATAAGAAGTGAAGTGAGGTACTTTCTTCACAGAGAAACGACTTAAGTGTAAGACGTAATTGTAATCGCAGAAAAATAACCCTATGTTAGCACTTTTCATTGCATAAAAGGTGACAATATCATGTATCAATCATTTCTCAGTAGTTCTTCATTACTAACGGCCATGAACAGGACTAAGTCAAACTTCATAGAAAAATTATACTTTACAGTTTTTCACAAAACAAATATTCCATTGATCGAGATATGATTTGAGGAACATAATTTTCCAGCATACCATTTGCATTATAATCTAGTAAGGCTACTTTTCGTAGTATTGTCATTAATTTAAGCATTTCTGATACCATGATTAGATCGGCGATTTTTTCTTTGGACATCCTCCTTTCAATTATTTCTCAGTCGTGCTCATAGCTAGGATAGAATTTACATGAATTGATTCAAAATGATGTTCAATTCATTTTGGTCACTTCTTATTAAATGCTGCGGAAGTTATTATTCACCGAGGCATTGTTCTGCATCTACATTTCCTTTTTCTGACATAGCATTCTTACTAAGTGAAAACATCATTCCACTCTTGTATGCAATAATCAATAAATATCTTGTCTTACGTTTTCTTGTCTCTTAGATTGTATTCCAACTATTAAATTAAATATTAGATTAAATATACAAAACATTTTTAAATATATCATTTAAAATATCAGTTACATGCACTCTTCGATATTTTGGTTATTAATTAATCATATTTAAATCTTTGAAAATGTTGCCAACATTAGAACGTTACATTTAAATGCGCAAATCGAAAGTCAACTTCTTATGCTTAAGGGTCACTAATATTAGAAATTTACTTCAATATGACACATATAATAATGTTTTCTTGCGCCTTATATTGTATTCAAAATATATAATTATTACATTTTTATATTTCGCAAACTAATATTGAAATATAAGTCATAGCTAACGTCAACAATATCACGAATTGTACACGGAGAGGAATCAATGCCATCTTAATCATTATTCCGTTTAAATGTGTCTCAAATTTAAATTTAAATATATTTCTAGTAAATTAGATGTACATATAAAATCGTTTTATAATTACGTTAATAATTACGAAAGGGGGGGTGGAGGGAAAATTAAACAGCGGACACAATTGCGCATTCCCAATGCGCACACCGTATGCTTTTGTTAACAATCGGTGTGCGCACTCAGATCGGTTGAAAGATTCATCGGATGTGGACGTGCTAGTACTTCTTCCCTTCGAAAAACCGTTAACGTTTGAATTTTGAAATCGCTACGGATTAGAAGTCCGGTAAAGTCGGACAGAATTTTAAGGATGACGCAATCGTCATATATTTTCATCACTTGCATGTTGAATTTTCGCTAATTTAGAAAAAAAGAAAATATTTTCTGCCGTCAAGACATCAGTTTTCCACATGGAGGATCTCATTGCCTTGGTAAGTACATTCTAATATTATCATCACTAAACCACTATTATAAGTTAGTTTGGTTGTTCGTTCGCGGAGATTTATTAATATTGCATTATTCTTGCTTACATTGACGAGTGATGCGATAAGAAGCGTAAAACTTTAGTGATTACATACTTGATTGTTAAATATGTTAACTTGGATTAATCCACAAGATAGTTTAGACGATATTTTCGATTGCGGGTGAAGATACTGTCAGTAAAAGAGCGATATTCTAAATAAGTTTCCTGTCAGTTAAACTTGATGTCATATCGTTCTTATTTCATTAAACGTTTAACATCACCTAAGTATAGATCGATTTTTTAATGTGATTTAAGTTAGAAACCGAGGTATTTAAGGTAAACCGAAAAAACCGTTATTCTTTCCAGTGAAGCATTTGCGAAGCGATATTTTGGAATTGTTTGAAACTATCTCGAAAACAGTATTCTACTCCGTTCTGTTCTTGTTACCAACAAAGCACCTTTTACTTGAATGATTTAGGGGTGGTTTCAGTAATCGTATTCAACTGCAACTCGTTACTAACTGATAGTAATTTTCATTCGAAAGTTAGCCTTAATTAGAAAAGTTCTTGTATTTTGTGCGTAATAAACATACTTTTAGAGGGTTATCGTTCGAAGCTGTCGACGCGAATAAAAAAATGATTCGAACGGTTTGGATGTCGCGGAAGGGGCGGAAACGATATTTCGTAAATTCTTTAAGTCAGAGTGAAAACAGTTTCGGAAATTATATTGTGCCTAAACCCTGATTGCAAGTAGATTTAGATTTATAAGCCGCGAGTCGCCAGTGGCGTAAGGCAGGGTGTGTGAATTTCAATTGATAGAATAGGATCATGTATTGAATTATATTTATTCCATTGTCGTTTTTCATACTGATTAAGAGTAGTTTAATTGATTTAAAAAATCATGTCATATTTCTGAGATTTTTAA
>KZ308147.1:3839154-3861128 GCA_000376725.2 Ladona fulva | reverse complement strand
TGGTTTGTAGTCATCTACATTGTTTTCCTTCCTAAGCTTATTCCTTTCCTGAATTAGGTTTAGTATTTCTTCTGTCATCCAAGGTTTTCTGGGCTCTAGTTTCCTTTTTCCTAAAACCTCATTTGTTGCTTCAATTATCCCCATCTTGATATTACTCCACTGCATTGGTTCATCACTTTCATGAACTATTTCATTAGTTCTTTGTTCAAAAGCCCTCCTTGTTGCTTCTTCTTTCAATCCTTCTACTCTCCATTTCTTATTGACAGATCTCTTGGTTCTTTTAAATCTAATTATGCACTTGGCTAGCACCAGTATATGGTCACTATCTATGTCTGGCCCTGGGTAGCTGTGGCATGATTTTATTTTATTTCTATACCTTTGCTTCATTAGTATATAATCTAATTGAAATCATCTTTTATTTGGCGCCTCCCATGTATGCCTTCTTCTAAGCGGAAATTCAAATAATGTTTGTAATAACCATATCGTTTTGATTGCTGAAATTTACCTGTTTTTCACCTCTTTCATTTATTTCTCCCAACTCAAAGTTTTCTACTGTCCTATTACCTGTATTAGATCCCACTACTGTATTAAAATCGCCCATTATTGCAACATTATCTTTTGCATTAGACAGTTTTAAAAGTTCTTCTATATCTTCATACAGAGTCTCTGCTACTTCTAAGTCATGAGCTGATGTTGGGAAATATGTCTGAATTATTACCAAGTCCACAGGTGTACTGTTTATTTTAACCATCATTAACCGGTCACTGACATGATAAGTATTGCAAACATTACTCGACCATTTCCCCATTATTATAACTGCCACTCCATTCTTGCCTCTTTTCTCACCACTATAAATTACTCTGAACTCATCGCTGTAGAAATATCCAATTCCTTCCCACCTTGTCTCACATAGACCTAATACATCTATATCATTCTTCATCATCATTCATCTGGTCTTTCACTTCACACAGTTTTCCGGCTTTCAGTAGCGTTCGTACATTCCACGTTCCCATCTTCATTGCATCTTTCTATGCATGTCAGAATAAAATATTTTATGTAAGAAAAAAAACAAAGGGTTGGGCTTCGAAGGGTGAGGCACGGTATATATTTTATAAAACTACGTGGTCCTAACGTGTCAAACCTGACCCTCTTGTGACAGTTTTGAAGTATATTAGGCTATCTGCTTGTGCGGTTTTCCTCGTCCCTTTCCTTATTTTTGAAATAATGAATTAATCTCATTAGATGTAATAGTAAAACGAAAAGCGCAAAATATATACAATAAATGAACAGGAACCCAGTCGCAACCGTCAAAACACGAGATAAAATCATTGAGGCCAAAAACGAAAATAATTAAAATATAATACTATGAAGACGTTGTATACGAGTCAAGTCATCATCAAAACTGTCGCTCGTTTCACTAATGGAGGACCATATTGCGTTTTAATGGATCTTATAAAAACTAAAGTAATAAAAATCCAATTATAAGATATAACAAGGCGATATCTACTTAAGTTTTACTACGTATTCTAATACTGAAGAGGTAATTTATCTTTATCTACGAAATAGATTATGAATCATACGTCTACAAAGGGGTAAATGAATATAATTTCCACAAATAACATACAGTACCTGAGTTATGATAAGGAAGACTCTTGATGTGAAAGCAAACCATCCGACTTTCTCTCTTAAGGAATACATAAATGCTTGATTCACGCCCATGAAATGAACGCATTCATTACGGAAACCCCTCTAACATACCATAAGTAAGAAAATGGTCATGATGTCCTCATAGACTGATTAAAATAGCACTCTAATTTCAGTGTATCGTTTAATAACATACTTTCTTAAAGTTCAATTTATCCGCACGCCTACGCCAAGCTATAGTCAACTTCTTCCCGGTGTAACCTTGAATGACCACAGACTAATGATAAGGAAAGGAATGAAACTACCCGACTGGTCTTGTAGGGTTACCATATTCTTACGAAAAGAAAGCGGGACTCATCACATTTCGATGCGAGCAAATCCTGAACGTTGCCGTTAAATTCGTATGAGTTAATTTCATATGCTTTCGAGACACCCGTGTGTGTAGCATACATTTGTCAACGAAATTTTGGGTTTAAATGATTCATCTCTCTGAAATAATATAATATTAGCCATCCTATGGGGGATACTGAGGCTGAGGTGTTCTCTTAGGGCATTTTAAGCATGACCAGTTCTCATTAAGAAAATACACATGTTAAATGCATACTTTTTCTAACCCTCTCTTTTATGCTTTAATCCCTTCATCTGAACTTTGCGATTCTTGATGCATAGAAAAATGTTATTTTCTCTCTTGATCATTCAAATCGAGTTCTCATTAGTTCCTTCCTCTAAGCCTCAGTCTAAGAATCTGATTATGCAGTGCCCTTGTGTAATAAATTAAATTCTAATCGAATATCCGTCAAAGTTTTAATCTTTGATCAGAAGTAATATTGGTATGGATTTTTAAATTTAGGTATTCCACAATTGTAATCAAGAAAGTCTATAGATTCCAAATTAGTCATTTTCACTCTTATGATAGAAAAAATATGGAATTATCATAGTTAATATTATATAAAGATTCTAAATTCTTAAAAGACACTGAGACTTAATAAAGGCTGCAATTACATTAGGGAGCTGCCATCATTTTAAAATCTAATCTAATTAGATTATCCCTATGGGACTGCTCATGATCCATACATAAATCATTAGGTAATCTTTCTTTGTTTAGGTCCTTCAACTGTGATTTCAAATCTATTTCAGATTCAATAACTGGAGTAGTTTAGTTGAAAGCTTTTAAAGGAATGCTGAATTTTCCATAGTTTTAATTTGAGCATTTGACAATAAATCAAAATGCAGTAAATGAGGCTCATGATGCTGAAGAACTTAAAATTTTCAGGATTAGCATAGAAACTGTGGTTAAATACTTATAATAACAGAAAAGATTCATTTATAATCAGTAATATTATTGCTCCAATATCAAAACTTCACTTTTAGAAATTAAAAAATGTGAATCTAAAACTTATCCAACGCTTGTTGTTATCTAAGGTGATACAGTATAAGCATCATTGATTAAAGGAAAATGGGTAAGGGTGACTTTGCCCAAGATGGTGCACACCCAGGAAAAATCCCAAGGAAGAATGGACTTGAAAAAAGTCTGACAGGACCGGGAATCGAACCCGAATGGCTTGGAGAAATGTTCTGCTGGGATAGCTCAACGGACAGAGCACCCGACCGGCAATTGGGAGACCCGGGTTCGATTCCCAGTCTCGTCAGACTTTTTTCAAGTCCATTCATCATTGATTAATCACGAATGAATAATTAACTTTACATACATAATTGCCAGAGGACTACAGAAACTCTGGCAATTTTCTTTAATTACTATTTATTCACCATTAACTTGAAATTTGTTATTTATTTCATAAGCAGTTGACAATTCTTTCTTATAATGCCAACTTCATTTAAAAATTGAACAAGTCACATATGTAACATTGTCTCCATTTTAATGGATTTCCCAGTAAAAATTAGCACAATTAAATTAAATTAATAAAATTTTCAATATTCTTGAAATATATGTAATGTAATCAGTTTCAGATAGATTTAGGTTATAAATTGAAAACCAATATAAGGATATCTTTACACATTAGTAAATNCACAACAACAAGACCCTGCTATCTCTTATTAAGATATTCTCTTCTAAAACAAATATATAATTTTATTTTTACCAAACGCCTTCTTATCTGTGTTAGGTAACGGAATGTTATGTAACCATTCATTAGAACACCAAATGGCATTGTTTTCATGCATGACTTCATTTAGAAAAGTTATGGGTATCAGATTTTTTATTATAGATTATTTTTTATTATTTATGACTTCATTTAGAAAAGTTGTTATGGGTATCAGATTTTTTATTATAGATACTTGAGTTTGTAGTTCAATAAAAACTTTAGTGATCCCAAAGAAAATCAAATTACACCAAATTTTAGCATGTTTCATACTGTATTCAACCATACAATGTAAAAATTGTTTGCATCTGGTGGGTATTTCATCACAGGCAGATGGAAAAAGTGCCCTTTTGGCTGTGTTCCTGAACAGAGTTCTCAGTTTGAAATTTTATAACTCTGTAAGTACCATCTCAATGAAACCAAAATTTCAATCAAATATTTAAATTATTATTCTTGATTGAAACAAAAATTTTCAGGTTACATCCTTTATCTGATAAAACATTGTTATCGATTTTGTAAAACAACCTTTTCTCTGCAATGGTTTAAAGAAATACAAACTTGGTCTTGTTATAAAGCTCTCAGTAGGAGTTATGCTAATTACAACTTAAGAGATTTCTTTCACAAAAATTTGTATTTAACAGAACGGAAAGCCAGAGATACTTGGAAGCAAAATGCCTGCAATGTTGTCGCATTCACCCATCCATTCTTATATAATAATATAGGATAATTAAAGTTGAGGAACCCCCAAAACACAGTGGGTATAGAGCAGACCGCAGTTTGGCATAGTGCAAACATATAGTTCCAGCACCAGAAAACCCATAGATTAATGATAATAATACATAACAAGGTGGAACTTGTTCATGAATAGTTTAAAGAAAACAGTGTGACTCCGTCCACAAAAATTTGTTCTGTGGATGGATTCAGAGGCTTTCTTCGAAATAAAATCACCTTAGCTAAAAGTTAAGGCATAACTAAAATGAAGAATCTGTCAAAATTGCCAGATGAATGAGGTCAATGAAAAATAAATATAGAAAATAAACTACCCTTCATTGTGAAAGAATGTTTCCTTAAAAGATTTAGGTTTCCTTCATCAAACACAGATGTGTGAAATTTAGTGAAATTGAATTTTGCACAACAGCAGTATAAGTAAAAATTACACTAATTAAAATCATAGTGACATTAAGTAAAATTTGACTTCCTTCTCTGAATTATTTTGGTTTTGTCTGTGGTAAATCTCAAACATATCTTAAAGTTTAGGAGAAAGAATTTATTAAATGTGTATCATTTGCAATTGAAAGACACACACAATCTAAATGAATTACAATAAAGAGATTAAAATAAAATATGATTGACAATCTACAGAGAATGTTGACATACCTATATGCCATTTCTTCATTCTTCAAGCACCTTTTACTCAAATCAAATAGGAGTAAGGTTGTCCAAATAAAGCATAGGAAATTAAAAATAACTGATGTAAACAGAATGGCAGACATACAGCTTAAAACACCACCAAATAGAGAATTGAACACAAATGATATCCATCGTATGATAAGGGGGTAAAGAGGAAAGAAGGCTAAGCAGTTCTCGTGTGTGTATCCATAGCGAGCAATGTGTAGGAAATATTGAGCATCCCAATGATGGAATCCCCCAAAAAGAAACATTATGGCCCTGTCCAACATTCCTTCATCATCAGAGGGATTCTTGGGTGAAATAAAGGCATCTGCATTATGATCAGGTACGGCTACATTAGCGATAACCTGTAACAGATTGAAATCTAATCGTTAGTTTTTAGTTATGAACCTCAACATTATAAAATCATTATTATAAACATTACATGCTATTGGGTAAACAACATCTTGTAAACCAAAGAGTAAGTTAATTGACAAAAATTGAAAGGTATTTTTATTTAGGTTAACTTAAGTAAGAAACTCTATAGATACATATAACAGGAATCTATTTTTCTGTGCATCATCATCATATATCTAAAGGCTGGTGCCTTGTTGATGCAATCATTCCTCTCTGTTACTTGCTGATCGCTTCAATGCCACATAGTTGCTGATTCCTATCCTCTTCTAAATCTCGTCCAAATACATCTTCCTAGGCCATCCTCTTCCTTTCTTTCCTAGCACTTTCCCTTCAAGAATGTTAGTCATTAATGTATTGTGTCTGATGACATGTCCAATAACTTTTATTAAGATCTTAGGATTTCCTCGTGGATACAGTGTAAAAAGGATTCTCAGGTTTCCAACCAGGTTAATTCTGGAGACATGTTTGTCGCCAACGTTTCAATGACTAGCTCAGTAATCATCCTCAGGGTTGCTCTGAGGTCAGAATTTCGCAAATGCTTTCCTGATATCTATATTCATGTGTTTGCTGGTTAAAATATTTTTCATAGTCATAAATGCCTGTTTTTCCAAAGCAATCCATCTCTTCACTTCCATTAAGCATCTATTGCCCTCTGTGATTATACTACCTAGATAGCAAAAATTTCACCTGATCAATTCTGGTGTCGTCAATTTTTATATTGGTTTTAATTTCTTCCATATTTTTTCGTACTATGATTACTTTCGTTTATTCACTTTTAATTTCCATTGTTTAAGAGTGTCTGATAGGACTTGCATCATTTGATTAATTTCTTTTTGGAGTCTGCAACTATTACAATATCATCAGCAAATCTGATACAATGCATTCTTTCATCATTGATTTTTATTCCCATTGTCTTCTCCTTCATAATCTGAATAGCTTCCTCAATAAACATATTAAATAGATATGGAGATAGGGGATGTCCTTGTCTAACTCCCTTCCTAACCCTGGCCTATTTCTCTACCTTACCGATGATTATTTTTGTGCTATGATTCTGATACAGTAGATTAATCATTCTTCTATCCTTCCAATCCAGTCCTATCTTCTTCATAGTTCTAAAGAGTAGCTCCCAGTTCGTATTGTCAAATGCTTTTTCTATGTCAATAAAGGTAAGATATGTCCTTCTATTCATATCCATCCTTCTCTCTAATACCATATGTAAGGCCAGGATTACTTCTCTTGTTCCACTGCCTCCTCTAAATCCAAATTGGTCCTCCCCAATATATGTATCTACCTTTCCTTTTATCCTGCTCTTAACTATATTAATGAGTATTTTGGAGGCATTTGATAACATTGATAGTGTTCTATAATTGGTGCAGTTGACTGCCTTTCCTATTTTAGATATGGTAATGGTCCTGCATTGCGTGAAGCCCTCTGGTATGATTCCTTTTTCGTAGCAGTCATTTATTACTCTGAATAACTGGTCTTTCATGTTACTACCTATATTTTTCAGCAATTCGGCAGGGATGTCATCCACACCAGTAGCTTTTCCATCTTTGAGACTCTGAAGGGCATGTTCAAATTCATGTCTCGTGATTGGGGGACCTTGCATTGCATTTCTTCTATGTATTCTTTCCACCGAGAACATACCTCATCACTATCTATCAGCAATATTCCCTCTTTATTTTTAACTACTACAGATTTTGTTCTAGGTTTGTACTGCAGGGCTTTGATTTTCTTGTAAACTTGATCTTGTTTTCCCCTTTTCTGCTCTTCCTCAATCTCTTCAGCAATGTTTTTGGTCCATTTCTCTTTTTCTTCTCTGCATTTGGTTATGATGTGATTTTTAATAATTTTGTAATCGTTTAAATTTTTTTCCTTCCTAAGCTTATTCCTTTCCTGAATTGGGTTTAGTATTTGTTGCTTCAATCATCCCCATATTAATATTACTCCACTGCATCGGTTTGTCACTTTCATTAACTATTTTATTAGTTCTTTGTTGCTTCTTCTTTCAATCCTTCTACTCTCCATTTCTTATTGACAGATATCTTGGTTCTTTTAAATCTAATTTTGCACTTGGCTAGCACCAGTATATGGTCACTATGTCTGTACCTGGGTAGCTGTGGCATGATTTCTATTGCAGAAATTTACCAATTTTTCACCTCTTTCATTTATTTCCTCCAAGCCAAAGTTTCTTACTGTCCTATTACCTGTATTAGATCCCACTACTGCATCAAAATCGCCCATTATTGCAACATTATCTTTTGCTTAAGTCAGTTTTAAAACTTCTTCGATATCGTCATACAGTCTCTCCACTACTTCTAAGTCATGAGCTGATGTTGGGAAATACGTCTGAATTATTACCAAGTCCACAGGTGTACTGTTTATTTTAACCATCATTAACCGGTCACTGACATGATAAGTATTGCAAACATTACTCGACCATTTCCCCATTATTATAACTGCCACTCCATTCTTGCCTCTTTTCTCACCACTATAAATTACTCTGAACTCATCGCTGTAGAAATATCCAATTCCTTCCCACCTTGTCTCACATAGACCTAATACATCTATATCATTCTTCATCATCATTCATCTGGTCTTTCACTTCACACAGTTTTCCGGCTTTCAGTAGCGTTCGTACATTCCACGTTCCCATCTTCATTGCATCTTTCTATGCATGTCAGAATAAAATATTTTATGTAAGAAAAAAAACAAAGGGTTGGGCTTCGAAGGGTGAGGCACGGTATATATTTTATAAAACTACGTGGTCCTAACGTGTCAAACCTGACCCTCTTGTGACAGTTTTGAAGTATATTAGGCTATCTGCTTGTGCGGTTTTCCTCGTCCCTTTCCTTATTTTTGAAATAATGAATTAATCTCATTAGATGTAATAGTAAAACGAAAAGCGCAAAATATATACAATAAATGAACAGGAACCCAGTCGCAACCGTCAAAACACGAGATAAAATCATTGAGGCCAAAAACGAAAATAATTAAAATATAATACTATGAAGACGTTGTATACGAGTCAAGTCATCATCAAAACTGTCGCTCGTTTCACTAATGGAGGACCATATTGCGTTTTAATGGATCTTATAAAAACTAAAGTAATAAAAATCCAATTATAAGATATAACAAGGCGATATCTACTTAAGTTTTACTACGTATTCTAATACTGAAGAGGTAATTTATCTTTATCTACGAAATAGATTATGAATCATACGTCTACAAAGGGGTAAATGAATATAATTTCCACAAATAACATACAGTACCTGAGTTATGATAAGGAAGACTCTTGATGTGAAAGCAAACCATCCGACTTTCTCTCTTAAGGAATACATAAATGCTTGATTCACGCCCATGAAATGAACGCATTCATTACGGAAACCCCTCTAACATACCATAAGTAAGAAAATGGTCATGATGTCCTCATAGACTGATTAAAATAGCACTCTAATTTCAGAGTATCGTTTAATAACATACTTTCTTAAAGTTCAATTTATCCGCACGCCTACGCCAAGCTATAGTCAACTTCTTGCCGACCGTAACCTTGAATGACCACAGACTAATGATAAGGAAAGGAATGAAACTACCCGACTGGTCTTGTAGGGTTACCATATTCTTACGAAAAGAAAGCGGGACTCATCACATTTCGATGCGAGCAAATCCTGAACGTTGCCGTTAAATTCGTATGAGTTAATTTCATATGCTTTCGAGACACCCGTGTGTGTAGCATACATTTGTCAACGAAATTTTGGGTTTAAATGATTCATCTCTCTGAAATAATATAATATTAGCCATCCTATGGGGGATGCTGAAGCTGAGGTGTTCTCTTAGGGCATTTTAAGCATGACCAGTTCTCATTAAGAAAATACACATGTTAAATGCATACTTTTTCTAACCCTCTCTTTTATGCTTTAATCCCTTCATCTGAACTTTGCGATTCTTGATGCATAGAAAAATGTTATTTTCTCTCTTGATCATTCAAATCGAGTTCTCATTAGTTCCTTCCTCTAAGCCTCAGTCTAAGAATCTGATTATGCAGTGCCCTTGTGTAATAAATTAAATTCTAATCGAATATCCGTCAAAGTTTTAATCTTTGATCAGAAGTAATATTGGTATGGATTTTTAAATTTAGGTATTCCACGATTGTAATCAAGAAAGTCTATAGATTCCAAATTAGTCATTTTCACTCTTATGATAGAAAAAATATGGAATTATCATAGTTAATATTATATAAAGATTCTAAATTCTTAAAAGACACTGAGACTTAATAAAGGCTGCAATTACATTAGGGAGCTGCCATCATTTTAAAATCTAATCTAATTAGATTATCCCTATGGGACTGCTCATGATCCATACATAAATCATTAGGTAATCTTTCTTTGTTTAGGTCCTTCAACTGTGATTTCAAATCTATTTCAGATTCAATAACTGGAGTAGTTTAGTTGAAAGCTTTTAAAGGAATGCTGAATTTTCCATAGTTTTAATTTGAGCATTTGACAATAAATCAAAATGCAGTAAATGAGGCTCATGATGCTGAAGAACTTAAAATTTTCAGGATTAGCATAGAAATATATTAATTAAATACGAAAAACCAATCCATTGAATAATTTAAAACCTATACTCTATGGTAAAGATAAAGATACGTAGTCAATGCAATGTATTAAAGAACGTGATCAATAAGTTCATAACAAAGAGACAGTAACATGCAATTAAATACAACAAATAAAAAACGTAAACCCACAGAGCTCATAGATCATCTAAAAAAAATAATAGTGTATAGAGTACATTACAGTACATAGCCATTGTGTAAGTGATTCGAGTTCGTAGATAATAAATACATGAACATACAAAAAGTGCTATCAGAAAGTATTTCGAATATTCTCTTCGACGCTTTCTCTTTCTACTTTCTCCTTTCTTCCAGTCCTTCTTCTATCTGCCGCTTCCTCTCTTCTCCTTGGTCGTTAATATCCCAGCACATTTCGCAGTCGATGAGTGTGGAAGGGTTCTTAATGGATGGAAGGCATAGGGGGAAAGACGAAGGGTTGTGGAGGGAAGAAGGAGGGCAGGTGTGGAGTGCGTTGGAGCGGAGATGTTGTTTTTTCTGCTTTCCTAAGCCCTACCGCAGACGCCAATAAGCTCCCTCTAATATATTTCTCAAAATGACTTCTCTCTTCCGAGAATGCCTTTGCTTCGAATTGAGAGTGATGGATTAGAGGCTAAAATGCCACCAGCGGCGCCGTCTTTTAATTTAATTCACGACAGGAGTAATACATATATGCATCTACTGACTAATAACCATTAATGATGGTGTCTGAAATTATGTTTAATAATAAAGACCGCTGAATAGAAATAAAAGCAATTTGTGGGTAAGATTTTGCTGGAAGATTAGAATTAATTAGGCAAAGCTTTATAAATTATCGAAGTATCGCAGACTGATTTCGTCTACGTGTTTCTCAAATATATTCTACAGTATACAGACACATAATTCAATATTGGTGCATTTTTAATAATCTAATTTCGTAGACTTTGAGATGCAGCTAAGCAATACATCACGTCAGCTTGCGAGCGGCTAAGATGCGAATGGAACATTAGGTATACTACAAAATTAACAAACTCGAAATTATCTTCGATGTACCTACTTTTATTCGTGTATGGGTGTATATCTACGTGTCTGTGTAATTTTTATAGAATAGACTAGACGAGATTAAAGTATTTTTCAACGTTTCTTCATTAACACGAATATCTTTAACACGAATTCTCAGTCTTGGGATACCTTTGGAGTAGTATCAACTCAATGGGATGATTAAGTAGAACATTTGTGTTTAAGTTTGAGGTTATTCTCATGGAGGCATTTTGTATATGAGTTAGAGTTTTCAAATATAGATTCAATACATATTCAACGTGTACNGTCACATATGTAACATTGTCTCCATTTTAATGGATTTCCCAGTAAAAATTAGCACAATTAAATTAAATTAATAAAATTTTCAATATTCTTGAAATATATGTAATGTAATCAGTTTCAGATAGATTTAGGTTATAAATTGAAAACCAATATAAGGATATCTTTACACATTAGTAAATGATTCATAAAAATGTTTCTAAAGGATTACCAGCAATTTGAAAATATTTAATATTTTGTTTTCTGTCCACAAGATTAACCACACATTGACCTATCTTACTGCTAGCTGATGATTCTTGATGCAAGTTACAAATATCATTGCACTCTCCCTATTCAGACATTAAAAATAAAAGCTTAAGTGAGCTTCTGTTAAATTAGCTTTATCAGAATCACTCGCAAAGGTAAAATTGAAAGTGTAAATAAATATGAAAGACTTCCCTCAAAGAATTGCTCAATATTTTGATTTATTACACATTTATTCAATAGGATTTAAAATATAATACCATATACACAATGTTTTCATTTTTATTTTCTTTTAATATCAATTACATTTAATTTCTTTGATTTTCTCGCATCGTTCATAATACTCATACCGAAAAAGGCGTTTTAATCTTGTACATTGAGGTATTCAATATGTTATGCATAGATTTACGCTTCACAGTCAGTATAGACTGAACTATTGCTGGCCAGTAAAGATGTTTTCAGATAGTTATGATTTCTGAATCCAGATTAAAAATTGTTACAGAGATTATTGTCGCTAAAAAATAATTAATCACAGATTTGACATAACAAGGCCTTCAGATCAATTTCAAAATAGATTTTCATATTTAAGAGCCTCGTCAGGATTTGGTTTAAAAGAAAAAAGATAATATGTTTACATTAAATGGACCGATGTTTCTTCATGATTTAACTATTTTATATATAGCAATTCTTGCAAGAGTACCATACCATTGGAAATTTTGGTTAATGACTGAGAGTTAACAACAATTTAATGGCTTGTAAAAAGTATGTAATAAAGGATTTTCAGAAATTTCCAGTTATAATTTGTATGAAACACTCCAAGGCAATGTTCTTACCAGTTTCAATAGTATTAACAGCTGAGAAAAACTCAATTTTTAGCAAACAATCATAAATCACATAATCTGTGAAACCATTTGTAATTTCATCAAAATAATCTTATTTTTGCAAGTGAGAAAAAAGGGTCAATACAAAAAAATAGTATTAGCATCACAACAACAAGACCCTGCTATCTCTTATTAAGATATTCTCTTCTAAAACAAATATATAATTTTATTTTTACCAAACGCCTTCTTATCTGTGTTAGGTAACGGAATGTTATGTAACCATTCATTAGAACACCAAATGGCATTGTTTTCATGCCAGGAAGCGTACATCAAAATACATACATTCAAACAGGCATCAACATATTGATGATTTTATTCTGTTCCCAAAATGCAATCCTTCAGAAGATAACATTTATTATTTATATTTTTTTATTTTCACACAAATTTAAGATAATATTGGCTGAATTATTTTAGTTGAACCAAAAGTAAGATATTTTTGTTATCCCTTCAGAGCAACACAGAGAAGACAGAAACGAAACCTTCCTTTGAGCTTTCAGAGGTTTTGTGCCATATTTCTCAATAATCTCAGCTTACAATATACCATAATTTAACACTTTATCGTCGTTTTCTTGCCACATAGTCAGCTAGACAGGGATGTTGCCAACAGAGGTTGGCTGATCTGGCCTGATGATGAGATGGTCTCCCACGGAGAGCCCTCAATGCCAGAGCCATCCTGTGACCACTCTGACGGCAGTCTTCATGCCCATGGCATAGCGAGTCCACCTCTCGCAGGAAGGTAATGTCACAGGAAGAGAGGGGACCCCCTGGGGTAGCAGAACCCTAAAAACAGGAATAACAGTGAATGGATCAGCATAAGAAAAGGTAAAAAACATGTATGATGAAAAATTTGAGATTCTTTATGAAAACTACAAAGAGAAAAGAGTTGGAAGCAATAGTTCTTTGCATATGAAATAGAAGTATAAATACAATTTATATAAAACATGAAATTCATCAACAACACTGAAAACATTGCATCCTTAATTTTAATGAATGTTTAATTATGCACAAAGACCTAAAAGAAAAGAGGATTGAGGATGATTAAAGGGAATCCATTGATCCTCCTAATTCAGAATTGAGTAAGTCTAGCAAATATAGCACATAAACATGTAAATAGTAATAAACATGTAAACTATAAAAAGCCTTTCCATATTCCAATGACAGCAAAAAACAAAATGCAGATGTGGATAAATGACTATGATTTAGAGGGGGTATAAATGATCATGTATGCCATAAACAGTCAGATTTTTATAAAGAATAACACACATATCCAGCCTTTTATAAAGAAAATTGAAGGAATAAAAGGGCCTAGAAACCTAACTAGTTTGAGAATTTTAAAATTTTATAACTTAAGCTCTTTAGCTCTTTCACCTTCATGAACAAAAACTGTTTTCAAAAGGATTGGTCACTTCAGCTCCAATTTTCTCATATATTTTAAACTTAAAATAATCCATAAAATATTATGCAAAGGTGTACTTGCTGTATCAACTCCCAATTTAAAAAACTTCCTGATTTAGAAATCCATTCACATCTTTCAAGGAGATTGCACTAATTTTTATGTACCTTTGATAAGTACTAATGATTAATGTGAAAATCAAAATAGAAAGCAGAGGAGTTGTTAGCTAATAAAATGCAAGCACACAATTAAAATCATTTTATTAGTTTAATTGAATCGTTCTCACCACTGCTTTATTCAATAGCACATTTAGGGGGAAAGGGGCAAATGCCCACTTCATAACAAACATTTATGAGGTATTTTTATGACACTTCACACTTATGAATGGACAGATAGGTGCCTCCGGATAGCCATAGAGTAATGGGTTCACCTTCAGTGAACATGGTTCCAGGTTTGATTCCTGGTGGAGGCTCATGTGCAAAATTATCTTTGCTGTCAAAGAACTTTCAAATTACTACCACTACCAAGAACTAATAAAAAAAATTGTGTGAACTTAATTTCCTGATTTACAAGTAAAAATATGTTTGCTCAAGATTTTCAATGGCCAAGAAAGTCTTCCCAGATTTTGAAAAAATATTTTCAAAAGTTTTCATGATGATATGCATGAACCAATATAAGCTATGTAATCACAGTATGATATCTAAGCTGCTGAGATCAATGTGGGATAGGTTTCCTCACTTATTAGACAAATACAATAATTTCTACAATATAGGGGTACCATTCCTCCACTTCTTAATTATATTTTCCTTGTAAGTTGTGCTTGCAGTGGTGACTTTAAAGTATTTTTTTCTTTGTGATTGAAAGTGTATTGACTATCTCTTTCAAATAATTGTATAGACTTTCCATTTTAAGTTATTGGTATTAATGTTTAAAAATTATAATATTATTCTGTTTTAGAAATATTTTGTTGAGAAATTCCTCTATCTGAATGATTACCATTATGTAAATTTTTCAAGGAAAATGTCTCACTTACTTTTGCTTTCTAAACCAGTTTTAAACTAATTACTTCACAAAACAAGGTATACCTGTATGTTTTTTGAAAAGTCTATGGTAAACACATACAGAACTGCTTTACGATAGAATTTTACAAAACCATCCATCAGGTGACCTGATGATGTATCTTGGCTATTAAACTTGGGTTGCATTGTGTATTTAAATTGGGTGGTTTTGTAAAGGTTTTATCATGAGGCTGTTTTGCGTGAATGAATACCACACAGTGAATCCTGAGTCCATATTGTAAACCCATCCCTTTGTATGGTTTTGAGCAAAGTAAAATGTACCACAGAAAAATTTGGACTACACCACCATATATTTCTAGCCATGGAGCGATAGAAAAATGACCATTGAAATAGTACTGAAAAATTATGATGATGATTACAGCGACTTGAGCTGTGCATACTTTAACCAAGTTGGCATTGTTTAGGAGGTTATTGAAAATAGACACATGGAAAATGAGTTTTGAATCTCTGCAGGGAAACAAAAGAATTTTTTATGTGATACAACATTGGAATTCTGCTAAATAAGAGATATAATGTGCTAATCCACTCACATAAACACATGCATATGCCATGTGTTTCAGTGAATCATCTGCATATAAGTATTTAAGCTAAATAAAAATCTTATATATGAGATGGATAGCATGACGTAAGAAGTCTTTGTAGGCCATTGCATAGGTGACTGAGTTCCTAATGTTGCACTCTGCCCCAAAAAAAATGGACAACCCTGATCTGCAGAATGGATGCACATGTCATTTTAGTAGACCAGAGAGGCATATAGTCTTTTGTTTGTTTGCTTTCATTGTACGAGCAATTTATTCAACACCCAAAATTGAAAAAGAGAGCATTGAGAACATCATTCTGCTCATGACAAAGTCAGTTGAAGGGTTATTATTACACACAGAGCTATGCCGTCCTATGGGTGCAAGGGGTGCATTGCACCTGGGCAGCAACAAGAGCTTAGCCCACCATTATTAATATTACAACATTATTTGTTGTTTTCTGTGTGATACACACATCTTATATAGGAAAGATTATGATGTGAAATTAAAGATTAGCAAACATTTAGAGTTAGGGATACCTCAAGATGAGAAGGGAGTATTTGTTCAGTGAATTTAATCAAAGTTATTCATGTTGCTTTGCAATTTTTACTAGAAACTCATATTCAGTCGCAAAAAATAGATTTCATACAATTTACATTTTAAATTATACACATTGCAATGATAATGTACTCGAAAGTAACGTGAACAATTAAGCATTTACTATTCCGTATGCTGACTATTTACTAAGTCATCATATGGAATATGTATGATTAATTGTTACTGATGTTTTGTGACCAATGCAAACTAGGGAAAAGAGTCACAAATCACTGGTTTTTAATGCTTTTTGAAAAGGTTTTTACCTGCAAATCAGGAAATGTATGGTTTTAGTATATAGTGTTAACGGGCACCAAATTACCCAGGCAGCAGATAGGTCGGGCAGGGCCCTGATTATGCATATCAATAATGCAATTAAACCTGTTTGTCATTAGTTGATAATAACTAATTACATATTTTCTTATTGCTTTGTGAATTACTGGAAAGTAATACTGGAAGGTGCTTAGGAAGCAATTGAAAATGTCTGAAAATAATCCTACAAAGTTGTGTTATTGTAAATATAAATAATATGTCAATAACAAACAAAACAAAAATCAATTTAAACAAAACATCATCAGAAGTAAAAATTTCAAAGTAAAAACACTAGAAAGAAGCAAAATAAATAAATACATCCACAGTCATAAAAATTTAAAGATCATAAGATTCATCAGATGCAGTTCACAAACCATCTAATTAAAACTGTCTAAAAGGACTTTCTAGCATCATCAAAAAATATTGGCTTTCTTAATTTAACTAAGTACACAGTTGGCTTTTGTAAGTATTTTGTAAGTATTGTAAATGGGGAGTTTTTCTTTAAGTCCATGACAAAGCTTTAAGTTTTACAAGTTCACAAGTTTTATGCAATCAGCTCTATCACCTACAACAAATTTTTCAAGAGAAGAAGATATGCTATATCCCATCATTAGTATAAAAGAAAAAAGGCTGAACCTTCTACCTATTGCAGGGAAATGTTCCTTATAAAGGAATATTATCTGTATAAGCCATTTCACCAAATAAATTTGAACCCTCTCAAGTACTTCATTCTTTGTTTTGTGTACTGGACTCCAAATAGCATTGCAAACAAACTAAAGTTGTTCTACTGAGGGAGCAATATAAATGAACAGTGGTATGCTTGGAAAATTTCTGCATAGCATTCCTTTTAAGAAAACCTAGCTATTTGAAAACTTTTGAAGTGATATAATTACAATGAGCAGAAAAATTGAGCTTAAAATCTAGAGTCTGACTGACTTCAAATCATACACTGTATATACCCAGGGAAACCATCAAAGGTGTAAGGGAAAATATGGCATTTATGCTTTGAAATTCTGAAAAAATCTGATCCATTAGTCACTGTTTTAGTAGTACCGTATTGAGCCTCAACCCTTATGAGATGATATAAAGACAAAGAAATTATTTATGCCTAAACTAAATAATTTTCTGAGTTCATAGTTTGACACATGTATCACTCTCATATATGAAAACTTAACCCTTAGGATATATATTTTTAAAACCATTGTCTTAAAATATGGAAATGTTGGGACTCATGTAATGAAATCATAGCCTAAAAATCTAAAACACATTACTCTATTGATTTATTTCTGATTAATGATCAGTTTCTTGATTTTGAAGGGAAAATGCCATGGATACTGAATAAATCACTTAATTCTGAACAAATTTAACCTAATTTTAAAAAAGAGATAAAAGAACCGTTGAGAATTAATTTCCAAAATTATTATTAATTTTCTTTTTCATAATTGATGAATTGCTTGTCATTATTAACCAAAAAAAGTTTACTCCAATAAATTATGTACAACATAAATAACTTACACAAATAGAGCAGACTTCATGCCAGTTGCATAGATCAAGAAAGAGATGTAGGTAGTCCCCAGCCATATCTCCAATCCCTTCACAGTTAGTTGTCAATCTTTCTAGGGCTGGACACTCACTTTCACCTTTAGGAGCATAAAACAATTCAAAGTGTATATGAAAAAGGAGTCCCGTAAAGATGCTTATTCAAATATTTTCTGTATACATGATCACAGCTGTTGAAGCACTTTTAACTATACTACAACTACTTTTCTGCAAACATTCTCCATTCACAAAATGAAAGAACATGAGTGTTGAAATATTTGGAAAAAATTAAATTATACAATAAGAATTTATTAATCTATTTTAACTCCTCTTTACTTTAAACAATATCAGCTGTTCTTGAATACAGTGAACTCCCTATTATCTGTGGGTGAATCATCAGGTTTGCCGATTTAAAAAAATATGTTTGTATTTTTGCGTTCTAATACAAGCAGGACTTCATTTGCATCATAACACATTTTTCTTCTTATTCTGTGTTCATTCAGTTTTTATTTTTCTCAATTAATGGCATATTTTCATTAATATACTTGAATTTTAGCTGTCTGCATTTTATTCATGTATGTGATATGATATTTGTAAGTGATTTAAAATTTTCTGTGTACAATCTTAAATTAGTTATTTAAAATACAATATAGCATTTTTGAGTTTTTAAATTTAAGTTACTATTTTGATGTGCTGAGAAAATGTATGGTTTTGTAACAGTGATCTTTAAATTATTTTTTTTCATTTTATAAAGAGTAATAAAATTAATTAATTCTCATGATATTTGGTGGAACCAATTCATATTAAGTTCAGTGAAAACAAACTCTGAATAGCTCCACAAAAACATTATGTTTCTGTAGAAGTAGTAAATTTTATGTTCAAGTTTTTAAAAGTTATGTTTCATCTCTGTTGAAGGTGGTTAATCAGAATCCATTATTGTAAATTATTTTTATATCTGAAGGGACTATTTACAGATAAATATTCAATATGGCTCACAGGACTGTTCTGCAAACATTGCTATTAACTGAAAACATTCTGAAGATTAAAGGATCCCTATTTTGCTATGAACTAAACACCAAATCTTGGTTGTAAGACTGGAGATTTTTCTATGAAGCAGTGGGAATATGACTATAATAACATTGTCACTGCTAAAAAGATCTGCTATTGGCTGAAGAGAACTCTTACTGAGTCTGTGAAACAGTAAAAAATAATGGACTATGTGGGCAAATAATACAAAAGGATGTTGACGTAAATTATAAATATTATAAGAAATAAAAGTAAAACATTGGATTATCCACATGTTCTAATTATCCTTGTTTCCTCTCCCTATCATTAGCCTGGATAATTGAGAATTTGAATGAACAAAAAATTAATGAAAACTGTAAGTACTATTCTCTCATATTTCATAAAAATATCTTACTCGTCTATCTATCTGTAAACATATAATTTATTAAGAACTCTCCGTAATCTTCCACTATTCAATCTGAATATGCCACCCTTGGTGTCATAGGGGTTGGTGTGCTAGCCTAGCAATGCCATGGTCCCTGGTTTAAATCCTCATAAGGGCATGGTTGTTTGTGTTCTTCTTTACAAGGTGAATTGTAAGAGCAGTCTCAATATACTAAATTTGCCTAAATAAAGACGTGATTATTATTATTAGTAACACAACTTCAAGTAACTACGATCTTTGATTGTAGACCTATAGTAGACTCAGAAAGGAACTCACCGCTGATGGCAAAGATATAATTAGAGTCACAAACGCCTATTAGCCATAAAAAAATTGGTTAAAAACCCAATGTGCATTTCGCTGCCAGAAGCAGCATTCTCAAGTGTAGAAACGTGACAGTATTGAATATGAATGCCAATTTACATGAGCGAGGATCTCTTTGAAACTAACTCCCTTTGATTCCATTCATCACCACAGCAACGCCCCATCCACCAGACACTATGGGCCACTCTGCAGAAGGAAGCCAACTGGAAGTGCCTCGTGTTGACCCTTCTCATCTACGGATGCCTCGGCGCGGTAACGTGGTGTCGTCTCACCGAAGTCACCAAAGTGGTGTTCAGCATTTGGTTGTCACCCATCAAGAGCACTCCAATCCAGACGTCGCCTTGCGGAAACGGGTATGTCTACGTCCCGGTTGCCTTTATGGCGATGCTCTACCTCGTGTACCTTGTCGAGTGCTGGCACTGCACGGCCAGGGTGCGCCTCGAGACGCCCAGGGTGGACGTTGCCGCCGTGTTGGAGAGGGTGAGGAGGCTGAGGGAGGCCAGGCCGATCGTTTGGTGGAAGGTCGTTTGCTACCACTACGTGAGGAGGAAGAGACAAGTGACGAGGTACCGACATGGAGACGCCTACGCGACCACTCAGGTGAGTTGTTGGAACCATCCGAAGGCAGTATTTTGGTCACCCTATTCGAATGTATTCTGCAAAACGGAGACAACGCGACTTTCTTTGGGACTTCGTTCTTTTAAAATCATTCTCACGGATGAATAGTGCATATCCTGAGTAAAAGCAATGGTAGGGGAAAAAGGCAGTCGAAAAAGATACGAGGAATTCTTTTATGTAACAATATAGTGGGTTGTCACATGGACCTACATTTTGCGGATTTAAACTCATAAAAACCAGCGAGTTTTGACTGTTTAAACAGCTGGAGCATAATTATGCTGATGGTGACAATAATAATAATTATTGTTGTTATTGTTATTATAAATCTAAAAAATGTTACATTGAACAACTCATTTTCAATAAGTTATTCCGTAATTTGAAAAGGTCATGTGCTTAAAACAATCCCGGCTGATTGATTTCAAAGGAATAAATGTTTTCCTCACATCCGCGGTAATTATATTTTGCAAATCAAATTATACAATAGCAAATCAAGTTCTTGATGAATTTGCAATCAAAAATTTATGTCACAGGAACAAGGAAAAGCCGAAATTTTACAAAGTACAATATTTATGGGAAGACGATCATGATTTCGAATACATTCGTTTATCCAACCGTTTTTCGAAGCGTCGAATATCCAGCAAGGAATTTCAAAGCCATATACCGAAGTTTTCATTTATGCATTTCTTGGTATAGCTCAATGCGAATTATTTAGGAAGATTATATGAAACATGTTGCTATTTTATTAATAAAAATCACAAATTTGTCATTTCTATTATTATCCTATTATATTTATACTATTATCTCTTGGAAACCATATTCCTGCTACCATTTATTGACGAATTCAGCATCACCATCAGTGATATTGTACATTGATAGTGAACAGTACTATCATTTGTCTTTTCGTCATCATATATCTAAAGGCTGGTGCCTTGTCGATGCAACCATTCCTCTCTGTTACTTGCTGATCGCTTCAATGTCACATAGTTGCTGCATCCTGTCCTCCTAAGAATCTCGTCCAAATACTTCTTCCTAGGCCATCTTCTTCCTTTCTTTCCTAGTACTTTCCCTTCAAGAATGTTAGTCATGAATGCATTGTGTCTGATGACATGTCCAATAAATTTTATTTTCCTCTTCTCCATTTCTGTTAATAACCTTCTCTCTTCTTGTACTTCCCTTAAAACTTCCAGATTTGTTTTTCTTTTCATCCAGCTTGTTCTTGTCATCTTTCGCCATATCCACATTTCAGCAGCTTCGAGTCTACTCCTTTCTAATTTGCCCATAGTCCAACTTTCACTTCCATACAGCAGAGTATTCCATACAAATGTTTTTGCAAATGCTTTCCTGATATCTATATTCATGTGTTTACTGGTTAAAATATTTTTCTTAGTCATAAATGCCTGTTTTGCCAAAGCAATCCGTCTCTTCACTTCCATTAAGCTTCTATTGTCCTCTGTGATTATACTACCAAGATAGCAAAACTGTTCCACCTGATCAATTCTGGTGTTGTCAATTTTTATATTGGTTTTGATTTCTTCCATATTTTTTCGTACTACCATTACTTTCGTTTTT
>KZ308147.1:3812921-3823480 GCA_000376725.2 Ladona fulva | reverse complement strand
TGCTACTTTGGCCGATCTGATAATGAGCGCAAGATAAGGGAAATAGATGCTAGGACAAGTCGTTTTAGGGACTCTTTCTTTCCGCGAACGATACGCGATAATAACAAAATAAGGAAATAGCGCGAGCATCCGGTGTTAACACCCCCTGCCACACGCCGAAAGGCGGCTTGTAGGGTATTGATGTAGATGTAGAACAGGTATTATGCCAAACGCATTGCACAGCAGCATAAGGTAGTACATACAACTGTCTCCAAAAATATACATTTCACTCCAAAAATCTGTAATCCTAGGCACTTCCTCAAACAGCATTAACTTTCCCATTAAATTAAATATACATGAATAATAAACATAACTTATTTAAGAAAAATGTATAGGAACATATATTGGTCAAGACCCGTCACAAGTTCAGAACCAAATATTCGAAAATGAGGAAAAGATTAATATATTTTAATAATAATAATATAATTGTGCGTAAGTTTCTCAATTAAACAGAAAATTCCAGAATCTCATTGATTAGGGTGAATTCCCTCTACATGACGACAGAACCTAGTCCATCCTGGACAGGTGAAATTATTCGAGCGGAAACGCTGAGAATATGCAAGTACAACGGTAACAACAATAATAATAATAATAATTTCTTTAATGGGAACACGAAGAACTCAATTATATCCATTATAATAATCATTACTATTTACAAATACACTCAACCATTCCATAACCAGAATGATTCAATAAGCCGGGACTCGAACCCGGGACCTTAGGGTTGGAGTGCTAGCACGCTAACCAGTACCGCAAACGGTGTTTTTAATTATTAGTAATGAATTACCACCAATTGGAGACCGAGACTATTCGGTTCATCGTGGGTTTATGTGTCAGCATTAAAAACTAATTAATGGCATATTTCTCGATGAATTTTATCTCGGGCCTAATATCTCGGCTTAACTCGTGTTTGATCATGAAGCTTCCTCCTTCTGTCAGCCAATCCCTTTCCGTCCATCAAATCAATGTCCTTCTCTTCTCGGATGATGACCCATCCAATCAATATCTCTCATCCGAATTAATATCGCTGTGTTTTGATTCTTATCGCTGACGTAATCCGTTTGATTGATTACCACGGTAACTCGTCGATTATAAGTCGTGGTATATTGGTGAGCGATCCCAAATTCTTCTCGTCCCAATCGCAAATGAAGTCCCATTCCTCGGAGATTAAAGAACAGGAATTCGGATGCCGAGAGGAATGTCCGGATGTGGAATTCCGGAAAGCGAGAGGTGTCCTCGAAGCTCTTGAGACGTCTCATCAGTATGCGGGAAATGAACTCAACAAGTAATATATCAGCCCCGACGAATATGAAAGCATTTTCTGGTTTTGGAGGATTCTCGTAAAAGGAAGGGGACTGAAGAACGGCGACCTCTTTCGGCAATCGCCCTAGAAAGCCCCAATTTCTCTGAGATCCCGAGTTCCTTTTGAGTACACATTTATTCCATTCCCTTTTTCACGGTTCACTGGAAACTTTCGGATTGATTTAGAAAAAGAAACGCTCACGCGGAGATGAAAGCCACCGCCCGAGCCTTTTTAAAAGTCTTCTTTGGATAAAAGGCCTCATATTTTCCACTTCACTCAACACACGGCTGTTAGAGACGGAAAAGGTGACATCCCGTCGATATCACGATGCCCATTTTATAATCATAAAATTCCATTATCGGCCGAACATAATTTGGTGAAGATATTTCATATCAGGACTGCTATCTGTATTTCATCGAAAATATAATTGCACTGTACCAATAACTCATCGTTCTATCGCAAATTTCTAAAATGCATTCGGAAAATACAAAGTTTCTGAGGATGAGGATGAAATCCCACAGAAAATGCTGTTCTGAAACTGAAACAATTGCATCATCGGCAAGTGAATCAAGCGAAGTAATTTACTTCAGAGCTCTTCAGATATTGTGTTAGTACTTCATTTTGTATAGTTCATTCTATATTCTAATATAGTTAACCAATTAGTATTTTAATATGTAAAAAACATAATGGATGCTACGAGTTAACTGGAGGTAATTTTTTTTCAATTGTGCAGGAGTAATGGGTATCGGATAAATAAAAAAGTTAATTTATATTTAAAAACCCCCATCTCGTGTTTTCCAATTGCTATGACGCAAGTTGAAAAAAAAGCTCAGAAATTCAGTATTTCATTACTTTTTCGTTTATGCGCTGTACGGATCTAGGTATTGAAAACTTCCACCATTGATCGTATAAGGCTTATGTTTGTAATTTATTTCTCATAAAATTTAAATCACATTCAAGTATAATATGCGGAGAAAGAATAGAATATATTATCGTTTTCTTCTTCGGATTTCCATGACCACGTTTTCAAAATATATCAAAACTTATTTTAAAGGAAATTAAATTGAGAGAAAGCACTTAGTAGTAATTAAATTTCCCGCACCCTTGACAATACACACATCTGTCCCTTCCCGTTGTGAATATTCCAATAATTTGAGATATAATTGTAAGTAATTCATAATACACGGTGGAACAGAATAACACGAAATGTTCGGAACCAACCTAGAGATTTTGCGTTCATCAAATTTGGTGTAAACAGAATTCCTCATTAAAACAAATTCTATAGATCGGAGAATTTTCTTTTCGGGGAAATGTTTGCAAGGATTCTCAAGATGAGATTTCACTACGTAGCATTCTCTCTGTCTTCCTCATTCCTGCCATTTTATTATAACTAAATTCGTTACTCAGTGCCCTTTTTATCCATATCCAGAAAGACCTTGCGAACCAGGATTCGGTGTTTATCAAGGCGGTAGATCGAAAACATAAAAATTACCCAGTTTTCAATGTCCATCAAACAGTTTCAATGAACAGGATATTAAGTTACACTGTTTTTTTTTTCATTTAGTACTAGTCATAACGTCATGCGTTTATGGTCTCTTTAAAAGGTTGCAACTTTTGAAATTACTTTAAACTCAACTCAAGCTCGTCACACAGTAATTTAGGCTCCGTTCCCGCTCGTGTGATTTCTACGAATTGAGCTGTGAAAACGAATCCCGAGAAATTACCGGGATCCCGGGATTCAGACAACCCTGGGAAACGTCAACCATTAGTAACGATCATCCTCGTGCTTTTTTTAGTTGACCTTGTGCAGATGAATAAGATTTGAGGATTCGGAAGCTCACAAAATATTTAAAATTCTCGTTTGGAATCAACGAATTATCAATACTCGCAGTTGAAGCTCTCATCCGACGAGCAGGTCTTCCTTTTTAGCTTTTGTTCTCCCTTTCTATCCCATATCACCATTTTGTCCATCTTCTCCAAACGAGATAGACTCATCTGGACACACTCACTCTTCATTTGGTTCTCGTGTATCAATCACCCTAATCATTTATGGGAGGATTAGAAACTAGGGGAAGGGATAAGCTCCTGCCATTTTAATCAACAAAATCAATATTATCCTTACATAACTCACTCTAACTCCAACGAGTGACCAAATCACCCAGCTTAATCCTTTTCTTTCCACATTTAGGTTATCCCATGCACAAAGCTCCACACTACATCGCCTTTATAACCTTGTGAGTTCCTCTCTCCTTTCAGATTGTCACGTGACTCATTCTTAAAATAATGTTTGCTTCGCTATTCTTGTAAATAGTCTTTGTAAATGTAAATGTCTTAGTAAAATTGTAAACAATTTCATAGTTCTTATACAACGAGTATTAGTTGTTACTGACATGACTTCTTTCCAGATTTGTCACATTTTGTTGCTTTGGATTCACTCTAAATTGCCGTAATTGATGTACGTGAATATTACACACATATGCACTTTTTCAACAGCAATCAAATATTTATACTGCTGCGGAAAAAGTAAATATCTGTGTGATATCATGATTTTCCACAATATCACGGCCACCTCCGTAGATTTTGTACGTGAATATATTGAATAAAACAATGAGCAAATTGATTGAAGTTTCTTACCAGACAGGACTTCAGCCACTTTTGTCCTTAAGAAAGATGCAATCATACAGGAGGAGGAGTTCAATCCATTCATCCTCCTTTTTTCATTCGTAATTTACTCTCTTCTTTGGTGACTTTGAGTTTTGTGAACTGTTTTGTTGTTCCTAACCATTAAAACTACTCTCATCTATTATACGCACCTATCTCTTTTATTCGAGTAATGCCAGTTGTTCTTTAATAACTCAACATTTTCCTTTCCGCTTTTAATCTCCGTTTCATGCAAATCAGCGTAAATGTGGACCTCAATACTTTTTAATAATTCTGGGAAGGATTTATTTCTTGGGATGGAAGGAGAACAAATGGAGTTATAAGAAGAATCGCAGTAGCCAAAGAAGCTTTTACGAAGCGAATAAAAATGATGACGGATTAAGGAAGAGATTGGCATAATCATGGATGTGGAATAATTAGCTGTACGAAAAGTTTACCTGAAGAAAGAGGGCATAAAAAGATTGGAGGTCTTTCGAGATGTGAGTGTGGAGTGGAGAATGTAAGTTGGATTGGCAGAGAAACAAACACTGAAGTGCTGAAGAGAGGGATTTGAAGTAATCAAAGTAGTAAAACCGACAGCAGAGGAAATGAATGGATGAAATATTAAGAAGAGAAGGATTAGTAAGGTAAGGTAAGTAATCGAAAGAAGGGTGCAAAGGAGAGGGGAAGAAAAAGATAAACGATATTGGATTATCTTTAGGGTGGGATTAGTTATCAAAGAAAAAGAAGAGGGCGATAAGTAGGGAATTATAGGGTTAATGTAACTTCCTGTAAAAAACTATGATGATGATTCTTGTTTTGTGACTAAAGGTGTTGTTAGGCGTACTTGACAACGGGTACACATATTGGCCAAAATACTAACTCACGTATAGTTTGAAATCAGTAACAGGTTAAGGAAACATTTTCCAGCGTTACTTGGTGGAATCTCATTGTAAAAACTTTTAATGACAAAGTCAGTAACAGGTGCAAATGACCTTGGCTGTAGAGGTACTAATTCTACTACAATTACTTGCACGGAATGGAGCTCTCATTTAAAAACATTTAACTTCACATGTACAAAGTTAATATCTTAACAAATATAACACACCTTTCTTGTCGTAAGTCCGAATTATGCTGCATATACTAAAACTCCTTTTGTGTACGTAAAAGAATAGGAAACAATAACAAGAATAAAATATAAAGTAATTGAACATAAAAAATCAAAATCCTTCGAAAATAAAGTTAAAAATAATTAAAATCCTAATTTTAACTCCCTAATTTCCAGTTGACGGAACTGGACATTATTTAATCCCATTCAACTAAATAGTAAATACTAACCGATACTAACACAAGTTCACGAAAAGGGGTCAGTTTTCTTGTTTATTTCTCCTGCTTTAAGGGCTCCGACACACAATTTTTCTAGTTAAATTTTTCTCTAACCCAAATATATGTAATATAAATCACTTCTTATCAATAACTTCACTTGCGTTGTAAGTACATTTATATAAAAATTAATGTATTACGAAGAGTTCGAATTGCCATTTATATCTCTGGGTGGTTTATTCCGGCCTCTAGTCGGGATAGTTGTTGCTCTGACGAGCATTCATCAACGTTCCAGAAGGTTTCTTCAAGTTTAAGATTCTTCAATCAGAAGAAGCCTTCTGGAAGGTAGGCGAAACGTCAGAAGAACTACCATCAACTGAACGGCGCAGAAATCTACGAACCAAAACTGTGATGTATATTTGTTAACCGGAAACCTTCGTGAGCTTCTTGAGTGAAGAGTCATCCGAATTTCTTGAGCGAAATAATATCGGGTTGCTTCCGAATTTCATTAGCGTGGGAAAATATAAAAACCTAGAAACGATTTTCTTATTGCCAGTTTTCGTTTGTTAGAAAGGACTCGAATCCCAGATAGCCAAGGGCTCGACATCAACCTCAGCTAATGACTTAAGTTTTGGCTTGGTTCAAGTATTACATCAACTCGGTAATTCATTATTTTTCCATTAAGATAGTTCGTCATTAAAGATAACTCATTGAAGTAAATATTTGATGATGATAAGTATAGCAGTAATATAATAATTTTCAAGGGAAAGTGTTAGCAGAAAGCTGAGGCGTGAAGTATCATATTTGATTGGTCACACTTAGATATTGGAAGGGTAAGAGGCTTGTTTAATCGGGGCGTGGCTTAGAAGCATTGATAGAAAAGCAAACATTCTAGCATGAAATATGAATAATAAAGTTCGTGACACTGGATAGGGATCGCAAAAGAAATTTACGGAAAAACAAAATGAGGAAGAATTTTGAAAACGACTTAGGAATTTAATTTAAAAATAATGTCAGAAATGTCAAAAACATGAATAAACGAAGAGGGCTGCATTATTATGCGAGTTGAGTTCGACTTTTAATCTAAAATATCTAATTTAAATCTAAAAAACAATCTGTAACATGTTAAAAAGACTTTTATTCTGTATTTAATTGTTAGAGGCAAAATTTAAATTTTTCCATAGTATTTATGAAAAAATATTTTTCCGATGGGCCCCGATTGTGTGTTCATAGTGCACCTTTCGTTTCCTCGCCTCTCTAACTGTTCTGTAGCTGTTCATACATTCTCGTGTCTTATTTTCTAATCTCATCTGTTGAGTGAAATCACTGCCTCCCCATTGCTCATGTACCATGAAAATTTCCATCCATTTCGTCCTTGATCATGAATTGAAGGGCAGAGCGATCATTAATTCTCAGGAGAATTTTATGCTTCCATTATTTCAGATTTCGGATGATAGATTGCTCTCACATCGCGCTAGGGAACCAACTCCTCTATCGCTTTGTGGACTCCTTTATTGAATTGTGACGTCATCGCTGCCATTTGCATAAAAGATTTGGATTTTACGCCAAAGGAAAGAGCCCAACGTCGACACGAAGCTCTCCATATTAATTATTTTAAATGGGTTTGAAAATGTCTTATTTTAATTGGAGATCATGCTCACGGTCAACTTTGAATTTAATAGAGACCCTTGGGAGAGTTGCTCACGAGTACGTCAGATATATTAACCAAATCACTCTCATATCGTTAAAAGATTAACTTCGGGGGAATTAATTAGGAATGAGAATGCAATGCAACGGATGCACCTGAAGCACTGCAGATCTATCTCCCTGACGCATTTCCGATGCCCCACTTTCCAACGACTCGCCAGAGGTAAACAAGGGGCGCAAATATTGGAAAAAATGAATTTGAAAATTGATCATCGAGGAAAACTGCGAATATACCGAACGCCTGCCATTCGTCTCGATGAATCTCTGATAAATATCTTTGATTGCGTATTCTTTTTTCAGAAAACGCCTTCCTGAAATTTTCAGGACTCTTTAGTGAAATTCCAATGAAACTCTTTAGTGAAATTCCTTCTAAGTTTCTCCTTCATAATTCCTGTATTAGTCATCTAAATCCGCTGAATTTTTTGAGTTAACATCTTTCAGCTGAAGACGAAAATTCTTTCGAAGAGAATCAGAGTTTTGTACCTTTCCGAAAAGGAACCATAAAATATTTAAAGAGTAGTGGTAAGCCCCAACGATCCTCACGAATCCATCCCCAGCTACCCGGCGGACGAGGCAGGAGACGTGCAGTCCCTCTCTAGTTTTAAATTGTACTTCTCCTTTCATTAAAAGGAAGCTTATTCGTGTACCTAAATACGTCCACGAATACTAAGCAATGACTGGAAAACAGTAGCACAATCGAAATCGTCTCAGAAAGGAACGGAATGATCAGAATGCGGATATATCCTCAATTTTTAGAAATAGATGAGACAGGAGCCCACACAAATACAGTGAGCGATCAATCCCACTTCTCCTTACCGCTGTTTATTAAATTGTTGACCTTTAGAAAAGAGGCAGGTTGTTTCATTCTCGTGCTCGAGATAATGATAATATTCTCGACCATAAAAGCTGCGGTCAAAGGAGAAGTGTGCACGATATCTTTATCTCCGACGCAATCTTTTTATTTCTCTGATTCTGAAGGGCTCAGTAGCGCTCAGAAATAAAACTTCACCATGCCCACTCAAATCGTTTTGGGCCCAAGAGACCAGGATCAATCTCTACATGATTTCGCAAGACATTCCAAATGTCCAAGCATCGAAAGCCGCTCGGAGGCGACATTTTCAGTTCAATAACTCCTCGAAGAATTTTAGCTCCTTTTATCACCCAAATCTACTTATCTATCAGTTCAAGTCTACTCAGCCGCACGGCTCATCCGTGCTAAGTTATTCACCTTTCCCTAATCCTTTAATTAATACGATTTGCTGCGTGATTTTAAAGAGGGCTGCGACTTCCATTGCACTCAGGGGGAGGCAAAGAAAATATGCCTCCCCCTTTGAAATAGCAAATAGCTTTACCCCTCTTTAAAAATTTAATTCCACTCTTCTTTAAAAGCTATTTTTATCCCATTTTTACAAACACGTAACAATTCCCTTTTGAACAATTTTCTGAATCTAATGGCAAGAAAAATAATTAAATATCATTATGTTCACAAAGTTTCTTTGTCTATAGCCATGACCTGTATCTGTATGTATATGTATGTATATGTAAAAAACAGTTCTCAAGCCCCCTCAAGAGGGCATCCGGATACTCTACCGATTCCCGCGTCAATATCGAAGATATGATTTTATTTCTATCGAATCGCGTATAATTTACACTCCATCGGAATTTCAAATGCACTTTGAAAACGAGAAAATCTCAAAATTGAAAATCTGCACTTTTTTCGAGAATTTTACCCCATTTTAAATATAATGGTTTTTCCCGAATCGAAGCGTATTATGAGATAAGAACGTTTAATCTGTTTCTTCGATATTTACCTCTATTACCTGCATTTTAATCTTCAACTAATGACAATCTGCATTTTAATAATAATAACCATCAAGAAAAATTCCGTTGATATTTAAAACAATAATGACTCGTAATGATTTCGTTATAACGATTATCTGATTTATGTCAGAAGAAGAATGCCTCCCCTTCGCATTATCGAATCTTTCTATAGCATACGACTGATTTAATGCACTCGAAGCATCAAAGTAGAAATGCAAAGCGGGAATAATATTGGAATCGTAAATTAAATAACGGTCGATGAAGATTGGGGATGGGAATTGAAGATATTTCGGCCAGTAGGAGGAGCTACCGATAACTCCCGCAGTTTTCAACCTGTTGTCAAAGTATGTTGATAAGGGCTGCGAAGACGATTCTTTTTCAACAAAAAGAGCAGAAGACACGAATATAAATCGCAAAGGAATCACGTCGTTCTTAGAAAGCACTGCCACCATTACTGCAACTTGAAAAATCCAATTTTTCAGACCTCGTATCTCATGATTGCTATCAAAATATTTTGCTACTCCCTTCCAAGTAAGTCAATGTTGAAACTGCTAAAAATAGAAATATATACGAAAAACCGCTATATAGGAATGGACTCTATGGTTGACAGCAGGAATAATCGAAAAAGTATGATTTTTGAGAGATTAATCTCCGCTCCATTTAATAATATGAGGCAAAAATGTCGCTAGGAAAAGCTTTATTACATACTGCAAATCACGTATAGAATTCAAATGCAACTAAAAACATAAAACATTTGGGAAAACTACGATATTTTTTTAAACGAATTGCTTTGCTGAAGAACGTATTAATCTTTTTTGATTAATCAGACTGGATTTCTTTTATGAAGAACGAATCTGGAAATGGCTCTTGTGAATGCGAAGTTACCCATTCACAAAAATCAATGTGGAAAATCTTAGTAATTTGAGCAAATCATCTTCACAAATTGACCTTGTTATGACAGGATGCTGCGACATGTAATCCGAAACCTTGTTTTGGCACTCACGCACACAAACACGCACACACAGTCAACAAGCTCACAGACCCGGTCATTTCGGCAATAAGTGAAATGACAATTGTCGGCAGGAATTTCAACGGCATAATTGATGACAATAAGAGAAGAGGTGTAAAATGTCACCATAGCAAGCAGTATCGGGGCATGCGAGGTGGGAGAGGCAGGGAAAATATGAAGAGAGAGTATTTACCGTGAGAAGACGAGTTCCCATCTGCCTGTGGGTGAGGTGTGGCGAGGGGGCCTCACCCGGATGGCCTTTTATCCAGAAAAGGGAGGCCGATCGATTGCTGCCCCGGGGACGGGCGCCTGCGCGGGGCCATATCGACATATTCGCCAGAATTAGGCGCCCTCAACGCCTATGCAATCGAGAGGGCCGTATCCATCACTCGTTGACGCTCGCTTGTTTCTGATTCGACTGTAAATACACTCATTAATTTTTCTCTTTATCATTCTTTCTACCTCACTGCTGAGCGGCCTGGATATGCAAGGCGTCGCTGTCTGGAATTTACGATCCAAGGTGCGAAACATAGGGGTGGCAATCCCTGGATCCTGATTTACGCCATCCCGGGATTCTCGGATCCCGGGATCGGGGAGAAAGGATGGGAAAGTCAGCTTATATTCGAGAAAGATTATTACGTGTCGAGCATTACATGTTGTTCTGGATTAAATTATTATTATTGTATTATTATTATAATTATCATTATTATTATATAA